>CM063604.1:19035345-19218482 GCA_032356905.1 Salix exigua
CCTTATATTCCTAACCTTGTTCATATCCAATCCCTTTTTAGTTTCTATTAGGCTTCAATTTTATGGGTAACACAGTTTTCCCCCAAGTATGATTGAACTTGGTTTTTGGGTGGGTGTTAGGTTTAGATTTTCGGACAAATTGATCCGGACTCAATTAGCCCAATTTTAATGGATATAAGCCTTATATTTCTAACCTTGTTTATATCCAATCCCATTTTAGTTGGTATTACATTTCAATTTTATGGGCATCACACTTTTCCCCCGAGCATGATTGAACTTGGTTTTTGGGTGGGTGTTAGCCTTCGATTTTCAGACAAATTGATCCTGACTCGACTAGCCCCATTAGAATGGGTATTAGCCTTAGATTTCTAACCTTGTGCATATCCAAGCACTTTTTAGTTGCTATTAGACTTCAATTTTATGGGTAACATAGTTTTCCCCCAAGCATGATTGAACTTCGTTTTTGGGTGCGTGTTAGCGTTGGATTTACGGACAAATTGATCCTGACTCGACTAGCCCCATTTTAATGGGTATAAGCCTTATATTTCTAACCTTGTTCATATCCAATCCCTTTTTAGTTGCTATTACGCTTCAATTTTATTGGTAACACACTTTTCCCCCGAGCATGATTGAACTTGGTTTTTGGGTGCGTGTTAGCCTTGGATTTTCGGACAAATTGGTCCTGACTCGACTAGACCCAATTTAATGGGTATAAGCCTTATATTCCTAACCTTGTTCATATCCAAGCACTTTTTAGTTGCTATTAGACTTCAATTTTATGGGTAACACAGTTTTCCCCCAAGCATGATTGAACTTGGTTTTTGGGTGGGTGTTAGCCTTGGATTTTTGGACAAATTGATCCTGACTCGACTAGTCCCATTTTAATAGGTATAAGCCTTAAATTTCTAACCTTGTTCATATCCAAGATCTTTTTAGTTTGTTTTAGGCTTAAATTTTATAGGTAATACACTTTTCCCCCAAACATGATAGAACTTGGATTTTGGAGGGGGTGTTAGCCTTGGATTTTAGGACTTATATTTCTAACCTTGTTCATATCCAATCCTTTTTTAGTTGGAATTACGCTTTAATTTAATGGGAAAAACACTTTTCCCCTGAGCATGATTGAACTTGGTTTTTGGGTGGGGTTTAGCCTTGTTTTTTCGGACAAATTGATCCTCACTCGACTAGCCCCATTTTAATGGGTATTAACCTTAGATTTCTAACCTTGTTCATATCCAAGCACTTTACAGTTGCTATTAGGCTTCAATTTTATGGGTAACACACTTTTCTCCCAAGCATGATTGAACTTGGTTTTTGGGTGGGTGTTAGCCTTGGATTTTCGGACAAATTGATCCTGACTCGACTAGCCCCATTTTAATGGGTATAAGCCTTATATTTCTAACATTTTTCATATCCAATCCCTTTTTAGTTGCTATTAGGCTTCAATTTTATGGGTAACACACTTTTCTCCAATCATGATTGAACTTGGTTTTTGGGTGGGTGTTAGCCTTGGATTTTCGGACAAATTTATCCTGAATCGACTAGCCCCATTTTAATGGGTGTAAGCATTATATTACAAACCTTGTTCATATCCAATCCGTTTTTAGTTGCTGTTAGGCTTCAATTTTATGGGTAACACACTTTTCCCCCAAGCATGATTGAACTTGGTTTTTGGGTGGGTGTTAGCCTTGGATTTTCGGACAAATTGGTCCTCCCTCGACTTGCCCCATTTTAATATCTATAAGCCTTATAAGCCTAACCTTGTTCATATCCAATCCCTTTTTAGTTGCTATTGGGCTTCAATTTTATGGGCAACACACTTTACCCCAAGCATGATTGAACGTGGTTTTTGGGTGGGTGTTAGCCTTGGATTTTCGGACAAATTGATCCTGACTCGACTAGCCCCATTTTAATGGGTATAAGCCTTATATTCCTACCCTTGTTCATATCCAATCTCTTTTTAGTTGCTATTAGGCTTCAATTGTATGGGAACACAATTTTCTCCAAGCATGATTGAACTTGGTTTTTGGGTGGGTGTTAGCCTTGGATTTTCGGACAAATTGATCCTCCCTCGACTAGCCCCATTTTAATGTCTATAATCCTTATAAGCCTAACCTTGTTCATATCGAATCCCTTTTTAGTTGCTATTGGGCTTCAATTTTATGGGCAACACACTTTACCCAAAGCATGATTGAACGTGGTTTTTTTTGGTGGGTGTTAGCCTTCGATTTTCGGACAAATTGATCCGGACTCGACTAGCCCCATTTTAATGGGTATAAGTCTGGTATTGCTAACCTTGTTCATATCCAATCTCTTTTTAGTTGGTATAACGCTTCAATTTTATGGCTAACACACTTTTTCCCCAAGCATGATTGAACTTGGTTTTTGGGTGGGTGTTAGCCTAGGATTTTCGGACAAGTTGATCCTGACTCGACTAGCCCCATTTTAATGGGTATAAGACTTATATTTCTAGCCTTGTTCATATCCAATCCAATTTTAGTTGGTATTACGCTTCAATTTTATGGGTAACACACTTTTCCCCCAAGCATTATGGAACTTGGTTTTTGGGTGGGTGTTAGCCTTGGATTTTCGGACAACTTGATCCTGACTCGACTAGCCCCATTTTAATGGCTAAAACCCTTATATTCCTAACCTTGTTCATATTCAATCCCTTTTGAGTTCCTATTAAGCTTCAATTTTATGGGCAACACACTTTACCCGAAGCATGATTGAACGTGGTTTTTGGGTGGGTGTTAGCCTTGGATTTTCGGACAAATTGATCCTGACTCTACTAGCCTCATTTTAATGGGTATAAGCCTTATATTACTAACCTTGTTCATATCCAATCCCTTTTTAGTTGGTATTACGCTTCAATTTTATGGCTAACAGACTTTTCCCCCAAGCATGATTGAACTTGGTTTTTGGGTGGGTGTTAGCCTAGGATTTTCGGACAAGTTGATCCTCCCTCGACTAGCCCCATTTTAATGTCTATAAGCCTTATAAGCCTAACCTTGTTCATATCCAATCCCTTTTTAGTTGCTATTAGGCTTCAATTGTATGGGTAACATACTTTTCTCCAAGCATGATTTAACTTGGTTTTTGGGTGGGTGTTAGCCTTCGATTTTCGGACAAATTGATCCGGACTCGACTAGCCCCATTTTAATGGGTATAAGCCTTATATTTCTAGCCTTGTTCATATCCAAGCACTTTTCAGTTGCTATAAGGCTTCAATTTTATGGGTAACACAATTTTCCCACAAGCATGATTGAACTTGGTTTTTGGGTGGGTGTTAGCCTTGGATTTTCGGACAAATTGATCCTGACTCGACTAGCCTCATTTTAATGGCTATAAGCCTTATATTTCTACCGTTTTTCATATCCAATCCCTTTTTAGTTACTATTAGGCTTCAATTTTATGGGTAACACACTTTTCCCCCAAGCATTATGGAACTTGGTTTTTGGGTGGGTGTTAGCCTTGGATTTTCGGACAAATTGATCCTGACTCGACTAGCCCTATTTTAATGGCTATAACCCTTATATTCCTAACCTTGTTCATATTCAATCCCTTTTGAGTTCCTATTAAGCTTCAATTTTATGGGTAACACACTTTTCCCCAAAGCATGATTGAACTTGGTTTTTGGGTGGGTGTTAGCCTTGGATTTTCGGACAAATTGATCCTCCCTCGACTAGCCCCATTTTAATGGGTATAAGCCTTATATTCCTACCCTTATTCATATCCAATCCCTTTTTAGTTGCTATTAGGCTTCAATTGTATGGGAACACAATTTTCTCCAAGCATGATTGAACTTGGTTTTTGGGTGGGTGTTAGCCTTGGATTTTCGGACAAATTGATCCTCCCTCGACTAGCCCCATTTTAATGTCTATAATCCTTATAAGCCTAACCTTGTTCATATCGAATCCCTTTTTAGTTGCTATTGGGCTTCAATTTTATGGGCAACACACTTTACCCAAAGCATGATTGAACGTGGTTTTTGGGTGGTTGTTAGCCTTGGATTTTCGGACAAATTGATCCTGACTCTACTAGCCTCATTTTAATGGGTATAAGCCTTATATTACTAACCTTGTTCATATCCAATCCCTTTTTAGTTGGTATTACGCTTCAATTTTATGGCTAACAGACTTTTCCCCCAAGCATGATTGAACTTGGTTTTTGGGTGGGTGTTAGCCTAGGATTTTCGGACAAGTTGATCCTCCCTCGACTAGCCCCATTTTAATGTCTATAAGCCTTATAAGCCTAACCTTGTTCATATCCAATCCCTTTTTAGTTGCTATTAGGCTTCAATTGTATGGGTAACATACTTTTCTCCAAGCACGATTGAACTTGGTTTTTGGGTGGGTGTTAGCCTTCGATTTTCGGACAAATTGATCCGGACTCGACTAGCCCAATTTTAATGGGTATAAGCCTTATATTTCTAGCCTTGTTCATATCCAAGCACTTTTCAGTTGCTATAAGGCTTCAATTTTATGGGTAACACAATTTTCCCACAAGCATGATTGAACTTGGTTTTTGGGTGGGTGTTAGCCTTGGATTTTCGGACAAATTGATCCTGACTCGACTAGCCTCATTTTAATGGCTATAAGCCTTATATTTCTACCGTTTTTCATATCCAATCCCTTTTTAGTTGGTATTACGCTTCAATTTTTTGGGTAACATACTTTTCCCCAAAGCATGATTGCACTCGGTTTTTGGGTGGGTGTTAGCCTTGGATTTTCGGACAAATTGATCCTCCCTCGACTAGCCCCATTTTAATGTCTATAAGCCTAACCTTGTTCATATCCAATCCCTTTTTAGTTGCTATTGGGTTTCAATTTTATGGGCAACACACTTTACCCCAAGCATGATTGAACGTGGTTTATGGGTGGGTGTTAGCCTTGGATTTTCGGACAAATTGATCTTGACTCGACTACCCTCATTTTAGTGGCTATAAGCCTTATATTTCTACCCTTTTTCATATCCAATCCCTTTTTAGTTTGTATTACGCTTCAATTTTATGGCTAACACACTTTTCCCCCAAGCATGATTGAACCCGGTTTTTGGATGGGTGTTAGACTTGGATTTTCGGACACATTGATCCTCCCTCGACTAGTCCCATTTTAATGTCTATAAGCCTTATAAGCCTAACCTTGTTCATATCCAATCCCTTTTTAGTTGCTATTGGGCTTCAATTTTATGGCAACACACTTTACCCCAAGCATGATTGAACGTGGTTTTTGGGTGGGAGTTAGCCTTGGATTTTCGGACAAATTGATCCGGACTCGACTAGCCCCATTTTAATGGGTATAAGCCTTATATTGCTAGCCTTGTTCATATCCAAGCACTTTTCAGTTGGTATTAGGCTTCAATTTTATGGGTAACACAATTTTCCCACAATCATGATTGAACTTGGTTTTTGGGTGGGTGTTAGCCTAGGATTTTCGGACAAATTGATCCTCCCTCGACTTGCCCCATTTTAATGTCTATAAGCCTTATCAGCCTAACCTTGTTCATATCCAATCCCTTTTTAGTTGCTATTGGGCTTCAATTTTATGGGCAACACACTTTACCCCAAGCATGATTGAACGTGGTTTTTGGGTGGGTGTTAACTTTGGATTTTCGGACACATTGATCCCCCTCGACTAGCCCCATTTTAATCGTTATTAGCCTTATAAGCCTAACCTTGTTCATATCCAATCCCCTTTTAGGTGCTATTGGGCTTCAATTTTATGGGCAACACACTTTACCCCAAGCATGATTGAACGTGGTTTTTGGGTGGGTGTTAGCCTTGGATTTTCGGACAAATTGATCCGGACTCGACTAGCCCCATTTTAATGGGTATAAGCCTTATATTTCTAGCCTTGTTCATATCCAAGGACTTTTCAGTTGGTATTAGGCTTCAATTTTATGGCTAACACAATTTTCCCACAATCATGATTGAACTTGGTTTTTGGGTTGGGGTTAGACTTGGATTTTCGGACAAATTGATCTTGACTCGACTACCCTCATTTTAGTGGCTATAAGCCTTATATTTCTACTCTTTTTCATATCCAATCCCTTTTTAGTTTGTATTACGCTTCAATTTTATGGGTAACACACTTTTCCCCCAAGCATGATTGAACCCGGTTTTTGGATGGGTGTTAGACTTGGATTTTCGGACACATTGATCCTCCCTCGACTAGCCCCATTTTAATGTCTATAAGCCTTATAAGCCTAACCTCGTTCATATCCAATCCCTTTTTAGTTGCTATTGGGCTTCAATTTTATGGGCAACACACTTTACCACAAGCATGATTGAACGTGGTTTTTGGGTGGGTGTTAGCCTTGGATTTTCGGAAAAATTGATCCGCACTCGACTAGCCTCATTTTAATGGGTATAATCCTTATATTTCTAGCCTTGTTCATATCCAAGCACTTCTCAGTTGGTATTAGGCTTCAATTTTATAGGTAACACAATTTTCCCACAATCATGATTGAACCTGGTTTTTGGGTGGGTGTTAGCCTTGGATTTTCGGACAAATTGATCCTGACTCGACTAGCCCCATTTTAATGTCTATAATCCTTATAAGCCTAACCTTGTTCATATCGAATCCCTTTTTAGTTGCTATTGGGCTTCAATTTTATGGGCAACACACTTTTCTCCAAGCATTATTGAACCTGGTTTTTGGGTGGGTGTTAGCTTTTGATTTTTGGACAAATTGATCCCCCTCGACTAGCCCCATTTTAATCGTTATTAGCCTTATAAGCCTAACCTTGTTCATATCCAATCCCCTTTTAGGTGCTATTGGGCTTCAATTTTATGGGCAACACACTTTACCCCAAGCATGATTGAACGTGGTTTTTGGGTGGGTGTTAGCCTTGGATTTTCGGACAAATTGATCCTGACTCGACTAGCCCCATTTTAATGGGTATAAGCCTTATATTACTAACCTTGTTCATATCCAAGCACTTTTCAGTTGGTATTAGGCTTCAATTTTATGGCTAACCCACTTTCCCCCCAAGCATGATTGAACTTGGTTTTTGGGTGGGTGTTAGCCTAGGATTTTCGGACAAATTGATCCTGACTCGACTAGCCCCATTATAATGTCTATAAGCCTAACCTTGTTCATATACAATCCCTTTTTAGTTGGTATTACGCTTCAATTTTATGGGTAACACAATTTTCCCACAAGCATGATTGAACTTGGTTTTTGGGTGGGTGTTAGCCTTGGATTTTCGGACAAATTGATCCTGACTCGACTACCCTCATTTTAATGGCTATAAACCTTATTTTTCTACCCTTTTTCATAACCAATCCAATTTTAGTTGGTATTACGCTTCAATTTTATGGGAACACACTTTTCCCCCAAGCATGATTGAACCCGGTTTTTGCGTGGGTGTTAGCCTTGGATTTTCGGACACATTGATCCTCCCTCAACTAGCCCCATTTTAATGGGTATAAGCCTTATATTCCTACCCTTGTTCATATCCAATCCCTTTTTAGTTGCTATTAGGCTTCAATTGTATGGGTAACACACTTTTCTCCAAGCATGATTGAACTTGGTTTTTGGGTGGGTGTTAGCCTTGGATTTTCGGACAAATTGATCCGGACTCGACTAGCCCCATTTTAATGGGTATAAGCCTTATATTTCTAGCCTTGTTAATATCCAAGCACTTTTCAGTTGTTATTAGGCTTCAATTTTATGGGTAACACAATTTTCCCACAAGCATGATTGAACTTGGTTTTTGGGTGGGTGTTAGCCTTGGATTTTCGGACAAATTGATCCTCCCTCGACTAGCCCCATTTTAATGTCTATAAGCCTTATAAGCCTAACCTTGTTCATATCCAATCCCTTTTTAGTTGCTATTAGGCTTCAATTGTATGGGTAACACACTTTTCTCCAAGCATGATTGAACTTGGTTTTTGGGTGGGTGTTAGCCTTGGATTTTCGGACAAATTGATCCTCCCTCGACTAGTCCCATTTTAATGTCTATAAGCCTTAGAAGCCTAACCTTGTTCATATCGAATCCCTTTTTAGTTGCTATTGGGCTTCAATTTTATGGGCAACACACTTTACCACAAGCATGATTGAACGCGGTTTTTGGTTGGGTGTTATCCTCGGATTTTCGGACAAATTGATCCTGACTAGACTAGCCCCATTTTAATGGGTATAAGCCTTATATTACTAACCTTGTTCATATCCAATCCCTTTTTAGTTGGTATTACGCTTCAATTTTATGGCTAACACACTTTTCCCCCAAGCATGATTGAACTTGGTTTTTGGGTGGGTGTTAGCCTAGGATTTTCGGACAAATTGATCCTGACTCGACTAGCCCCATTTTAATGTCTATAAGCCTAACCTTGTTCATATACAATCCCTTTTTAGTTGGTATTACGCTTCAATTTTATGGGTAACACAATTTTCCCACAAGCATGATTGAACTTGGTTTTTGGGTGGGTGTTAGCCTTGGATTTTCGGACAAATTGATCCTGACTCGACTACCCTCATTTTAATGGCTATAAACCTTATTTTTCTACCCTTTTTCATAACCAATCCAATTTTAGTTGGTATTACGCTTCAATTTTATGGGAACACACTTTTCCCCCAAGCATGATTGAACCCGGTTTTTGCGTGGGTGTTAGCCTTGGATTTTCGGACACATTGATCCTCCCTCAACTAGCCCCATTTTAATGGGTATAAGCCTTATATTTCTAACCTTATTCATATCCAATCCGTTTTAGTTGCTGTTAGGATTCAATTTTATGTGTAACACACTTTTCTCCAATCATGATTGAACTTGGTTTTTGGGTGGGTGTTAGCCTTTGATTTTCGGACAAATTGATTCTGACACAACTAGCCCCATTTAAATGGCTATACGCCTTATATTTCTAACCTTGTTCATATGCAAGCCCTTTTTAGGTGGTATTAGGCTTCAATTTTATGGGTAACACACTTTTCCCCCAAGCACGATTGAACTTGGTTTTTGGGTGGGTGTTAGCCTTGGATTTTAGGACAAATTGATCTTGACTCGACTATATCATTTAAATTGGTATAAGCCTTATATTTGTAACTTTTTTCATATCAAAGCACTTTTAGTTGCTATTAGACTTCACTTTTATGGGTAAGACACTCTTCGCCCAAACATTATTGAACTTGGTTTTTGGTGGGTGTTAGCTTTCGATTTTCGGACAAATTGATCCTGACTCGACTAGCCCCATTTTAATGGGTATAAGCCTTATATTCCTAACCTTGTTCATATCCAATCCAATTTTAGTTGCTATTGGGCTTCAATTTTATGGGCAATACACTTTACCCCAAGCATGATTGAACGTGGTTTTGGGGTGGGTGTTAGCCTTGGATTTTCGGACAAATTGATCCGGACTCGACTAGCCCCATTTTAATGGGTATAAGCCTTATATTTCTAGCCTTGTTCATATCCAAGCACTTTTCAGTTGGTATTAGGCTTCAATTTTATGGCTAACACAATTTTCCCAAAAGCATGATTGAACTTGGTTTTGGGTGGGTTTTAGCCTTAGATTTTCTGGACAAATTGATCCTGACTCGACTACCCTCATTTCAATGGCTATAAACCTTATTTTTCTACCCTTTTTCATACCCAATCCAATTTTAGTTGGTATTACGCTTTAATATTATGGGTAACACAATTTCCCCCCAAGCATGATTGAACTTTGTTTTTGGGTGGGTGTTAGCCTTGGATTTTCTGACAAATTGATCCCGACTCGACTAGCCCCATTTTAATAGGTATAAGCCTTATATTTCTAGCCTTTTTCATATCCAAGCACTTTTAGTTGGTATTAGGCTTCAATTTTATGGGTAACACAATTTTCCCACAATCATGATTGAACTTGGTTTTTGGGTTGGTGTTAGCCTTGGATTTTCGGACAAATTGATCCTGACTCGACTAGCCCCATTTTAATGGGTATAAGCCTTATATTCCTAACCTTGTTCATATCCAATCCAATTTTAGTTGCTATTGGGCTTCAATTTTATGGGCAATACACTTTACCCCAAGCATGATTGAACGTGGTTTTGGGGTGGGTGTTAGCCTTGGATTTTCGGACAAATTGATCCGGACTCGACTAGCCCCATTTTAATGGGTATAAGCCTTATATTTCTAGCCTTGTTCATATCCAAGCACTTTTCAGTTGGTATTAGGCTTCAATTTTATGGCTAACACAATTTTCCCAAAAGCATGATTGAACTTGGTTTTTGGGTGGGTGTTAGCCTTGGATTTTCGGACAAATTGATCCTGACTCGACTACCCTCATTTTAATGGCTATAAACCTTATTTTTCTACCCTTTTTCATACCCAATCCAATTTTAGTTGGTATTACGCTTTAATTTTATGGGTAACACAATTTTCTCACAAGCATGATTGAACTTGGTTTTTGGGTGGGTGTTAGCCTTGGATTTTCGGACAAATTGATCCTCCCTCGACTAGTCCCATTTTAATGTCTATAAGCCTTATAAGCCTAACCTTGTTCATATCCCATCCCTTTTTAGTTGCTATTGGGCTTCAATTTTATAGGCAACACACTTTACCCCAAGCATGATTGAACGTGGTTTTTGGGTGGGTGTTAGCCTTGGATTTTCGGACAAATTGATCCGGACTCGACTAGCCCCATTTTAATGGGTATAAGCCTTATATTACTAACCTTGTTCATATCCAATCCCTTTTTAGTTGGTATTAGGATTCAATTTTATGGCTAACAGACTTTTCCCCCAAGCAGGATTGAACTTGGTTTTTGGGTGGGTGTTAGCCTAGGATTTTCGGACAAGTTGATCCTCCCTCGACTAGCCCCATTTTAATGCCTATAAGCCTTATAAGCCTAACCTTGTTCATATCCAATCCCTTTTTAGTTGCTATTGGGCTTCAATTTTATGGGCAACACACTTTACCCCAAGCATGATTGAACGTGGTTTTTGGGTGGGTGTTAGCCTTGGATTTTCGGACAAATTGATCCTGACTCGACTAGCCCCATTTTAATGGGTATAAGCCTTATATTTCTAGCCTTGTTCATATCCAAGCACTTTTCAGTTGGTATTAGGCTTCAATTTTATGGCTAACACAATTTTCCCAAAAGCATGATTGAACTTGGTTTTTGGGTGGGTGTTAGCCTTAGATTTTCGGACAAATTGATTCTGACTCGACTACCCCATTTTAATGGGTATAAGCCTTATATTCCTAACCTTGTTCATATCCAATCCAATTTTAGTTGCTATTGGGCTTCAATTTTATGGGCAATACACTTTACCCCAAGCATGATTGAACGTGGTTTTGGGGTGGGTGTTAGCCTTGGATTTTCGGGCAAATTGATCCTGACTCGACTAGCCCCATTTTAATGGGTATAAGCCTTATATTACTAACCTTGTTCATATCCAATCCCTTTTTAGTTGGTATTAGGATTCAATTTTATGGCTAACAGACTTTTCCCCCAAGCATGATTGAACTTGGTTTTAGGGTGGGTGTTAGCCTTGGATTTTCGGACAAATTGATCCCGACTCGACTAGCCCCATTTTAATGGCTATAAGCCTTATAAGCCTAACCTTGTTCATATCCAATCCCTTTTAGTTGCTATTGGGCTTCAATTTTATGGGCAACACACTTTACCCCAAGCATGATTGCAAAGCGAGTCAAAATCGAGATTTTGACACGGATCGAAAAGGACTCGAAAAATCGGATCGTAAGATCGGATCGTAAAATCGTAGAAAGATCGTAAAATGTCCGTACAAAAATTATTATTTTTAATTATATTTAAATTTAAAAAATGAATTTAAATATAATTAAATATTATTATTTATTATTATTATTATTATTCTACGATTTTTCTACGATTTTTACGATTTTTCTACGATTTTTCTACGATTTTGAACGATTTTTCTACGAGTTTGACCGAGTTTGACCGGTTTCGATTTTTCTTTCCGGTTCAACCAGGTTTTCGGAGCCAACTCGCAAAATCGTACGATTTTGCGAGTTGGCTCGCGATTTTGACTGCCTTGCATGATTGAACTTCGTTTTTGGGTGGGTGTTAGCCTTGGATTTTCGGACAAATTGATCCGGACTCGACTAGCCCCATTTTAATGGGTATAAGCCTTATATTCCTAGCCTTGTTCATATCCAAGTACTTTTCAGTTGCTATTACGCTTCAATTTTATGGGTAACACAATTTTCCCACAAGCATGATTGAACCCGGTTTTTGGGTGGGTGTTAGCCTTGGATTTTCGGACACATTGATCCTCCCTCAACTAGCCCCATTTTAATGGGTATAAGCCTTATATTCCTACCCTTGTTCATATCCAATCCCTTTTTAGTTGCTATTACGCTTCAATTGTATGGGTAACACACTTTTCTCCAAGCATGATTGAACTTGGTTTTTGGGTGGGTGTTAGCCTTGGATTTTCGGACAAATTGATCATGACTCGACTAGCCCCATTTTAATGGGTATAAGCCTTATATTCCTAACCTTGTTCATATCCATGTACTTTTCAGTTGCTATTACGCTTCAATTTTATGGGTAACACAATTTTCCCACAAGCATGATTGAACCCGGTTTTTGGGTGGGTGTTACCCTTGGATTTTCGGACACATTGATCCTGACTCGACTAGCCCCATTTTAATGGGTATAAGCCTTATATTCCTAGCCTTGTTCATATCCATGTACTTTTCAGTTGCTATTACGCTTCAATTTTATGGGTAACACAATTTTCCCACAAGCATGATTGAACCCGGTTTTTGGGTGGGTGTTAGCCTTGGATTTTCGGACACATTGATCCTCCCTCAACTAGCCCCATTTTAATGGGTATAAGCCTTATATTCCTACCCTTGTTCATATCCAATCAATTTTTAATTGGTATTACGCTTCAATTTTATGGGTAACACACTTTTCCCCCAAGCATGATTGAACCCGGTTTTTAGGTGGGTGTTAGCCTTGGATTTTCGGACACATTGATCCTCCCTCCACTAGACCCATTTTAATGGGTATAAGCCTTATATTCCTACCCTTGTTCATATCCAATCCCTTTTTAGTTGCTATTAGGCTTCAATTGTATGGGTAACACACTTTTCTCCAAGCATGATTGAACATGGTTTTTGGGTGGGTGTTAGCCTTGGATTTTCGGACAAATTGATCCGGACTCGACTAGCCCCATTTTAATGGGTATAAGCCTTATATTTCTAGCCTTGTTCATATCCAAGCACTTTTCAGTTGCTATTAGGCTTCAATTTTATGGGTAACACACTTTTCCCCCAAGCATTATGGAACTTGGTTTTTGGGTGGGTGTTAGCCTTGGATTTTTGGAAAAATTGATCCTGACCTGACTAGCCCCATTTTAATGGGTATAAGCCTTATATTCCTACCCTTGTTCATATCCAATCACTTTTGAGTTGCTATTACGCTTCAATTTTATGGGTAACACACTTTTCCCCCAAGCATGATTGAACCCGATTTTTGGGTGGGTGTTAGCCTTGGATTTTCGGACAAATTGATCCGGACTCGACTAGCCCCATTTTAATGGGTATAAGCCTTATATTACTAACCTTGTTCATATCCAATCCCTTTTAGTTGGTATTAGGATTCAATTTTATGGCTAATGGACTTTTCTCCAAGCATGATTGAACTTGGTTTTTGGGTGGGTGTTAGCCTTGGATTTTCGGACAAATTGATCCTCCCTCGACTAGTCCCATTTTAATGTCTATAAGCCTTAGAAGCCTAACCTTGTTCATATCCAATCCCTTTTTAGTTGCTATTGGGCTTCAATTTTATGGGCAACACACTTTACCCCAAGCATGATTGAACGTGGTTTTTGGGTGGGTGTTAGCCTTGGATTTTCGGACAAATTGATACTGACTCGACTAGCCCCATTTTAATGGGTATAAGCCTTATATTACTAACCTTGTTCATATCCAATCCCTTTTTAGTTGGTATTACGCTTCAATTTTATGGCTAACACACTTTTCCCCCAAGCATGATTGAACTTGGTTTTTGGGTGGGTGTTAGCCTAGGATTTTCGGACAAATTGATCCTGACTCGACTAGCCCCATTTTAATGTCTATAAGCCTAACCTTGTTCATATACAATCCCTTTTTAGTTGGTATTACGCTTCAATTTTATGGGTAACACAATTTTCCCACAAGCATGATTGAACTTGGTTTTTGGGTGGGTGTTAGCCTTGGATTTTCGGACAAATTGATCCTGACTCGACTACCCTCATTTTAATGGCTATAAACCTTATTTTTCTACCCTTTTTCATACCCAATCCAATTTTAGTTGGTATTACGCTTCAATTTTCTGGGAACACACTTTTCCCCCAAGCATGATTGAACCCGGTTTTTGCGTGGGTGTTAGCCTTGGATTTTCGGACACATTGATCCTCCCTCAACTAGCCCCATTTTAATGGGTATAAGCCTTATATTCCTACCCTTGTTCATATCCAATCCCTTTTTAGTTGCTATTAGGCTTCAATTGTATGGGTAACACACTTTTCTCCAAGCATGATTGAACTTGGTTTTTGGGTGGGTGTTAGCCTTGGATTTTCGGACAAATTGATCCGGACTCGACTAGCCCCATTTTAATGGGTATAAGCCTTATATTTCTAGCCTTGTTCATATCCAAGCACTTTTCAGTTGCTATTAGGCTTCAATTTTATGGCTAACACAATTTTCCCAAAAGCATGATTGAACTTGGTTTTTGGGTGGGTGTTAGCCTTGGATTTTCGGACAAATTGATCCTGACTCGACTACCCTCATTTTAATGGCTATAAACCTTATTTTTCTACCCTTTTTCATACCCAATCCAATTTTAGTTGGTATTACGCTTTAATTTTATGGGTAACACAATTTTCCCACAAGCATGATTGAACTTGGTTTTTGGGTGGGTGTTAGCCTTGGATTTTCGGACAAATTGATCCTCCCTCGACTAGTCCCATTTTAATGTCTATAAGCCTTATAAGCCTAACCTTGTTCATATCCCATCCCTTTTTAGTTGCTATTGGGCTTCAATTTTATAGGCAACACACTTTACCCCAAGCATGATTGAACGTGGTTTTTGGGTGGGTGTTAGCCTTGGATTTTCGGACACATTGATGCTCCCTCAACTAGCCCCATTTTAATGGGTATAAGCCTTAAATTCCTACCCTTGTTCATATCCAAGTACTTTTCAGTTCCTATTAGGCTTCAATTTTATGGGTAACACAATTTTCCCACAAGCATGATTGAACCCGGTTTTTGGGTGGGTGTTAGCCTTGGATTTTCGGACAAATTGATCCTCCCTCGACTAGCCCCATTTTAATGTCTATAAGCCTTATAAGCCTAACCTTGTTCATATCCAATCCCTTTTTAGTTGCTATTGGGCTTCAATTTTATGGGCAACACACTTTACCCCAAGCATGATTGAACGTGGTTTTCGGGTGGGTGTTAGCCTTGGATTTTCGGACAAATTGATCCTGACTCGACTAGCCCCATTTTAATGGGTATAAGCCTTATATTACTAACCTTGTTCATATCCAATCCCTTTTTAGTTGGTATTAGGATTCAATTTTATGGCTAACAGACTTTTCCCCCAAGCAGGATTGAACTTGGTTTTTGGGTGGGTGTTAGCCTAGGATTTTCGGACAAGTTGATCCTCCCTCGACTAGCCCCATTTTAATGCCTATAAGCCTTATAAGCCTAACCTTGTTCATATCCAATCCCTTTTTAGTTGCTATTGGGCTTCAATTTTATGGGCAACACACTTTACCCCAAGCATGATTGAACGTGGTTTTTGGGTGGGTGTTAGCCTTGGATTTTAGGACAAATTGATCCTGACTCGACTAGCCCCATTTTAATAGGTATAAGCCTTATATTTCTAGCCTTTTTCATATCCAAGCACTTTTAGTTGGTATTAGGCTTCAATTTTATGGGTAACACAATTTTCCCACAATCATGATTGAACTTGGTTTTTGGGTTGGTGTTAGCCTTGGATTTTCGGACAAATTGATCCTGACTCGACTAGCCCCATTTTAATGGGTATAAGCCTTATATTCCTAACCTTGTTCATATCCAATCCAATTTTAGTTGCTATTGGGCTTCAATTTTATGGGCAATACACTTTACCCCAAGCATGATTGAACGTGGTTTTGGGGTGGGTGTTAGCCTTGGATTTTCGGGCAAATTGATCCTGACTCGACTAGCCCCATTTTAATGGGTATAAGCCTTATATTACTAACCTTGTTCATATCCAATCCCTTTTTAGTTGGTATTAGGATTCAATTTTATGGCTAACAGACTTTTCCCCCAAGCATGATTGAACTTGGTTTTAGGGTGGGTGTTAGCCTTGGATTTTCGGACAAATTGATCCTCCCTCGACTAGCCCCATTTTAATGTCTATAAGCCTTATAAGCCTAACCTTCTTCATATCCAATCCCATTTTAGTTGCTCTTGGGCTTCAATTTTATGGGCAACACACTTTACCCCAAGCATGATTGAACGTGGTTTTTGGGTGGGTGTTAGCCTTGGATTTTAGGACAAATTGATCCCGACTCTACTAGCCCCATTATAATGGGTATAAGCCTTATATTCCTAACGTTGTTCATATCCAATCCCTTTTTAGTTGGTATTAGGATTCAATTTTATGGCTAACAGACTTTTCCCCCAAGCATGATTGAACTTGGTTTTAGGGTGGGTGTTAGCCTTGGATTTTCGGACAAATTGATCCCGACTCGACTAGCCCCATTTTAATGGCTATAAGCCTTATATTCCTAGCCTTGTTCATATCCAATCCCATTTTAGTTTGTATTACGCTTCAATTTTATGGGTAACACACTTTTCCCCTAAGCATGATTGAACTTGGTTTTTGGGTGTGTGTTAGCCTTGGATTTTCGGACAAATTAATCCTGACTCGACTAGCACCATTTTAATGGGTATAAGCCGTATATTCCTAACCTTGTTTATATCCAATCCCTTTTTAGTTGCTATTA
Organism: Salix exigua; assembly: GCA_032356905.1. Taxonomy (NCBI): domain Eukaryota; kingdom Viridiplantae; phylum Streptophyta; class Magnoliopsida; order Malpighiales; family Salicaceae; genus Salix; species Salix exigua. The sequence continues at coordinate 19,052,295 of CM063604.1, forward strand.
GGCTTCAATTGTATGGGTAACACACTTTTCTCCAAGCATGATTGCAAGGCAGTCAAAATCGAGATTTTGACACGGATCGAAAAGGACTCCGAAAAATCGGATCGTAAGATCGGATCGTAAAATCGTAGAAAGATCGTAAAATGTCCGTACAAAAATTATTATTTTTAATTATATTTAAATTTAAAAAATGAATTTAAATATAATTAAATATTATTATTTTATTATTATTATTATTATTCTACGATTTTTCTACGATTTTTCACTATTTTTCTACGATTTTGAATGATTTTTCTACGAGTTTGACCGAGTTTGACCGGTTTCGATTTTTCTTTCCGGTCCAACCAGGTTTTCGGAGCCAACTCGCAAAATCGTACGATTTTGCGAGTTGGCTCGCGATTTTGACTGCCTTGCATGATTGAACTTCGTTTTTGGGTGGGTGTTAGCCTTGGATTTTCGGACAAATTGATCCGGACTCGACTAGCCCCATTTTAATGGGTATAAGCCTTATATTCCTAGCCTTGTTCATATCCAAGTACTTTTCAGTTGCTATTAGGCTTCAATTTTATGGGTAACACAATTTTCCCACAAGCATGATTGAACTTGGTTTTTGGGTGGGTGTTAGCCTTGGATTTTCAAACACATTGATCCTCCCTCAACTAGCCCCATTTTAATGGGTATAAGCCTTATATTCCTACCCTTGTTCATATCCAATCCCTTTTTAGTTGCTATTAGGCTTCAATTGTATGGGTAACACACTTTTCTCCAAGCATGATTGAACTTGGTTTTTGGGTGGGTGTTAGCCTTGGATTTTCGGACAAATTGATCATGACTCGACTAGCCCCATTTTAATGGGTATAAGCCTTATATTCCTAACCTTGTTCATATCCAATCCAATTTTAGTTGGTATTACGCTTCAATTTTATGGGTAACACACTTTTCCCCCAAGCATGATTGAACCCGGTTTTTGGGTGGGTGTTAGCCTTGGATTTTCAGACACATTGATCCTCCCTCAACTAGCCCCATTTTAATGGGTATAAGCCTTAAATTCCTACCCTTGTTCATATCCAATCCCTTTTTAGTTGCTATTAGGCTTCAATTTTATGGGTAACACAATATTCTCACAATCATGATTGAACTTGGTTTTTGGGTGGGTGTTAACCTTGGATTTTCGGACAAATTGATCCTCCCTCGACTAGCCCCATTTTAATGTCTATAAGCCTTATAAGCCTAACCTTGTTCATATCCAATCCCTTTTTAGTTGCTATTGGGCTTCAATTTTATGGGCAACACACTTTACCCCAAGCATGATTGAACGTGGTTTTCGGGTGGGTGTTAGCCTTGGATTTTCGGACAAATTGATCCTGACTCGACTAGCCCCATTTTAATGGGTATAAACCTTATATTACTAACCTTGTTCATATCCAAGCCCTTTTTAGTTTGTTTTAGGCTTCAATTTTATAGGTAATACACTTTTCCACCAAACATGATAAAACTTGGATTTTGGAGGGGGTGTTAGCCTTGGATTTTAGGACAAATTGATCCTGACTCGACTAGCCCCATTTTAATGGGTATAAGCCTTATATTCCTAGCCTTGTTCATATCCATGTACTTTTCAGTTGCTATTACGCTTCAATTTTATGGGTAACACAATTTTCCCACAAGCATGATTGAACCCGGTTTTTGGGTGGGTGTTACCCTTGGATTTTCGGACACATTGATCCTGACTCGACTAGCCCCATTTTAATGGGTATAAGCCTTATATTCCTAGCCTTGTTCATATCCATGTACTCTTCGAGTTGCTATTACGCTTCAATTTTATGGGTAACAATATTTTCCCACAAGCATGATTGAACCCGGTTTTTGGGTGGGTGTTAGCCTTGGATTTTCGGACACATTGATCCTCCCTCAACTAGCCCCATTTTAATGGGTATAAGCCATATATTCCTACCCTTGTTCATATCCAATCCAATTTTAATTGGTATTACGCTTCAATTTTATGGGTAACACACTTTTCCCCCAAGCATGATTGAACCCGGTTTTTAGGTGGGTGTTAGCCTTGGATTTTCGGACACATTGATCCTCCCTCCACTAGACCCATTTTAATGGGTATAAGCCTTATATTCCTACCCTTGTTCATATCCAATCCCTTTTTAGTTGCTATTAGGCTTCAATTGTATGGGTAACACACTTTTCTCCAAGCATGATTGAACATGGTTTTTGGGTGGGTGTTAGCCTTGGATTTTCTGGACAAATTGATCCGGACTCCACTAGACCCATTTTAATGGGTATAAGCCTTATATTCCTACCCTTGTTCATATCCAAGCACTTTTCAGTTGCTATTAGGCTTCAATTTTATGGGTAACACACTTTTCCCCCAAGCATTATGCAACTTGGTTTTTGGGTGGGTGTTAGCCTTGGATTTTTGGAAAAATTGATCCTGAACTGACTAGCACCATTTTAATGGCTATAACCCTTATATTCCTAACCTTGTTCATATCCAATCCCTTTTGAGTTCCTATTAGGCTTCAATTTTATGGGTAACACACTTTTCCCCCAAGCATGATTGAACCCGATTTTTGGGTGGGTGTTAGCCTTGGATTTTCGAACAAATTGATCCTCCCTCAACTAGCCCCATTTGAATGGGTATAAGCCTTATATTCCTACCCTTGTTCATATCCAATCCTTTTTTAGTTGCTATTAGGCTGCAATTGTATGGGTAACACACTTTTCTCCAAGCATGATCGAACTTTGTTTTTGGGTGGCTGTTAGCCTTGGATTTTCGGACAAATTGATCCTCCCTCGACTAGCCCCATTTTAATGTCTATAAGCCTTATAAGCCTAACCTTGTTCATATTCAATCCCTTTTTAGTTGCTATTGGGCTTCAATTTTATGGGCAACACACTTTACCCCAAGTATGATTGAACGTGGTTTTTGGGTGGGTGTTAGCCTTGGATTTTCGGACAAATTGATCCTGACTCGACTAGCCCCATTTTAATGGGTATAAGCCTTATATTACTAACCTTGTTCATATCCAAGCCCTTTTTAGTTTGTTTTAGGCTTCAATTTTATAGGTAATACACTTTTCCCCCAAACATGATAGAACTTGGATTTGGAGGGGGTGTTAGCCTTGGATTTTCGGACAAATTGATCCTGAATCGACTAGCCCCATTTTAATGGGTGTAAGCCTTATATTTCTAACCTTGTTCATATCCAATCCGTTTTTAGTTGCTGTTAGGCTTCAATTTTATGGGTAACACACTTTTCTCCAATCATGATTGAACTTGGTTTTTGGGTGGGTGTTAGCCTTGGATTTTCGGACAAATTGATCCTGACTCGACTAGCCCCATTTTAATGGGTATAAGCCTTATAGTTCTAACCTTGTTCATATCCAATCCGTTTTTAGTTGCTATTAGGCTTCAATTTTATGGGTAACACACTTTTCTCCAATCATGATTGAACTTGGTTTTTGGGTGGGTGTTAGCCTTGGATTTTCGGACAAATTGATCCTGAATCGACTAGCCCCATTTTAATGGGTGTAAGCCTTATATTTCTAACCGTGTTCATATCCAAGCACTTTTTAGTTCCTATTAGGCTTCAATTTTATGGGTAACACACTTTTCCCCCAAGCATGATTGAATATGGTTTTTTGGTGGGTGTTAACCTTGGATTTTCGAACAAATTGATCCTGACTAGCCCTATTTGAATGGGTATAAGCCTTATATTCCTAACCTTGTTCATATCCAATCCTTTTTTAGTTGCTATTAGGCTGCAATTGTATGGGTAACACACTTTTCTCCAAGCATGATCGAACTTTGTTTTTGGGTGGCTGTTAGCCTTGGATTTTCGGACAAATTGATCCTCCCTCGACTAGCCCCATTTTAATGTCTATAAGCCTTATAAGCCTAACCTTGTTCATATTCAATCCCTTTTTAGTTGCTATTGGGCTTCAATTTTATGGGCAACACACTTTACCCCAAGTATGATTGAACGTGGTTTTTGGGTGGGTGTTAGCCTTGGATTTTCGGACAAATTGATCCTGACTCGACTAGCCCCATTTTAATGGGTATAAGCCTTATATTACTAATCTTGTTCATATCCAAGCCCTTTTTAGTTTGTTTTAGGCTTCAATTTTATAGGTAATACACTTTTCCCCCAAACATGATAGAACTTGGATTTGGAGGGGGTGTTAGCCTTGGATTTTAGGACAAATTGATCCTGACTCGACTAGCCCCATTTTAGGGGGTATAAGCCTTATATTGCTAACCTTGTTCATATCCAATCTCTTTTTAGTTGCTATTACGCTTTAATTTTATGGGTAACACACTTTTCCTCCGATCATGATTGAACTTGGTTTTTGGGTGCGTGTTAGCCTTGGATTTTCGGACAAATTGATCCTGACTCGACTAGCCCCATTTTAATGGGTATAAGCCTTATATTTCTAACATTTTTCATATCCAATCCCTTTTTAGTTGCTATTAGGCTTCAATTTTATGGGTAACACACTTTTCTCCCAAGCATGATTGAACTTGGTTTTTGGGTGGGTGTTAGCCTTGGATTTTCGGACAAATTGATGCGGACTCGACTAGCCCCATTTTAATGGGTATAAGCCTTATATTTCTACCCTTGTTCTTATGCAATCCCTTTTAAGTTGCTATTAGGCTTCAATTTTATGGGTAACACACTTTTCCCCCAAGCATGATTGAACTTGGTTTTTGGGTGGGTGTTAGCCTTGGATTTTCGGACAAATTGATCCGGACTCGACTAGCCCCATTTTAATGGGTATAAGCCTTATATTTCTAACCTTGTTCATATCCAATCCGTTTTTAGTTGCTGTTAGGCTTCAATTTTATGGGTAACACACTTTTCTCCAATCATGATTGAACTTGGTTTTTGGGTGGGTGTTAGCCTTGGATTTTCGGACAAATTGATCCTCCCTCGACTAGCCTCATTTTAATGTCTATAAGCCTTATAAGCCTAACCTTGTTCATATCCAATCCCTTTTTAGTTGCTATTGGGCTTTAATTTTATGGGCAACACACTTTACCCCAAGTATGATTGAACGTGGTTTAAGGGTGGGTGTTAGCCTTGGATTTTCGGACAAATTGATCCTGACTCGACTAGCCCCATTTTAATGGGTATAAGCCTTATATTACTAACCTTGTTCATATCCAAGCCCTTTTTAGTTTGTTTTAGGCTTCAATTTTATAGGTAATACACTTTTCCCCCAAACATGATAGAACTTGGATTTGGAGGGGGTGTTAGCCTTGGATTTTAGGACAAATTGATCCTGACTCGACTAGCCCCATTTTAGGGGGTATAAGCCTTATATTGCTAACCTTGTTCATATCCAATCTCTTTTTAGTTGCTATTACGCTTCAATTTTATGGGTAACACACTTTTCCCCCAATCATGATTGAACTTGGTTTTTGGGTGGGTGTTAGCCTTGGATTTTCGGACAAATTGATCCTGACTCGACTACCCTCATTTTAATGGCTATAAACCTTATATTTCTACCCTTTTTCATATCCAATCCCTTTTTAGTTGCTATTAGGCTTCAATTGTATGGGTAACACACTTTTCTCCAAGCATGATTGAACTTGGTTTTTGGGTGGGTGTTAGCCTTGGATTTTCGGACAAATTGATCCGGACTCGACTAGCCCCATTTTAATGGGTATAAGTCTTATATTGCTAACCTTGTTCATATCCAATCTCTTTTTAGTTGGTATTACGCTTCAATTTTATGGGTAACACAATTTTCCCACAAGCATGATTGAACTTGGTTTTTGGGTGGGTGTTAGCCTTGGATTTTCGGACAAATTGATCCGGACTCGACTAGCCGCATTTTAATGGGTATAAGCCTTATATTCCTAGCCTTGTTCATATCCAAGTACTTTTCAGTTGCTATTAGGCTTCAATTTTATGGGTAACACAATTTTCCCACAAGCATGATTGAACCCGGTTTTTGGGTGGGTGTTAGCCTTGGATTTTCGGACACATTGATCCTCCCTCAACTAGCCCCATTTTAATGGGTATAAGCCTTATATTCCTATCCTTGTTCATATCCAATCCCTTTTTAGTTGCTATTGGGCTTCAATTTTATGGGCAACACACTTTACCCCAAGCATGATTGAACGTGGTTTTCGGGTGGGTGTTAGCCTTGGATTTTCGGACAAATTGATCCTGACTCGACTAGCCCCATTTTAATGGGTATAAGCCTTATATTACTAACCTTGTTCATATCCAAGCCCTTTTTAGTTTGTTTTAGGCTTCAATTTTATAGGTAATACACTTTTCCACCAAACATGATAAAACTTGGATTTTGGAGGGGGTGTTAGCCTTGGATTTTAGGACAAATTGATCCTGACTCGACTAGCCCCATTTTAATGGGTATAAGCCTTATATTCCTAGCCTTGTTCATATCCATGTACTTTTCAGTTGCTATTACGCTTCAATTTTATGGGTAACACAATTTTCCCACAAGCATGATTGAACCCGGTTTTTGGGTGGGTGTTAGCCTTGGATTTTCGGACACATTGATCCTGACTCGACTAGCCCCATTTTAATGGGTATAAGCCTTATATTCCTAGCCTTGTTCATATCCATGTACTTTTCAGTTGCTATTACGCTTCAATTTTATGGGTAACACAATTTTCCCACAAGCATGATTGAACCCGGTTTTTGGGTGGGTGTTAGCCTTGGATTTTCGGACACATTGATCCTCCCTCAACTAGCCCCATTTTAATGGGTATAAGCCATATATTCCTACCCTTGTTCATATCCAATCCAATTTTAATTGGTATTACGCTTCAATTTTATGGGTAACACACTTTTCCCCCAAGCATGATTGAACCCGGTTTTTAGGTGGGTGTTAGCCTTGGATTTTCGGACACATTGATCCTCCCTCCACTAGACCCATTTTAATGGGTATAAGCCTTAAATTCCTACCCTTGTTCATATCCAATCCCTTTTTAGTTGCTATTAGGCTTTAATTGTATAGGTAACACACTTTTCTCCAAGCATGATCGAACTTTGTTTTTGGGTGGCTGTTAGCCTTGGATTTTCGGACAAATTGATCCTCCCTCGACTAGCCCCATTTTAATGTCTATAAGCCTTATAAGCCTAACCTTGTTCATATTCAATCCCTTTTTAGTTGCTATTGGGCTTCAATTTTATGGGCAACACACTTTACCCCAAGTATGATTGAACGTGGTTTTTGGGTGGGTGTTAGCCTTGGATTTTCGGACAAATTGATCCTGACTCGACTAGCCCCATTTTAATGGGTATAAGCCTTATATTACTAACCTTGTTCATATCCAAGCCCTTTTTAGTTTGTTTTAGGCTTCAATTTTATAGGTAATACACTTTTCCCCCAAACATGATAGAACTTGGATTTGGAGGGGGTGTTAGCCTTGGATTTTAGGACAAATTGATCCTGACTCGACTAGCCCCATTTTAGTGGGTATAAGCCTTCTATTGCTAACCTTGTTCATATCCAATCTCTTTTTAGTTGGTATTACGCTTCAATTTTATGGATAACACACTTTTCCCTCAATCATGATTGAACTTGGTTTTTGGGTGCGTGTTAGCCTTGGATTTTCGGACAAATTGATCCTGACTCGACTAGCCCCATTTTAATGGGTATAAGCCTTATATTCCTACCCTTGTTCATATCCAATCCCTTTTTAGTTGCTATTAGGCTTCAATTGTATGGGTAACACACTTTTCTCCAAGCATGATTGAACTTGGTTTTTGGGTGGGTGTTAGCCTTGGATTTTCGGACAAATTGATCCGGACTCGACTAGCCCCATTTTAATGGGTATAAGCCTTATATTACTAACCTTGTTCATATCCAATCCCTTTTTAGTTGGTATTACGCTTCAATTTTATGGGTAACACAATTTTCCCACAAGCATGATTGAACTTGGTTTTTGGGTGGGTGTTAGCCTAGGATTTTCGGACAAATTGATCCTCCCTCGACTAGCCCCATTTTAATGTCTATAAGCCTTATAAGCCTAACCTTGTTCATATCCAATCCCTTTTTAGTTGCTATTAGGCTTCAATTTTATGGGTAACACACTTTTCTCCAATCATGATTGAACTTGGTTTTTGGGTGGGTGTTAGCCTTGGATTTTCGGACAAATTGATCCTGAATCGACTAGCCCCATTTTAATGGGTGTAAGCCTTATATTACTAACCTTGTTCATATACAAGTACTTTTCAGTTGCTATTACGCTTCAATTTTATGGGTAACACACTTTTCCCCCAAGCATGATTGAACCCGGTTTTTGGGTGGGTGTTAGCCTTGGATTTTCGGACACATTGATCCTCCCTCAACTAGCCCCATTTTAATGGGTATAAGCCTTAAATTCCTACCCTTGTTCATATCCAATCCCTTTTTAGTTGCTATTAGGCTTTAATTGTATGGGTAACACACTTTTCTCCAAGCATGATTGAACTTGGTTTTTGGGTGGCTGTTAGCCTTGGATTTTCGGAAAAATTGATCCTCCCTCGACTAGCCCCATTTTAATGTCTATAAGCCTTATAAGCCTAACCTTGTTCATATCCAATCCCTTTTTAGTTGCTATTGGGCTTCAATTTTATGGGCAACACACTTTACCCCAAGCATGATTGAACGTGGTTTTCGGGTGGGTGTTAGCCTTGGATTTTCGGACAAATTGATCCTGACTCGACTAGCCCCATTTTAATGGGTATAAGCCTTATATTACTAACCTTGTTCATATCCAAGCCCTTTTTAGTTTGTTTTAGGCTTCAATTTTATAGGTAATACACTTTTCCACCAAACATGATAAAACTTGGATTTTGGAGGGGGTGTTAGCCTTGGATTTTAGGACAAATTGATCCTGACTCGACTAGCCCCATTTTAATGGGTATAAGCCTTATATTCCTAGCCTTGTTCATATCCATGTACTTTTCAGTTGCTATTACGCTTCAATTTTATGGGTAACACAATTTTCCCACAAGCATGATTGAACCCGGTTTTTGGGTGGGTGTTAGCCTTGGATTTTCGGACACATTGATCCTGACTCGACTAGCCCCATTTTAATGGGTATAAGCCTTATATTCCTAGCCTTGTTCATATCCATGTACTTTTCAGTTGCTATTACGCTTCAATTTTATGGGTAACACAATTTTTCCACAAGCATGATTGAACCCGGTTTTTGGGTGGGTGTTAGCATTGGATTTTCGGACACATTGATCCTCCCTCAACTAGCTCCATTTTAATGGGTATAAGCCTTATATTCCTACCCTTGTTCATATCCAATCCAATTTTAATTGGTATTACGCTTCAATTTTATGGGTAACACACTTTTCCCCCAAGCATGATTGAACCCGGTTTTTGGGTGGGTGTTAGCCTTGGATTTTCGGACACATTGATCCTCCCTCAACTAGCTCCATTTTAATGGGTATAAGCCTTATATTCCTACCCTTGTTCATATCCAATCCCTTTTTAGTTGCTATTAGGCTTCAATTGTATGGGTAACACACTTTTCTCCAAGCATGATTGAACTTGGTTTTTGGGTGGGTGTTAGCCTTGGATTTTCGGAAAAATTGATCCTCCCTCGACTAGCCCCATTTTAATGTCTATAAGCCTTATAAGCCTAACCTTGTTCATATCCAATCCCTTTTTAGTTGCTATTGGGCTTCAATTTTATGGGCAACACACTTTACCCCAAGCATGATTGAACGTGGTTTTCGGGTGGGTGTTAGCCTTGGATTTTCGGACAAATTGATCCTGACTCGACTAGCCCCATTTTAATGGGTATAAGCCTTATATTCCTACCCTTGTTCATATCCAATCCAATTTTAATTGGTATTACGCTTCAATTTTATGGGTAACACACTTTTCCGCCAAGCATGATTGAACCCGATTTTTAGGTGGGTGTTAGCCTTGGATTTTCGGACACATTGATCCTCCCTCCACTAGCCCCATTTTAATGGGTATAAGCCTTATATTCCTACCCTTGTTCATATCCAATCCCTTTTTAGTTGCTATTAGGCTTCAATTGTATGGGTAACACACTTTTCTCCAAGCATGATTGAACATGGTTTTTGGGTGGGTGTTAGCCTTGGATTTTCGGACAAATTGATCCTGACTCGACTAGCCCCATTTTAATGGGTATAAGCCTTATATTTCTAGCCTTGTTCATATCCAAGCACTTTTCAGTTGCTATTAGGCTTCAATTTTATGGGTAACACACTTTTCCCCCAAGCATTATGGAACTTGGTTTTTGGGTGGGTGTTAGCCTTGGATTTTCGGAAAAATTGATCCTGACCTGACTAGCACCATTTTAATGGCTATAACCCTTATATTCCTAACCTTGTTCATATCCAATCCCTTTTGAGTTCCAATTAGGCTTCAATTTTATGGGTAACATACTTTTCTCCAAAGCATGATTGAACTTGGTTTTTGGGTGGGTGTTAGCCTTGGATTTTCGGACAAATTGATCCTCCCTCAACTAGCCCCATTTTAATGGGTATAAGCCTTATATTCCTACCCTTGTTCATATCCAATCCTTTTTTAGTTGCTATTAGGCTGCAATTGTATGGGTAACACACTTTTCTCCAAGCATGATCGAACTTTGTTTTTGGGTGGCTGTTAGCCTTGGATTTTCGGACAAATTGATCCTCCTTCGACTAGCCCCATTTTAATGTCTATAAGCCTTATAAGCCTAACCTTGTTCATATTCAATCCCTTTTTAGTTGCTATTGGGCTTCAATTTTATAGGTAATACACTTTACCCCAAGTATGATTGAACGTGGTTTTCGGGTGGGTGTTAGCCTTGGATATTCGGACAAATTGAGCCTGACTCGACTAGCCCTAATTTAATGGCTATAAGCCTGATATTACTAACCTTGTTCATATCCAAGCCCTTTTTAGTTTGTTTTAGGCTTCAATTTTATAGGTAATACACTTTTCTACTAAACATGATAAAACTTGGATTTTGGAGGGGATGTTAGCCTTGGATTTTAGGACAAATTGATCCCGACTCGACTAGCCCCATTATAATGGGTATAAGCCTTATATTGCTAACCTTGTTCATATCCAATCTCTTTTTAGTTGGTATTACGCTTCAATTTTATGGGTAAAACACTTTTCCCCCAATCATGATTGAACTTGGTTTTTGGGTGTGTGTTAGCCTTGGATTTTCGGACAAATTGATACTGACTCGACTAGCCCCATTTTAATGGGTATAAGCCTTATATTGCTAACCTTGTTCATATCCAATCCCTTTTTAGTTGCTATTAGGCTTCAATTTTATGGGTAACACAATTTTCCCACAATCATGATTGAACTTGGTTTTTGGGTGGGTGTTAGCCTTGGATTTACGGACAAATTGATCCTGACTCGACTAGCCTCATTTTAATGGCTATAAGCCTTATATTTCTACCGTTTTTCATATCCAATCCCTTTTTAGTTGGTATTACGCTTCAATTTTTTGGGTAACACACTTTTCCCCAAAGCATGATTGAACTCGGTTTTTGGGTGGGTGTTAGCCTTGGATTTTCGGACACATTGATCCTCCCTCAACTAGCCCCATTTTAATGGGTATAAGCCTTATATTTCCATCCTTGTTCATATCCAAGCACTTTTCAGTTCCTATTAGGCTTCAATTTTTTGGGTAACACACTTTTCTCCAAAGCATGATTGAACTCGGTTTTTGGGTGGGTGTTAGCCTTGGATTTTCGGACAAATTGATCCTGACTCGACTAGCCCCATTTTAATGGGTATAAGCCTTATATTTCCATCCTTGTTCATATCCAAGCACTTTTCAGTTGCTATTAGGCTTCAATTTTATGGGTAACACACTTTTCCCCCAAGCATTATGGAACTTGGTTTTTGGGTGGGTGTTAGCCTTGGATTTTCGGACAAATTGATCCTGACTCGACTACCCTCATTTTAATGGCTATAAACCTTATATTTCTACCCTTGTTCATATCCAAGCACTTTTCAGTTGCTATTACGCTTCAATTTTATGGGTAACACAATTTTCCCACAAGCATGATTGAACGTGGTTTTTGGGTGGGTGTTAGCCTTGGATTTTCGGACAAATTGATCCTGACTCGACTAGCCTCATTTTAATGGCTATAAGCCTTATATTTCTAACACTTTTCATATCGAATCACCTTTTAGTTGGTATTACGCTTCAATTTTTTGGGTAACACACTTTTCACCAAAGCATGATTTAACTAGGTTTTTGAGTGGGTGTTAGCCTTGGATTTTAGGAAAAATTGATCCCGACTGACTAGCCCCATTTTAATGTGTATAAGCCTTATATTCCTAGCCTTGTTCATATCCAAGCACTTTTCGATTGCTATTACGCTTCAATTTTATGGGTAACACAATTTTCCCACAAGCATGATTGAACCCGCTTTTGGGTGGGTGTTATCCTTGGATTTTCGGACACATTGATCCTCCTCAACTAGCCCCATTTTAATGGGTATAAGCCTTATATTCCTACACTTGTTCATATCCAATCCAATTTTAGTTGGTATTACGCTTCAATTTTATGGGTAACACTTTTCCCCCAAGCATGATTGAACCCGGTTTTTGGGTGGGTGTTAGCCTTGGATTTTCGGACAAATTGATCCTGACTCGACTAGCCCCATTTTAATGGGGATAAGCCTTATATTTCTAGCCTTGTTCATATCCAATCCCTTTTTAGTTGCTATTAGGCTTCAATTTTATGGGTAACACATTTTTCCCACAATCATGATTGTACTTGGTTTTTGGGTGGGTGTTAGCCTTGGATTTTCGGACAAATTGATCCTGACTCGACTACCCTCATTTTAATGGCTATAAACCTTATATTTCTACCCTTTTTCATATCCAATCCCTTTTTAGTTGCTATTAGGCTTCAATTGTATGGGTAACACACTTTTCTCCAAGCATGATTGAACTTGGTTTTTGGGTGGGTGTTAGCCTTGGATTTTCGGACAAATTGATCCGGACTCGACTAGCCCCATTTTAATGGGTATAAGCCTTATATTTCTAGCCTTGTTCATATCCAAGCACTTTTCAGTTGCTATTAGGCTTCAATTTTATGGGTAACAAAATTTTCCCACAATCATGATTGAACTTGGTTTTTGGGTGGGTGTTAGCCTTGGATTTTCGGACAAATTGATCCTTACTCGACTAGCCCCATTTTAATGGGTATAAGCCTTATATTCCTAGCCTTGTTCATATCCAAGCACTTTTCAGTTGCTATTACGCTTCAATTTTATGGGTAACACAATTTTCCCACAAGCATGATCGAACCCCGTTTTTGGGTGGGTGTTATCCTTGGATTTTCGGACACATTGATCCTCCCTCAACTAGCCCCATTTTAATGGGTATAAGCCTTATATTCCTACCCTTGTTCATATCCAATCCCTTTTTAGTTGCTATTAGGCTTCAATTGTATGGGTAACACACTTTTCTCCAAGCATGATTGAACATGGTTTTTGGGTGGGTGTTAGCCTTGGATTTTCGGACAAATTGATCCGAACTCGACTAGCCCCATTTTAATGGGTATAAGCCTTATATTTCTAGCCTTGTTCATATTCAAGCACTTTTCAGTTGTTATTAGGCTTCAATTTTATGGGTAACAAAATTTTCCCACAATCATGATTGAACTTGGTTTTTGGGTGGGTGTTAGCCTTGGATTTTCGGATAAATTGATCCTTACTCGACTAGCCCCATTTTAATGGGTATAAGCCTTATATTCCTAGCCTTGTTCATATCCAAGCACTTTTCAGTTGCTATTACGCTTCAATTTTATGGGTAACACAATTTTCCCACAAGCATGATCGAACCCCGTTTTTGGGTGGGTGTTATCCTTGGATTTTCGGACACATTGATCCTCCCTCAACTAGCCCCATTTTAATGGGTATAAGCCTTATATTCCTACCCTTGTTCATATCCAATCCCTTTTTAGTTGCTATTAGGCTTCAATTGTATGGGTAACACACTTTTCTCCAAGCATGATTGAACTTGGTTTTTGGGTGGGTGTTAGCCTTGGATTTTCGGACAAATTGATCCTCCCTCGACTAGCCCCATTTTAATGTCTATAAGCCTTATAAGCCTAACCTTGTTCATATCCAATCCCTTTTTAGTTGCTATTAGGCTTCAATTTTATGGGTAACACAATTTTCCCACAATCATGATTGAACTTGGTTTTTGGGTGGGTGTTAGCCTTGGATTTTCGGACAAATTGATCCTGACTCGACTAGCCTCATTTTAATGGCTATAAGCCTTATATTTCTACCGTTTTTCATATCCAATCCCTTTTTAGTTGGTATTACGCTTCAATTTTTTGGGTAACACACTTTTCCCCAAAGCATGATTGAACTTGGTTTTTGGGTGGGTGTTAGCCTTGGATTTTCGGACAAATTGATCCGGACTCGACTAGCCCCATTTTAATGGGTATAAGTCTTATATTGCTAACCTTGATCATATCCAATCTCTTTTTAGTTGGTATTACGCTTCAATTTTATGGGTAACACAATTTTCCCCCAAGCATGAGTGAACTTGGTTTTTGGGTGGGTGTTAGCCTTGGATTTTCGGACAAATTGATCCTACCTCGACTAGTCCCATTTTAATGTCTATAAGCCTTAGAAGCCTAACCTTGTTCATATCCAATCCCTTTTTAGTTGCTATTAGGCTTCAATTGTATGGGTAACACACTTTTCTCCAAGCATGATTGAACTGTGTTTTTGGGTGGGTGTTAGCCTTGGATTTTCGGACAAATTGATCCGGACTCGACTACCCTCATTTTAATGGCTATAAACCTTATATTTCTACTCTTTTTCATATCCAATCCCTTTTTAGTTGCTATTAGGCTTCAATTGTATGGGTAACACACTTTTCTCCAAGTATGATTGAACTTGGTTTTTGGGTGTGTGTTAGCCTTGGATTTTCGGACAAATTGATCCTGACTCGACTAGCCCCATTTTAATGGGGATAAGCCTTATATTTCTAGCCTTGTTCATATCCAAGCACTTTTCAGTTGCTATTAGGCTTCAATTTTATGGGTAACACAATTTTCCCACAATCATGATTGAACTTGGTTTTTGGGTGGGTGTTAGCCTTGGATTTTCGGACAAATTGATCCTGACTCGACTAGCCCCATTTTAATGGGTATAAGCCTTATATTCCTAGCCTTGTTCATATCCAAGCACTTTTCAGTTGCTATTACGCTTCAATTTTATGGGTAACACAATTTTCCCACAAGCATGATTGAACCCCGTTTTTGGGTGGGTGTTATCCTTGGATTTTCGGACACATTGATCCTCCCTCAACTAGCCCCATTTTAATGGGTATAAGCCTTATATTCCTACCCTTGTTCATATCGAATCCAATTTTAGTTGGTATTACGCTTCAATTTTATGGGTAACACTTTTCCTACCAAGCATGATTGAACCCGGTTTTTGGGTCGGTGTTAGCCTTGGATTTTCGGACACATTGATCCTCCCTCGACTAGCCCCATTTTAATGGGTATAAGCCTTATATTCCTACCCTTGTTCATATCCAATCCCTTTTTAGTTGCTATTAGGCTTCAATTGTATGGGTAACACACTTTTCTCCAAGCATGATTGAACTTGGTTTTTGGGTGGGTGTTAGCCTTGGATTTTCGGACAAATTGATCCGGACTCGACTAGCCCCATTTTAATGGGTATAAGCCTTATATTTCTAGCCTTGTTCATATCCAAGCACTTTTCAGTTGCTATTAGGCTTCAATTTTATGGGTAACAAAATTTTCCCACAATCATGATTGAACTTGGTTTTTGGGTGGGTGTTAGCCTTGGATTTTCGGACAAATTCATCCTTACTCGACTAGCCCCATTTTAATGGGTATAAGCCTTATATTTCTAACCTTGTTCATATCAAATCCCTTTTTAGTTGCTATTAGGCTTCAATTTTATGGGTAACACACTTTCCCCCAAGCATGATTGAACTTGGTTTTTGGGTGGGTGTTAGCCTTGGATTTTCGGACACATTGATCCTCCCTCGACTAGCCCCATTTTAATGGGTATAAGCCTTATATTCCTACCCTTGTTCATATCCAATCCCTTTTTAGTTGCTATTAGGCTTCAATTGTATGGGTAACACACTTTTCTCCAAGCATGATTGAACTTGGTTTTTGGGTGGGTGTTAGCCTTGGATTTTCGGACAAATTGATCCGGACTCGACTAGCCCCATTTTAATGGGTATAAGCCTTATATTTCTAGCCTTGTTCATATCCAAGCACTTTTCAGTTGCTATTAGGCTTCAATTTTATGGGTAACAAAATTTTCCCACAATCATGATTGAACTTGGTTTTTGGGTGGGTGTTAGCCTTGGATTTTCGGACAAATTGATCCTTACTCGACTAGCCCCATTTTAATGGGTATAAGCCTTATATTCCTAGCCTTGTTCATATCCAAGCACTTTTCAGTTGCTATTACGCTTCAATTTTATGGGTAACACAATTTTCCCACAAGCATGATCGAACCCCGTTTTTGGGTGGGTGTTATCCTTGGATTTTCGGACACATTGATCCTCCCTCTACTAGCCCCATTTTAATGGGTATAAGCCTTATATTCCTACCCTTGTTCATATCCAATCCAATTTTAGTTGGTATTACGCTTCAATTTTATGGGTAACACTTTTCCTACCAAGCATGATTGAACCCGGTTTTTGGGTCGGTGTTAGCCTTGGATTTTCGGACACATTGATCCTCCCTCCACTAGCCCCATTTTAATGGGTATAAGCCTTATATTCCTACCCTTGTTCATATCCAATCCCTTTTTAGTTGCTATTAGGCTTCAATTGTATGGGTAACACACTTTTCTCCAAGCATGATTGAACATGGTTTTTGGGTGGGTGTTAGCCTTGGATTTTCGGACAAATTGATCCGGACTCGACTAGCCCCATTTTAATGGGTATAAGCCTTATATTTCTAGCCTTGTTAATATCCAAGCACTTTTCAGTTGCTATTAGGCTTCAATTTTATGGGTAACACAATTTTCCCACAAGCATGATTGAACCCCGTTTTTGGGTGGGTGTTATCCTTGGATTTTTGGACACATTGATCCTCCCTCAACTAGCCCCATTTTAATGGGTATAAGCCTTATATTCCTACCCTTGTTCATATCCAATCCCTTTTTAGTTGCTATTAGGCTTCAATTGTATGGGTAACACACTTTTCTCCAAGCATGATCGAACTCGATTTTTGGGTGGCTGTTAGCCTTGGATTTTCGGACAAATTGATCCTCCCTCGACTAGCCCCATTTTAATGTCTATAAGCCTTATAAGCCTAACCTTGTTCATATCCAAGCACTTTTCAGTTGCTATTAGGCTTCAATTTTATGGGTAACACACTTTTCCCCCAAGCATTATGGAACTTGGTTTTTGGGTGGGTGTTAGCCTTGGATTTTCGGAAAAATTGATCCTGACCTGACTAGCACCATTTTAATGGCTATAACCCTTATATTCCTAACCTTGTTCATATCCAATCCCTTTTGAGTTCCAATTAGGCTTCAATTTTATGGGTAACAAACTTTTCTCCAAAGCATGATTGAACTCGGTTTTGGGTGGGTGTTAGCCTTGGATTTTCGGACAAATTGATCCTCCTCAACTAGCCCCATTTTAATGGGTATAAGCCTTATATTCCTACCCTTGTTCATATCCAATCCCTTTTTAGTTGCTATTAGGCTTCAATAGTATGGGTAACACACTTTTCTCCAAGCATGATCGAACTCGATTTTTGGGTGGCTGTTAGCTTTTGATTTTCGGACAATTTGATCCCCCTCGACTAGCCCCATTTTAATGTCTATAAGCCTTATAAGCCTAACCTTGTTCATATTCAATCCCTTTTTAGTTGCTATTGGGCTTCAATTTTATGGGCAACACACTTTACCCCAAGTATGATTGAACGTGGTTTTTGGGTGGGTGTTAGCCTTGGATTTTCGGACAAATTGATCCTCCTTCGACTAGCCCCATTTTAATGTCTATAAGCCTTATAAGCCTAACCTTGTTCATATTCAATCCCTTTTTAGTTGCTATTGGGCTTCAATTTTATAGGTAATACACTTTTCCCCCAAACATGATAGAACTTGGATTTGGAGGGGATGTTAGCCTTGGATTTTAGGACAAATTGATCCCGACTCGACTAGCCCCATTATAATGGGTATAAGCCTTATATTGCTAACCTTGTTCATATCCAATCTCTTTTTAGTTGGTATTACGCTTCAATTTTATGGGTAAAACACTTTTCCCCCAATCATGATTGAACTTGGTTTTTGGGTGTGTGTTAGCCTTGGATTTTCGGACAAATTGATACTGACTCGACTAGCCCCATTTTAATGGGTATAAGCCTTATATTTATAACCTTGTTCATATCCAATCCCTTTTTAGTTGCTATTAGACTTTAATTTTATGGTAACACAAATTTTCCCGAATCATGATTGAACTTGGTTTTTGGGTGAGTGTTAGCCTTGGATTTTCGGACAAATTAATCCGGACTCGACTAGCCCCATTTTAATGGCTATTAGCCTTATATTTATAACCTTGTTCATATCCAATCCCTTTTTAGCTAGTATTACGCTTCAATTTTATGGGTAACACAATTTTCCCACAATCATGATTGAACTTGGTTTTTGGGTGGGTGTTAGCCTTGGATTTTCGGACAAATTGATCCTGACTCGACTAGCCTCATTTTAATGGCTATAAGCCTTATAAGCCTAACCTTGTTCATATTCAATCCCTTTTTAGTTGCTATTGGGCTTCAATTTTATGGGCAACACACTTTACCCCAAGTATGATTGAACGTGGTTTTTGGGTGGGTGTTAGCCTTGGATTTTCGGACAAATTGATCCTGACTCGACTAGCCCAATTTTAATGGGTATAAGCCTTATATTACTAACCTTGTTCATATCCAAGCCCTTTTTAGTTTGTTTTAGGCTTCAATTTTATAGGTAATACACTTTTCCCCCAAACATGATAGAACTTGGATTTGGAGGGGGTGTTAGCCTTGGATTTTAGGACAAATTGATCCTGACTCGACTAGCCCCATTTTAATGGGTATAAGCCTTATATTGCTAACCTTGTTCATATCCAATCTCTTTTTAGTTGGTATTACGCTTCAATTTTATGGGTAACACACTTTTCCCCCAGTCATGATTGAACTTGGTTTTTGGGTGTGTGTTAGCCTTGGATTTTCGGACAAATTGATCCTGACTCGACTAGCCCCATTTTAATGGGGATAAGCCTTATATTTCTAGCCTTGTTCATATCCAATCCCTTTTTAGTTGCTATTAGGCTTCAATTTTATGGGTAACACAATTTTCCCACAATCATGATTGAACTTGGTTTTTGGGTGGGTGTTAGCCTTGGATTTTCGGACAAATTGATCCTGACTCGACTAGCCTCATTTTAATGGCTATAAGCCTTATATTTCTATCGTTTTTCATATCCAATCCCTTTTTAGTTGGTATTACGCTTCAATTTTTTGGGTAACACACTTTTCCCCAAAGCATGATTGAACTCGGTTTTTGAGTGGGTGTTAGCCTTGGATTTTCGGACAAATTAATCCCGATTCGGCTAGCCCCATTCTAATGGGTATAAGCCTTATATTTCCATCCTTGTTCATATCCAAGCACTTTTCAGTTGCTATTAGGCTTCAATTTTTTGGGTAACACACTTTTCCCCAAAGCATGATTGAACTCGGTTTTTGAGTGGGTGTTAGCCTTGGATTTTCGGACAAATTGATCCTGACTCGACTAGCCCCATTTTAATGGGTATAAGCCTTATATTTCCATCCTTGTTCATATCCAAGCACTTTTCAGTTGCTATTAGGCTTCAATTTTATGGGTAACACACTTTTCCCCCAAGCATTATGGAACTTGGTTTTTGGGTGGGTGTTAGCCTTGGATTTTCGGAAAAATTGATCCTGACCTGACTAGCCCCATTTTAATGGGTATAAGCCTTATATTCCTAGCCTTGTTCATATCCAAGCACTTTTCAGTTGCTATTACGCTTCAATTTTATGGGTAACACAATTTTCCCACAAGCATGATTGAACCCCGTTTTTGGGTGGGTGTTATCCTTGGATTTTCGGACACATTGATCCTCCCTCAACTAGCCCCATTTTAATGGGTATAAGCCTTATATTCCTACACTTGTTCATATCCAATCCAATTTTAGTTGGTATTACGCTTCAATTTTATGGGTAACACTTTTCCCCCAAGCATGATTGAACCCGGTTTTTGGGTGGGTGTTAGCCTTGGATTTTCGGACAAATTGATCCTGACTCGACTAGCCTCATTTTAATGGCTATAAGCCTTATATTTCTACCGTTTTTCATATCCAATCCCTTTTTAGTTGGTATTACGCTTCAATTTTTGGGTAACACACTTTTCCCCAAAGCATGATTGAACTCGGTTTTTGAGTGGGTGTTAGCCTTGGATTTTCGGACAAATTGATCCTGACTCGACTAGCCCCATTTTAATGGGTATAAGCCTTATATTCCTACCCTTGTTCATATCCAATCCAATTTTAATTGGTATTACGCTTCAATTTTATGGGTAACACACTTTTCCCCCAGTCATGATTGAACTCGGTTTTTGAGTGGGTGTTAGCCTTGGATTTTCGGACAAATTGATCCTGACTCGACTAGCCCCATTTTAATGGGTATAAGCCTTATATTCCTACCCTTGTTCATATCCAATCCAATTTTAATTGGTATTACGCTTCAATTTTATGGGTAACACACTTTTCCCCCAAGCATGATTGAACCCGGTTTTTGGGTGGGTGTTAGCCTTGGATTTTCGGACAAATTGATCCTACCTCGACTAGTCCCATTTTAATGTCTATAAGCCTTAGAAGCCTAACCTTGTTCATATCCAATCCCTTTTTAGTTGCTATTAGGCTTCAATTGTATGGGTAACACACTTTTCTCCAAGCATGATTGAACATGGTTTTTGGGTGGGTGTTAGCCTTGGATTTTCGGACAAATTGATCCGGACTCGACTAGCCCCATTTTAATGGGTATAAGCCTTATATTGCTAGCCTTGTTCATATCCAAGCACTTTTCAGTTGCTATTAGGCTTCAATTTTATGGGTAACACACTTTTCCCCCAAGCATTATGGAACTTGGTTTTTGGGTGGGTGTTAGCCTTGGATTTTCGGAAAAATTGATCCTGACCTGACTAGCACCATTTTAATGGCTATAACCCTTATATTCCTAACCTTGTTCATATCCAATCCCTTTTGAGTTCCTATTAGGCTTCAATTTTATGGGTAACACACTTTTCTCCAAAGCATGATTGAACTTGGTTTTTGGGTGGGTGTTAGCCTTGGATTTTCGGACAAATTGATCCTCCCTCAACTAGCCCCATTTTAATGGGTATAAGCCTTATATTCCTACCCTTGTTCATATCAAATCCTTTTTTAGTTGCTATTAGGCTGCAATTGTATGGGTAACACACTTTTCTCCAAGCATGATCGAACTCGATTTTTGGGTGGTCATTAGCCTTGGATTTTCGGACAAATTGATCCTCCCTCGACTAGCCCCATTTTAATGTCTATAAGCCTTATAAGCCTAACCTTGTTCATATTCAATCCCTTTTTAGTTGCTATTGGGCTTCAATTTTATGGGCAACACACTTTACCCCAAGTATGATTGAACGTGGTTTTTGGGTGGGTGTTAGCCTTGGATTTTCGGACAAATTGATCCTGACTCGACTAGCCCAATTTTAATGGGTATAAGCCTTATATTACTAACCTTGTTCATATCCAAGCCCTTTTTAGTTTGTTTTAGGCTTCAATTTTATAGGTAATACACTTTTCCCCCAAACATGATAGAACTTGGATTTGGAGGGGGTGTTAGCCTTGGATTTTAGGACAAATTGATCCTGACTCGACTAGCCCCATTTTAATGGGTATAAGCCTTATATTGCTAACCTTGTTCATATCCAATCTCTTTTTAGTTGGTATTACGCTTCAATTTTATGGGTAACACACTTTTCCCCCAGTCATGATTGAACTTGGTTTTTGGGTGTGTGTTAGCCTTGGATTTTCGGAAAAATTGATCCTGACCTGACTAGCCCCATTTTAATGGGTATAAGCCTTATATTCCTAGCCTTGTTCATATCCAAGCACTTTTTAGTTGCTATTAGGCTTGAATTTTATGGGTAACACACTTTTCTCCAATCATGATTGAACTTGGTTTTTGGGTGGGTGTTAGCCTTGGATTTTCGGACAAATTGATCCTGACTCGACTAGCCCCATTTTAATGGGTATAAGCCTTATATTGCTAGCCTTGTTCATATCCAAGCACTTTTCAGTTGCTATTAGGCTTCAATTTTATGGGTAACACACTTTTCCCCCAAGCATTATGGAACTTGGTTTTTGGGTGGGTGTTAGCCTTGGATTTTCGGAAAAATTGATCCTGACCTGACTAGCACCATTTTAATGGCTATAACCCTTATATTCCTAACCTTGTTCATATCCAATCCCTTTTGAGTTCCTATTAGGCTTCAATTTTATGGGTAACACACTTTTCTCCAAAGCATGATTGAACTTGGTTTTTGGGTGGGTGTTAGCCTTGGATTTTCGGACAAATTGATCCTCCCTCAACTAGCCCCATTTTAATGGGTATAAGCCTTATATTCCTACCCTTGTTCATATCCAATCCCTTTTTAGTTGCTATTACGCTGCAATTGTATGGGTAACACACTTTTCTCCAAGCATGATCGAACTCGATTTTTGGGTGGCTGTTAGCCTTGGATTTTCGGACAAATTGATCCTCCCTCGACTAGCCCCATTTTAATGTCTATAAGCCTTATAAGCCTAACCTTGTTCATATTCAATCCCTTTTTAGTTGCTATTGGGCTTCAATTTTATGGGCAACACACTTTACCCCAAGTATGATTGAACGTGGTTTTTGGGTGGGTGTTAGCCTTGGATTTTCGGACAAATTGATCCTGACTCGACTAGCCCAATTTTAATGGGTATAAGCCTTATATTACTAACCTTGTTCATATCCAAGCCCTTTTTAGTTTGTTTTAGGCTTCAATTTTATAGGTAATACACTTTTCCCCCAAACATGATAGAACTTGGATTTGGAGGGGGTGTTAGCCTTGGATTTTAGGACAAATTGATCCTGACTCGACTAGCCCCATTTTAATGGGTATAAGCCTTATATTGCTAACCTTGTTCATATCCAATCTCTTTTTAGTTGGTATTACGCTTCAATTTTATGGGTAACACACTTTTCCCCCAGTCATGATTGAACTTGGTTTTTGGGTGTGTGTTAGCCTTGGATTTTCGGAGACTAGCCCCATTTTAATGGGGATAAGCCTTATATTTCTAGCCTTGTTCATATCCAATCCCTTTTTAGTTGCTATTAGGCTTCAATTTTATGGGTAACACAATTTTCCCACAATCATGATTGAACTTGGTTTTTGGGTGGGTGTTAGCCTTGGATTTTCGGACAAATTGATCCTGACTCGACTAGCCTCATTTTAATGGCTATAAGCCTTATATTTCTATCGTTTTTCATATCCAATCCCTTTTTAGTTGGTATTACGCTTCAATTTTTTGGGTAACACACTTTTCCCCAAAGCATGATTGAACTCGGTTTTTGAGTGGGTGTTAGCCTTGGATTTTCGGACAAATTGATCCTGACTCGACTAGCCCCATTTTAATGGGTATAAGCCTTATATTTCCATCCTTGTTCATATCCAAGCACTTTTCAGTTGCTATTAGGCTTCAATTTTTTGGGTAACACACTTTTCCCCAAAGCATGATTGAACTCGGTTTTTGGGTGGGTGTTAGCCTTGGATTTTCGGACAAATTGATCCTGACTCGACTAGCCCCATTTTAATGGGTATAAGCCTTATATTTCCATCCTTGTTCATATCCAAGCACTTTTCAGTTGCTATTAGGCTTCAATTTTATGGGTAACACACTTTTCCCCCAAGCATTATGGAACTTGGTTTTTGGGTGGGTGTTAGCCTTGGATTTTCGGAAAAATTGATCCTGACCTGACTAGCCCCATTTTAATGGGTATAAGCCTTATATTCCTAGTCTTGTTCATATCCAATCCAATTTTAGTTGCTATTACGCTTCAATTTTATGGGTAACACAATTTTCCCACAAGCATGATTGAACCCCGTTTTTGGGTGGGTGTTATCCTTGGATTTTCGGACACATTGATCCTCCCTCAACTAGCCCCATTTTAATGGGTATAAGCCTTATATTCCTACACTTGTTCATATCCAATCCAATTTTAGTTGGTATTACGCTTCAATTTTATGGGTAACACTTTTCCCCCAAGCATGATTGAACCCGGTTTTTGGGTGGGTGTTAGCCTTGGATTTTCGGACAAATTGATCCTGACTCGACTAGCCTCATTTTAATGGCTATAAGCCTTATATTTCTACCGTTTTTCATATCCAATCCCTTGTTAGTTGGTATTACGCTTCAATTTTTTGGGTAACACACTTTTCCCCAAAGCATGATTGAACTCGGTTTTTGAGTGGGTGTTAGCCTTGGATTTTCGGACAAATTGATCCTGACTCGACTAGCCCCATTTTAAAGGGTATAAGCCTTATATTGCTAACCTTGTTCATATCCAATCTCTTTTTAGTTGGTATTACGCTTCAATTTTATAGGTAACACACTTTTCCCCCAATCATGATTGAACTTGGTTTTTGGGTGGGTGTTAGCCTTGGATTTTCGGACAAATTGATCCTTACTCGACTGCCCTCATTTTAATGGCTATAAACCTTATATTTCTACCCTTTTTCATATCCAATCCCTTTTTAGTTGCTATTAGGCTTCAATTGTATGGGTAACACACTTTTCTCCAAGCATGATTGAACTTGGTTTTTGGGTGGGTGTTAGCCTTGGATTTTCGGACAAATTGATCCTGACTCGACTAGCCTCATTTTAATGGCTATAAGCCTTATATTTCTACCGTTTTTCATATCCAATCCCTTTTTAGTTGGTATTACGCTTCATTTTTTTGGGTAACACACTTTTCCCCAAAGCATGATTGAACTCGGTTTTTGGGTGGGTGTTAGCCTTGGATTTTCGGACAAATTGATCCGGACTCGACTAGCCCCATTTTAATGGGTATAAGCCTTATATTTCTAGCCTTGTTAATATCCAAGTACTTTTCAGTTGCTATTAGGCTTCAATTTTATGGGTAACACAATTTTCCCACAAGCATGATTGAACCCCGTTTTTGGGTGGGTGTTATCCTTGGATTTTCGGACACATTGATCCTCCCTCAACTAGCCCCATTTTAATGGGTATAAGCCTTATATTCCTACGCTTGTTCATATCCAATCCAATTTTAGTTGGTATTACGCTTCAATTTTATGGGTAACACTTTTCCCCCAAGCATGATTGAACCCGGTTTTTGGGTGGGTGTTAGCCTTGGATTTTCGGACAAATTGATCCTGACTCGACTAGCCCCATTTTAATGGGTATAAGCCTTATATTTCTAGCCTTGTTAATATTCAAGCACTTTTCAGTTTCTATTAGGCTTCAATTTTATGGGTAACACAATTTTCCCACAAGCATGATTAAACTTGGTTTTTGGGTGGGTGTTAGCCTTGGATTTTCGGACAAATTGATCCTGACTCGACTAGCCCCATTTTAATGGCTATAAGCCTTATATTTCTAGCCTTGTTAATATCCAAGCACTTTTCAGTTTCTATTAGGCTTCAATTTTATGGGTAACACAGTTTTCCCACAAGCATGATTGAACTTGGTTTTTGGGTGGGTGTTAGCCTTGGATTTTCGGACAAATTGATCCTGACTCGACTAGCCCCATTTTAATGGCTATAAGCCTTATATTTCTACCCTTTCTCATATCCAATCCCTTTTTAGTTGGTATTACGCTTCAATTTTTTGGGTAACACACTTTTCCCCAAAGCATGATTGAACTCGGTTTTTGGGTGGGTGTTAGCCTTGGATTTTCGGACAAATTGATCCTGACTCGACTAGCCTCATTTTAATGGCTATAAGCCTTATATTTCTACCGTTTTTCATATCCAATCCCTTTTTAGTTGGTATTACGCTTCATTTTTTTGGGTAACACACTTTTCCCCAAAGCATGATTGAACTCGGTTTTTGGGTGGGTGTTAGCCTTGGATTTTCGGACAAATTGATCCTGACTCGACTACCCTCATTTTAATGGCTATAAACCTTATATTTCTACCCTTGTTCATATCCAATCCCTTTTTAGTTGCTATTAGGCTTCAATTGTATGGGTAACACACTTTTCTCCAAGGATTATTGAACTTGGTTTTTGGGTGGGTGTTAGCCTTGGATTTTCGGACAAATTGATCATGACTCGACTAGCCCCATTTTAATGGGTATAAGCCTTATATTCCTAACGTTGTTCATATCCAATCCAATTTTAGTTTGTATTACGCTTCAATTTTATGGGTAACACACTTTTCCCCCAAGCATGATTGAACTTGGTTTTAGGGTGGGTGTTAGCCTTGGATTTTCAGACAAATTGATCCTGACTCGACTAGCCCCATTTTAATGGCTATCAGCCTTATATTCCTAGCCTTGTTCATATCCAATCCCATTTTAGTTTGTATTACGCTTCAATTTTATGGGTAACACACTTTTCCCCCAAGCATGATTGAACTTGGTTTTAGGGTGGGTGTTAGCCTTGGATTTTCGGACAAATTGATCCTGACTCGACTAGCCCCATTTTAATGGTTATCAGCCTTATATTCCTAGCCTTGTTCATATCCAATCCCATTTTAGTTTGTATTACGCTTCAATTTTATGGGTAACACACTTTTCCCCTAAGCATGATTGAACTTGGTTTTTGGGTGTGTGTTAGCCTTGGATTTTCGGACAAATTAATCCTGGCTCGACTAGCACCATTTTAATGGGTATAAGCCGTATATTCCTAACCTTGTTTATATCCAATCCCTTTTTAGTTGCTATTAGGCTTCAATTGTATGGGTAACACACTTTTCTCAAAGCATTATTGAACTTGATTTTTGGGTGGGCTTTAGCCTTGGATTTTCGGACAAATTGATCCTCCCTCGACTAGCCCCATTTTAATGGGTATAAGCCTTATATTACTAACCTTTTTCATATCCAATCACTTTTTAGATGCTATTGGACTTCAATTTTATGGGCAACACACTTTTTCCCCGAGCATGATTGAACTTGGTTTTTAGGTGGGTGTTAGCCTTGGATTTTGGGACAAATTGAACCTCCCTCGACTAGCCCCATTTTAATGGGTATTAGCCTCAGATTTCTAACCATTTTCATATCCAATCACTTTTTAGTTGCTATTATGCTTCAATTTTATTGGTAACACAATTTTCCCCCAAGCATGATTGAACGTGGTTTTTGGGTGGGTGTTAGCCTTGGATTTTCGGACAAATTAATCCTCCCTCGACTAGCCCCATTTTAATGGGTATAAGCCTTATATTTCTAGCCTTGTTCATATCCAATCCCTTTTTAGTTGCTATTAGGCTTCAATTTTATGGGTAACAATATTTTCCCACAAGCATGATTGAACTTGGTTTTTGGGTGGGTGTTAGCCTTGGATTTTCCGACAAATTGATCCTCACTCGACTAGCCCTATTTAAATGGGTGTAAGACTTAGATTTCTAACCTTGTTCATATCGAATCTCTTTTTAGTTGGTTTTAGGCTTGAATTTTATGGCTAATAGACTTTTTCCCCGAGCATGATTGAACTTGGTTTTTTGGGTGGTGTTAGCCTTAGTTTTTTTGAAAATTGATTCTGACTAGCTCTATTAAAATGGGTATAAGACCTAGATTTCTAACCTTGTTCATATCCAATCACTTTTTAGTTTGTATTACGTTTCAATTTTATGTGTAATAGACTTTTCCCCCACACATGATTGAACATGGTTTTTGGGGTGGTGTTAGCCTTGGTTTTTCGGACAAATTGATCCTGACTTGACTAGCCCCATTGAAAGGGGTATAAGCCGTAGATTTCTAACCTTGTTCAAATCCATTCCTTTTTTAGTAGGTATTACGCTTCAATTTTATGGGTAACAGACTTTTCCCCCAAGCATGATTGAACTTGGTTTTTGGTTGGGTGTTAGCCTTGGATTTTCGGACAATTTTATCCTGACTCGACTAGCCCCAATAAAATGATTATAATCCTTAGATTTCTAACCTTGTTCATATCCAATCCCTTTTTAGTTCGTATTACTCTTCAATTTTATGGGTAATAGACTTTTCCCCCAACAATGATTGAACTTGGTATTTGGGTGGGTGTTAGCCTTCGATTTTTGGACAAATTGATCCTGACTCGACTAGCCCCATTTAAATGGGTATAAGCCTTATATTTCTAACCTTTTTCATATCCAAGACCCTTTTAGTTGATATTAGGCTTTAATTTTATTTGTAATAGACTTTTCTCCCAAACATGATTGAACTTGGTTTTTGGGTGGGTGTTAGCCTTGGATTTTCGGACACATTGATCCTCCCTCCACTAGCCCCATTTTAATGGGTATAAGCCTTATATTCCTACCCTTGTTCATATCCAATCCCTTTTTAGTTGCTATTAGGCTTCAATTGTATGGGTAACACACTTTTCTCCAAGCATGATTGAACATGGTTTTTGGGTGGGTGTTAGCCTTGGATTTTCGGACAAATTGATCCGGACTCGACTAGCCCCATTTTAATGGGTATAAGCCTTATATTTCTAGCCTTGTTAATATCCAAGCACTTTTCAGTTTCTATTAGGCTTCAATTTTATGGGTAACACAATTTTCCCACAAGCATGATTGAACTTGGTTTTTGGGTGGGTGTTAGCCTTGGATTTTCGGACAAATTGATCCTGACTGGACTAGCCCCATTTTAATGGCTATAAGCCTTATATTTCTACCCTTTCTCATATCCAATCCCTTTTTAGTTGGTATTACGCTTCAATTTTTTGGGTAACACACTTTTCCCCAAAGCATGATTGAACGCGGTTTTTGGGTGGGTGTTAGCCTTGGATTTTCGGACAAATTGATCCTGACTCGACTAGCCTCATTTTAATGGCTAAAAGCCTTATATTTCTACCGTTTTTCATATCCAATCCCTTTTTAGTTGGTATTACGCTTCATTTTTTTGGGTAACACACTTTTCCCCAAAGCATGATTGAACTCGGTTTTTGGGTGGGTGTTAGCCTTGGATTTTCGGACAAATTGATCCTGGCTCGACTAGCCCAATTTTAATGGGTATAAGCCTTATATTGCTAACCTTGTTCATATCCAATCTCTTTTTAGTTGGTATTACGCTTCAATTTTATGGGTAACATACTTTTCCCCCAATCATGATTGAACTTGGTTTTTGGTTGGGTGTTAGCCTTGGATTTTCGGACAAATTGATCCTGACTCGACTAGCCCCATTTTAATGGGGATAAGCCTTATATTTCTAGCCTTGTTCATATCCAATCCCTTTTTAGTTGCTATTAGGCTTCAATTTTATGGGTAACACAATTTTCCCACAAGCATGATTGAACTTGGTTTTTGGGTGGGTGTTAGCCTTGGATTTTCCGACAAATTGATCCTCACTCGACTAGCCCTATTTAAATGGGTGTAAGACTTAGATTTCTAACCTTGTTCATATCCAAGACCCTTTTAGTTGATATTAGGCTTTAATTTTATTTGTAATAGACTTTTCTCCCAACAATGATTGAACTTGCTATTTGGGTGGGTGTTAGCCTTGGATTTTGGGACAAATTGATCCTGCCTCGACTAGCCCCATTTAAATGGGTATAAGCCTTATATTTCTAACCTTTTTCATATCCAAGCCCTTTTTAGTTGGTATTACTCTTCATTTTTATGGGTAATAGACTTTTCTCCCAACAATGATTGAACTTGCTATTTGGGTGGGTGTTAGCCTTGGATTTTGGGACAAATTGATCCTGCCTCGACTAGCCCCATTTAAATGGGTATAAGCCTTATATTTCTAACCTTTTTCATATCCAAGACCCTTTTAGTTGATATTAGGCTTTAATTTTATTTGTAATAGACTTTTCTCCCAAATATGATTGAACTTGGTTTTTGGGTTGGTGTTAGCCTTGGATTTTCGGCCAAATTGGGCCTCACTCGACTACCCCCATTTAAATGGGTGTAAGACTTAGATTTCTAACCTTCTTCATAACCAATCTCTTTTTAGTTGGTATTAGGCTTCAATTTTATGAGTAAAACACTTTTCCTCAAAGAACGATTGAACTTGGTTTTTGGGTGGGTGTTAGCCTTGGATTTTCGGACAAATTGATCCTGACTCGACGAGCCCCATTTAAATGGGTATAAGCCTTATATTTCTAACATTTTTCATATCGAAGACATTTTTAGTTGATATTAGGCTTCAATTTCATGGGTAATACACTTTTCCCCCAAGCATGATTGAACTTGGTTTTTGGGTGGGTGTTAGCCTTGGATTTTCGGACAAATTGATCCTCCCTCGACTAGCCCCATTTTAATGGGTATAAGCCTTATATTCCTACCCTTGTTCATATCCAATCCCTTTTTAGTTGTTATTAGGCTTCAATTGTATGGGTAACACACTTTTCTCCAAGCATGATTGAACTTGGTTTTTGGGTGGGTGTTAGCCTTGGATTTTCGGAAAAATTGATCCTGACTCGTCTAGCCCTATTTAAATGAGTATTAGCCTTATATTTCTAACCTTGTTCATATCCAAGCACTTTTGAAGTGATATTACACTTCAATTTTATGGGTAATACAATTTTCCCCCAAACACGATTAAACTTGATTTTTGGGTGGGTGTTAGCCTTAGATTTTCGGACAAATTGATCCTCACTCGACTAGACCCATTTAAATGAGTATTAGCCTTATATTGCTAATCTTGTTCATATCCAAGCCATTTTTAGTTGGTATTAGGCTTCAATTTTATGGCTAATAGACGTTTTCCCCTAGCATGATTGAACTTGGTTTTTAGGGAGGTGTTAGCCTTTGATTTTCGGACCAATTGATCCTGACTCGACTAGCCCAATTTAAATGGGTATAAGCCTTATATTTATAACCTTTTTCATATCCAAGCTGTTTTTAATTGGTATTAGGCTTCAATTTTATGGGTAATAGACTTTTCCCCCAGGCATGATTGAACTTTGTTTTTAGGTGGGTGTTAGCCTTGGATTTTCGGACAAATTGATCCTCACTCGACTAGCCCCATTTAAATGGGTATAAGCATTATATTTCTAACATTTTTCATATCCAAGCCCTTTTTAGTTGGTATTACTCTTCAAATTTATGGGTAATAGACTTTTCCCCCAACAATGATTGAACTTGGTATTTGGGTGGGTGTTAGCCTTGGATTTTTGGACAAATTGATCCTGACTCGACTAGCCCCATTTAAATGGGTATAAGCCTTATATTTCTAACGTTTTTCATATCCAAGACCCTTTTAGTTGATATTAGGCTTTAATTTTATTTGTAATAGACTTTTCTCCCAAACATGATTGAACTTGGTTTTTGGGTTGGTGTTAGCCTTAGATTTTCGGCCAAATTGGGCCTCACTCGACTACCCCCATTTAAATGGGTGTAAGACTTAGATTTCTAACTTTCTTCATATCCAATCTCTTTTTAGTTGGTATTAGTCTTCAATTTTATGGGTAAAACACTTTTCCCCCAAGAACGATTGAACTTGGTTTTTGGGTGGGTGTTAGCCTTGGATTTTCGGACAAATTGATCCGGATTCGACTAGCCCCATTTAAATGGGTATAAGCCTTATATTTCTAACATTTTTCATATCCAAGACATTTTTAGTTGCTATTAGGCTTCAATTTTATGGGTAACACAATTTCCCCCCAAGCATGATTGAACTTGGTTTTTGGGTGGGTGTTAGCCTTGGATTTTCGGACAAATTGATCCTGACTCGACTAGCCCCATTTTAATGGGTATAACCCTTATCTTTCCAACCTTGTTCATATCAAATCCCTTTTTAGTTGCTATTAGGCTTCAATTTTATGAGTAACACAAATTTCCCCCAAGCATGATTGAACTTGGTTTTTGGGTGGGTTTTAGCGTTGGATTTTCGGACAAATTGATCTTGACTCTACTAGCCCCATTTAAATGGGTTTTACCATTAGATTTCTAACCATTTTCATATCCAAGCACTTTTTAGTTGCTATTAGGCTTCAATTTTATGGGTAACACAATTTCCCCCCAAGCATTATTGAACTTGGTTTTTGGTTGGGTGTTAGCCTTGGATTTTCGGAGAAAGTCATCCTTACTCGACTAGCCCCATTTTAATAAGTATAAGCCTTATATTTCTAACCTTGTTCATATCCAATCCCTTTTAAGTTGTTATTAGGCTTGAATTTTATGGGTAACACAAATTTCCCCCAAGCAGGATTGAACTTGGTTTTTGGGTGGGTGTAAGCGTTGGATTTTCGGACAAATTGATCTTGACTCTACTAGCCCCATTTAAATGGGTGTAAGACTTAGATTTCTAACCTTGTTCATATCCAAGACCCTTTTAGTTGATATTAGGCTTTAATTTTATTTGTAATAGACTTTTCCCCCAACCATGATTAAACTTGGTTTTTGGGTGGGTGTTAGCCTTGGATTTTCGGACAAATTGATCCTGACTGGTCTAGCCCCATTTTAATGGGTATACGCCTTATATTTCTAACCTTTTTCATATCCAAGACCTTTTTAGTTGGTATTAGGCTTCAATTTTATGGGTAATAGACTTTTCCCACAAGCATGATTGAACTTGGTTTTTGGGTGGGTGTTAGCCTTAGATTTTCGGCCAAATTGGGCCTCACTCGACTACCCCCATTTAAATGGGTGTAAGACTTAGATTTCTAACTTTCTTCATATCCAATCTCTTTTTAGTTGGTATTAGGCTTCAAATTTAAGAGTAAAACACTTTTCCCCCAAGAACGATTGAACTTGGTTTTTGGGTGGGTGTTAGCCTTGGATTTTCAAACAAATTGATCCTGACTCGACTAGCCCCATTTTAATGGGTATAAGCCTTATATTCCTACCCTTGTTCATATCCAATCCCTTTTTAGTTGCTATTAGGCTGCAATTTTATGGGCAACACACTTTTTCCCCAAGCATGATTGAACTTGGTTTTGGGTGGGTGCCTTGGATTTTCGGACAAATTTATCTTGACTTGACACTAGCCCCATTTTAATGGGTATAAGCCTTATATTCCTAACCTTGTTTATATCCAATCCCTTTTTAGTTGCTATTAGGCTTCAATTGTATGGGTAACACACTTTTCTCCAAGCATTATTGAACCTGATTTTTGGGTGGGTGTTAGCCTTGGATTTTCGGACAAATTGATCCTGGATCGACTAGCCTCATTTTAATGGGTATAAGCCTTATATTTATAACATTGTACATATCCAATCCCTTTTTATTTACTATTAGGATTCAATTTTATGGATAACACACTTTTCTCCCTAGCATGATTGAACTTGGTTTTTGGGTGGGTGTTAGCCTTGGATTTTCAAACAAATTGATCCTGACTCGACTAGCCCCATTTTAATGGGTATAAGCCTTATATTCCTACCCTTGTTCATATCCAATCCCTTTTTAGTTGCTATTAGGCTGCAATTTTATGGGTAATACACTTTTTACCTAAACATGATTTAACTTGATTTTTGTGTGGGTGTTAGCCTTGGATTTTCGGACAAATTGATCCTGACTCGACTAGCCCCATTAGAATGGGTATTAGCCTTAGATTTCTAACCTTGTTCATATCCAAGCAGTTTTTAGATGCTATTCTACTGCAATTTTATGGGCAACACACTTTTTCCCCGAGCATGATTGGACTTGGTTTTTGGGTGGGTGTTAGCCTTGGATTTTCGGACAAATAGATCCTCCCTCGACTAGCCCCATTTTAATGGGTATTAGCCTCATATTTCTAACCATTTTCTTATCCAATCACTTTTTAGTTGCTTTTAGGCTTCAATTTTAAGAGTAACACACTTTTCCCCCAAGCATGATTGAACTTTGGTTTTGGGTGGGTGTTAGCCTTGAATTTTCGGACAAATTGATCCTCCCTCGACTAGCCCCATTTTAATGGGTATAAGCCTTATATTTCTATCCTTGTTCATATCCAATCCCTTTTTAGTTGTTATTAGGCTTTAATTTTATAGGTAACACAATTTTCCCACAAGCATGATTGAACTTGGTTTTTGGGTTGGTGTTAGCCTTGGATTTTCAACCAAATTGGGCCTCACTCGACTACCCCCATTTAAATGGGTGTAAGACTTAGATTTCTAACCTTGTTCATATCCAATCTCTTTTTAGTTGGTATTAGGCTTCAATTTTATGAGTAAAACACTTTTCCCCCAAGAACGATTGAACTTGGTTTTTGGGTGGGTGTTAGCCTTGGATTTTCAGACAAATTGATCCTTACTCGACTAGCCCCATTTTAATATGTATAAGCCTTATATTACTAACCTTGTTCATATCCAAGCACTTTTCAGTTGCTATTAGGCTTCAATTTTATGGGTAACAAAATTTTCCCCCAAGTATGATTGACCTTGGTTTTTGGGTGGGTGTTAGCCTTGGACTTTCGGACAAATTAATCCTGACTCGACTAGCCTCATTTGAATGGGTATAAGCCTTATATTCCTAACCTTGTTTATATCCAATCCCTTTTTAGTTGTTATTAGGCTTCAATTGTATGGGTAACACACTTTTCTCAAAGCATTATTGAACTTGGTTTTTGGGTGGGTTTTAGCCTTGGATTTTCGGACAAATTGATCCTCACTCGACTAGACCCATTTCAATCGTTATAAGCCTTATATTACTAACCTCGTTCATATCCAATCCCTTTTTATTTACTATTAGGCTTCAATTTTAGGGATAACACACTTTTCCCCCAAGCATGATTGAACTTGGTTTTTGGGTGTGTGTTAGCCTTGGATTTTCGGACAAATTGATCCTCACTCGACTAGCCCCATTTTAATGGGTATAAGACTTATATTCCTAACCTTGTTCATATCCAATCCCTCTTTATTTACTATCAGGCTTCAATTGAATGGGTAACACACTTTTCTCCAAGCATTATTGAACTTGGTTTTTGGGTGCGCTTTAGCCTTGGATTTTCGGACAAATTGATCCTCATTCGACTAGCCCCATTTTAATGGGTGTAAGCCTTATATTTCTAGACTTGTTCATATCCAATCCCTTTTTAGTTGCTATTAGGCTTCAATTTTATGGGTAACACAATTTTCCCACAAGCATGATTGAACTTGGTTTTTGGGTGGGTGTTAGCCTTGGATTTTCGGACAAATTGATCCTGGCTCGACTAGCCTCATTTTAATGGGTATAAGCCTTATATTTCTAGCCTTGTTCATATCCAAGCACTTTTCATTTGCTATTAGGCTTCAATTTTATGGGTAACACAATTTTCCCATAAGCATGATTGTATTTTGTTTTTGGGTTGGTGTTAGCCTTGGATTTTCGGACAAATTGATCCTCACTTGACTAACCCCATTTTAATGGTTATAAGCCTTATATTTATAACCTTGTACATATCCAATCCCTTTTTATTTACTATTAGGCTTAAATTTTATGAATAACACACTTTTCTCCCAAGCATGATTGAACTTGGTTTTTGGGTGTGTGTTAGCCTTGGATTTTTGGACAAATTAATCCTGACTCGACTAGCCCCATTTTAATGGGTATAAGCCTTATATTTCTAAACTTGTACATATCCAATCCCTCTTTAGTTGCTATTAGCCTTCAATTTTATGGATAACACACTTTTCCCCCAATCATGATTCAACTTGGTTTTTAGGCGTGTGTTAGCCTTGGATTTTCGGACAAATTGATCCTCACTCGACTTGCCCCATTTTAATGGGTATAAGCCTTATATTCCTACCCTTGTTCATATCCAATCCCTTTTTATTTACTATTAGGCTTCAATTTTATGGGTAACACAATTTTCCCACAAGCATGAGTGAACTTGGTTTTTGTGTGGGTGTTAGCCTTGGATTTTCGAACAAATTGATCCTGACTCGACTAGGTCCATTTCAATTGTTATAAGCCTTATATTTCTAAACTTGTACATATTAAATCCCTTTTTAGTTGCTATTAGGCTTCAATTTTATGGGTAACACACTTTTCCCCTAAGCATGATTGAACTTGTTTTTTGGGTGTGTGTTAGCCTTGGATTTTCGGATAAATTAATCCTGACTCGACTAGCACCATTTTAACGGGTATAAGCCGTATATTCCAAACCTTGTTTATATCCAATCCCTTTTTAGTTGCTATTAGGCTTCAATTGTATGGGTAACACACTTTTCTCAAAGCATTATTGAACTTGGTTTTTGGGTGTGTTAGCCTTGGATTTTCGGACAAATTGATCCTCACTCGACTAGCCCCATTTTAATGGGTATAAGAATTATATTCCTAACCTTGTTCATATCCAATCCCTCTTTATTTACTATTAGGCTTCAATTTTATGGCTAACACACTTTTCCCCCAAGCATGATTGAAATTGGTTTTTGGGTGGGTGTTAGCCTTGGACTTTCGGACAAATTAATCCTGACTCGACTAGCCTCATTTGAATGGGTATAAGCCTTATATTCCTAACCTTGTTTATATCCAATCCCTTTTTAGTTGTTATTAGGCTTCAATTGTATGGGTAACACACTTTTCTCAAAGCATTATTGAACTTGGTTTTTGGGTGGGTTTTAGCCTTGGATTTTCGGACAAATTGATCCTCACTCGACTAGCCCCATTTTAATAGGTATAAGCCTTATATTACTAACCTCGTTCATATCCAATCCCTTTTTATTTACTATTAGGCTTCAATTTTAGGGATAACACACTTTTGCCCCAAGCATGATTGAACTTGGTTTTTGGGTGTGTTAGCCTTGGATTTTCGGAAAAATTGATCCTGACTCGACTAGCCCCATTTTAATGGGTAAAAGCCTTATATTCATCACCTTGTTCCTATCCAATCCCTTTTTAGTTGCTATTAGGCTTCAATTGAATGGGTAACACACTTTTCTCCAAGCATTATTGAACTTGGTTTTTGGGTGGGTGTTAGCTTTGGATTTTCGGACAAATTGATCCTGGCTCGACTAGCCTCATTTTAATGGGTATAAGCCTTATATTTATAACATTGTACATATCCAATCCCTTTTTATTTACTATTAGGCTTTCCCCGTAGCATGATTGAACTTGGTTTTTGGGTGTGTGTTAGCGTTGGATTTTCGGACAAATTAATTCTGACTCGACTAGCCCCATTGTAATGGGTAGAAGCCTTATATTCCTAACCTTTTTTATATCCAATCCCTTTTTAGTTTCTATTAGGCTTCAATTGTATGGGTAACACACTTTTCTCAAAGCATTATTGAACTTTGTTTTTGGGTGGGTTTTAGCCTTGGATTTTCGGACAAATTGATCCTCACTCGACTAGCCCCATTTTAATAGGTATAAGCCTTATATTACTAACCTCGTTCATATCCAATCCCTTTTTATTTACTATTAGGCTTCAATTTTAGGGATAACACACTTTTCCCCCAAGCATGATTCAACTTGGTTTTTGGGCGTGTGTTAGCCTTGGATTTTCGGACAAATTGATCCTCACTCGACTTGTCCCATTTTAATGGGTATAAGCCTTATATTCCTACCCTTGTTCATATCCAATCCCTTTTTATTTACTATTAGGCTTCAATTTTATGGGTAACACAATTTTCCCACAAGCATGAGTGAACTTGGTTTTTGGGTGGGTGTTAGCCTTGGATTTTCGAACAAATTGATCCTGACTCGACTAGGTCCATTTCAATTGTTATAAGCCTTATATTTCTAAACTTGTACATATCCAATCCCTTTTTAGTTGCTATTAGGCTTCAATTTTATGGGTAACACATTTTCCCCCTAAGCATGATTGAACTTGTTTTTTGGGTGTGTGTTAGCCTTGGATTTTCGGATAAATTAATCCTGACTCGACTAGCACCATTTTAATGGGTATAAGCCGTATATTCCTAACCTTGTTTATATCCAATCCCTTTTTAGTTGCTATTAGGCTTCAATTGTATGGGTAACACACTTTTCTCAAAGCATTATTGAACTTGGTTTTTGGGTGTGTTAGCCTTGGATTTTCGGACAAATTGATCCTCACTCGACTAGCCCCATTTTAATGGGCATAAGAATTATATTCCTAACCTTGTTCATATCCAATCCCTCTTTATTTACTATTAGGCTTCAATTTTATGGCTAACACACTTTTCCCCCAAGCATGATTGAACTTGGTTTTTAGGTGGGTGTTAGCCTAGGATTTTCGGACAAATTGATCCTGACTCGACTAGCCTCATTTTAATGGTTATAAGCCTTATATTTCTAGCCTTGTTCATATCCAAGCACTTTTGAGTTGCTATTAGGCTTCAATTTTATGGGTAACACAATTTTCCCAAAAGCATGATTGAACTTGGTTTTGGGTGGGTGTTAGCCTTGGAGTTTCGGACAAATTGATCCTCATTGGACTAGCCCCATTTTAATGGGTATAAGACTTATATTCCTAACCTTGTTCATATCCAATCCCTCTTTATTTACTATTAGGCTTCAATTGAATGGGTAACACACTTTTCTCCAAGCATTATTGAACTTGGCTTTTGGGTGCGCTTTAGCCTTGGATTTTCGGACAAATTGATCCTGAATCGACTAGCCCCATTTTAATGGGTGTAAGACTTATATTTCTAACCTTGTTCATATCCAATCCGTTTTTAGTTGCTATTAGGCTTCAATTTTATGTGTAACACACTTTTCCTCCAAGCATGATTGAACTTGGTTTTTGGGTGGGTGTTAGCCTTGGATTTTCGGACAAATTGATTTTGGCTCGACTAGCCTCATTTTAATGGGTATAAGCCTTATATTTCTAGCCTTTTCATATCCAAGCACTTTTCAGTTGCTATTAGGCTTCAATTTTATGGGTAACACAATTTTCCCATAAGCATGATTGTATTTTGTTTTTGGGTGGGTGTTAGCCTTGGATTTTCGGACAAATTGATCCTCACTTGACTAACCCCATTTTAATGGTTATAAACCTTATATTTATAACCTTGTACATATCCAATCCCTTTTTATTTACTATTAGGCTTCAATTTTATGAATAACACACTTTTCTCCCAAGCATGATTGAACTTGGTTTTTGGGTGTGTGTTAGCCTTGGATTTTTGGACAAATTAATCCTGACTCGACTAGCCCCATTTTAATGGGTATAAGCCTTATATTTCTAAACTTGTACATATCCAATCCGTCTTTAGTTGCTATTAGCCTTCAATTTTATGGATAACACACTTTTCCCCCAATCATGATTCAATTTGGTTTTTGGGCGTGTGTTAGCCTTGGATTTTCGGACAAATTGATCCTCACTCGACTAGCCCCATTTTAATGGGTATAAGCCTTATATTCCTACCCTTGTTCATATCCAATCCCTTTTTATTTACTATTAGGCTTCAATTTTATGAATAACACAGTTTTCTCCCAAGCATGATTGAACTTGGTTTTTGGGTGTGTGTTAGCGTTGGATTTTCGGACAAATTAATTCTGACTCGACTAGCCCCATTGTAATGGGTAGAAGCCTTATATTCCTAACCTTTTTTATATCCAATCCCTTTTTAGTTTCTATTAGGCTTCAATTGTATGGGTAACACACTTTTCTCAAAGCATTATTGAACTTTGTTTTTGGGTGGGTTTTAGCCTTGGATTTTCGGACAAATTGATCCTCACTCGACTAGCCCCATTTTAATAGGTATAAGCCTTATATTACTAACCTCGTTCATATCCAATCCCTTTTTATTTACTATTAGGCTTCAATTTTAGGGATAACACACTTTTCCCCCAAGCATGATTCAACTTGGTTTTTGGGCGTGTGTTAGCCTTGGATTTTCGGACAAATTGATCCTCACTCGACTTGTCCCATTTTAATGGGTATAAGCCTTATATTCCTACCCTTGTTCATATCCAATCCCTTTTTATTTACTATTAGGCTTCAATTTTATGGGTAACACAATTTTCCCACAAGCATGAGTGAACTTGGTTTTTGGGTGGGTGTTAGCCTTGGATTTTCGAACAAATTGATCCTGACTCGACTAGGTCCATTTCAATTGTTATAAGCCTTATATTTCTAAACTTGTACATATCAAATCCCTTTTTAGTTGCTATTAGGCTTCAATTTTATGGCTAACACACTTTTCCCCCAAGCATGATTGAACTTGGTTTTTGGGTTTGTGTTAGCCTTGGATTTTCGGACAAATTTATCCTGACTCGACTAGCCCCAATTTAATGGGTATAAGCCTTATATTACTAACCTTGTTTATATCCAATCCCTTTTTAGTTGCTATTAGGCTTCAATTTTATGGGTAACACACTTTTCTCAAAGCATTATTGAACTTGGTTTTTGGGTGGGTGTTAGCCTTGGATTTTCGGACAAATTGATCCTAACTCGACTAGCCCCATTTTAATGGGTGTAAGCCTTATATTTCTAGCCTTGTTCATATGCAATCCCTTTTTAGTTGCTATTAGGCTTCAATTTTATGGGTAACACAATTTTCCCACAAGCATGATTGAACTTGGTTTTTGGGTGGGTGTTAGCCTAGGATTTTCGGACAAGTTGATCCTAACTCGACTAGCCTCATTTTAATGGGTATAAGCCTTATATTTGTAGCCTTGTTCATATCCAAGCACTTTTGAGTTGATATTAGGCTTCAATTTTATGGGTTACACATTTTTCCCACAAGCATGATTGAACTTGGTTTTTAGGTGGGTGTTAGCCTTGGATTTTCGGACAAATTGATCCTCACTGGACTAGCCCCATTTTAATGGTTATTAGCCTTATATTTCTAGCCTTGTTCATATCCAAGCACTTTTGAGTTGCTATTAGGCTTCAATTTTATGGGTAACACAATTTTCCCAAGCATGATTGAACGTGGTTTTTTTGGTGGGTGTTAGCCTAGGATTTTCGGACAAGTTGATCCTGACTCGACTAGCCTCATTTTAATGGTTATAAGCCTTATATTTCTAGCCTTTTTCATATCCAAGCACTTTTGAGTTGCTATTAGGCTTCAATTTTATGGGAACACAATTTTCCCAAAGGCATGATTGAACTTGGTTTTGGGTGGGTGTTAGCCTTGGATT
Source organism: Salix exigua (assembly GCA_032356905.1). Taxonomy (NCBI): domain Eukaryota; kingdom Viridiplantae; phylum Streptophyta; class Magnoliopsida; order Malpighiales; family Salicaceae; genus Salix; species Salix exigua. The sequence goes on from CM063604.1 coordinate 19,093,423, forward strand.
TTCGGACAAATTGATCCTCACTGGACTAGCCTCATTTTAATGGTTATTAGCCTTATATTTCTAACCTTGTACATATCCATTCCTTTTTTAGTTTCTATTAGGGTTCAATTTTATGGGTAACACGCTTTTCCCTAAGCATGATTGAACTTGGTTTTTGGGTGGGTGTTAGCCTTGGATTTTCGGACAAATTGATCCTGACTCGACTAGAACCATTTTAATGGGTATAAGCCTTATATTCCTAACATTGTTCATATCCAATCCAATTTTAGTTTGTATTACGCTTCAATTTTATGGGCAACACACTTTTCCCGAAGCATGATTGAACTTGGTTTTTGGGTGGGTGTTAGCCTTGGATTTTCGGACAAATTGATCCTGACTCGACTAGACCCATTTCAATCGTTATAAGCCTTATATTCCTAACCTTGTTCATATCCAATCCTTTTTAGTTGCTATTAGGCTTCAATTTTATGGGCAACACACTTTTCCCGAAGCATGATTGAACTTGGTTTTTGGGTGGGTGTTAGCCTTGGATTTTCGGACAAATTGATCCTGACTCGACTAGCCCCATTTTAATGGGTATTAGACTTATATTCCTAACCTTGTTCATATCCAATCCAATTTTAGTTGGTATTATGCTTCAATTTTATGGGCAACACACTTTTCCCGAAGCATGATTGAACTTGGTTTTTGGGTGGGTGTTAGCCTTGGATTTTCGGACAAATTGATCCTGACTCGACTAGACCCATTTCAATCGTTATAAGCCTTATATTTCTAAACTTGTACATATCCAAACCCTTTTAGTTGCTATTAGGCCTCAATTTTATGGGCAACACACTTTTCCCGAAGCATGATTGAACTTGGTTTTTGGGTGGGTGTTAGCCTTGGATTTTCGGACAAATTGATCCTCCCTCGACTAGCCCCATTTTAATGTCTATAAGCCTTATAAGCCTAACCTTGTTCATATCCAATCCGTTTTTAGTTGCTATTGGGCTTCAATTTTATGGGCAACACACTTTACCCCAAGCATGATTGAACGTGGTTTTTGGGTGGGTGTTAGCCTTGGATTTTCGGACAAATTGATCCTGACTCGACTAGACCCATTTCAATCGTTATAAGCCTTATATTTCTAAACTTGTACATATCCAATCCATTTTAGTTGCTATTAGGGTTCAATTTTATGGGTAACACACTTTTCCCGAAGCATGATTGAACTTGGTTTTTGGGTGGGTGTTAGCCTTGGATTTTCGGACAAATTGATCCTGACTCGACTAGACCCATTTCAATCGTTATAAGCCTTATATTTCTAAACTTGTACATATCCAATCCCTTTTAGTTGCTATTAGGCTTCAATTTTATGTGTAACACACTTTTCCCCCAAGCATGATTGAACTTGGTTTTTGGGTGGGTGTTAGCCTTGGATTTTCGGACCAATTGATCCTGAATCGACTAGCCCCATTTTAATGGGGGTAAGCCTTATATTTCTAACCTTGTTCATATCCAATCCGTTTTAGTTGCTGTTAGGCTTCAATTTTATGTGTAACATAGTTTTCCCCCAAGCATGATTGAACTTGGTTTTTGGGTGGGTGTTAGCCTTGGATTTTCGGACAAATTGATCCGGACTCGACTAGCCCCATTTTAATGGGTATTAGCCTTAGATTTCTAACCTTTTTCATATCCAAGCACTTTTTAGTTGCTATTAGGCTTGAATTTTATGTGTAACACACTTTTCCCCCAAGCATGATTGAACTTGGTTTTTGGGTGGGTGTTAGCCTTGGATTTTCGGACAAATTGATCCTGACTCGACTAGCCCCATTTTAATGGGTATAAGCCTTATATTTCTAAACTTGTACATATCCAATCCCTTTTTAGTTGCTATTGGGCCTCAATTTTATGGGCAACACACTTTACCCCAAGCATGATTGAACTTGGTTTTTGGGTGGGTGTTAGCCTTGGATTTTCGGACAAATTGATCCTGACTCGACTAGACCCATTTTAATGGGTATAAGCCTTATATTTCTAAACTTGTACATATCCAATCCCTTTTTAGTTGCTATTGGGCCTCAATTTTATGGGCAACACACTTTACCCCAAGCATGATTGAACTTGGTTTTTGGGTGGGTGTTAGCCTTGGATTTTCGGACAAATTGATCCTGACTCGACTAGCCCCATTTTAATGGGTATTAGACTTATATTCCTAACCTTGTTCATATCCAATCCAATTTTAGTTGGTATTACGTTTCAATTTTATGGGCAACCCACTTTTCACGAAGCATGATTGAACTTGGTTTTTGGGTGGGTGTTAGCCTTGGATTTTCGGACAAATTGATCCTGACTCGACTAGACCCATTTCAATCGTTATAAGCCTTATATTTCTAAACTTGTACATATCCAATCCCTTTTAGTTGCTATTAGGCTTCAATTTTATGGGTAACACACTTTTCCCCCAAGCATGATTGAACTTGGTTTTTGGGTGGGTGTTAGCCTAGGATTTTCGGACAAGTTGATCCTGTCTCGACTAGCCTCATTTTAATGGGTATAAGCCTTATATTTCTAAACTTGTACATATCCAATCCCTTTTTAGTTGCTATTGGGCCTCAATTTTATGGGCAACACACTTTACCCCAAGCATGATTGAACTTGGTTTTTGGGTGGGTGTTAGCCTTGGATTTTCGGACAAATTGATCCTCCCTCGACTAGCCCCATTTTAATGTCTATAAGCCTTATAAGCCTAACCTTGTTCATATCCAATCCCTTTTTAGTTGCTATTGGGCTTCAATTTTATGGGCAACACACTTTTCCCGAAGCATGATTGAACGTGGTTTTTGGGTGGGTGTTAGCCTTGGATTTTCGGACAAATTGATCCTGATTCGACTAGCCCCATTTTAATGGGTATAAGCCTTATAGTTCTAACCTTGTTCATATCCAATCCCTTTTTAGTTGCTATTAGGCTTCAATTTTTTGGGTAACACACTTTTCCCCCAAACATGATTGAACTTGGTTTTTGGGTGGGTGTTAGGCTTGGATTTTCGGACAAATTGATCCTGAATGGACTAGCCCCATTTTAATTGGTGTAAGCCTTATATCTCTAACCTTGTTCATATCCAATCCCTTTTAAGTTGCTATTAGGCTTCAATTTTATGGATAACACACTTTTCCCAGAAGCATGATTGAACTTGGTTTTTGGGTGGCTGTTAGCCTTGGATTTTCGGACAAATTGATCCTGACTCGACTAGCCTTATTTTAATTGGTATAAGCCTTATATTTCTAGCCTTGTTCATATCCAAGCACTTTTGAGTTGCTATTAGGCTTCAATTTTATGGGTTACACAATTTTCCCACAAGCATGATTGAACTTGGTTTTTGGGTGGGTGTTAGCCTTGGATTTTCGGACAAATTGATCCTGACTCGACTAGACCCATTTTAATGGGTATAAGCCTTATATTTCTAAACTTGTACATATCCAATCCCTTTTTAGTTGCTATTGGGCCTCAATTTTATGGGCAACACACTTTACCCCAAGCATGATTGAACTTGGTTTTTGGGTGGGTGTTAGCCTTGGATTTTCGGACAAATTGATCCTGACTCGACTAGCCTCATTTTAATGGGTATAAGCCTTATATTTCTAAACTTGTACATATCCAATCCCTTTTTAGTTGCTATTGGGCCTCAATTTTATGGGCAACACACTTTACCCCAAGCATGATTGAACTTGGTTTTTGGGTGGGTGTTAGCCTTGGATTTTCGGACAAATTGATCCTGACTCGACTAGCCCCATTTTACTGGGTATTAGACTTATATTCCTAACCTTGTTCATATCCAATCCAATTTTAGTTGGTATTACGCCTCAATTTTATGGGCAACACACTTTTCCCGAAGCATGATTGAACGTGGTTTTTGGGTGGGTGTTAGCCTAGGATTTTCGGACAAGTTGATCCTGTCTCGACTAGCCTCATTTTAATGGGTATAAGCCTTATATTTCTAAACTTGTACATATCCAATCCCTTTTTAGTTGCTATTGGGCCTCAATTTTATGGGCAACACACTTTACCCCAAGCATGATTGAACTTGGTTTTTGGGTGGGTGTTAGCCTTGGATTTTCGGACAAATTGATCCTGACTCGACTAGCCCCATTTTAATGGGTATTAGACTTATATTCCTAACCTTGTTCATATCCAATCCAATTTTAGTTGGTATTACGCGTCAATTTTATGGGCAACACACTTTTCCCGAAGCATGATTGAACTTGGTTTTTGGGTGGGTGTTAGCCTTGGATTTTCAGACAAATTGATCCTGACTCGACTAGCCCCATTTTAATGGGTATTAGACTTATATTCCTAACCTTGCTCATATCCAATCCCTTTTTAGTTGCTATTGGGCCTCAATTTTATGGGCAACACACTTTACCCCAAGCATGATTGAACTTGGTTTTTGGGTGGGTGTTAGCCTTGGATTTTCGGACAAATTGATCCTGACTCGACTAGCCCCATTTTACTGGGTATTAGACTTATATTCCTAACCCTTTTCATATCCAATCCAATTTTAGTTGGTATTACGCCTCAATTTTATGGGCAACACACTTTTCCCGAAGCATGATTGAACTTGGTTTTTGGGTGGGTGTTAGCCTTGGATTTTCGGACAACTTGATCCTGACTCGACTAGACCCATTTTAATGGGTATAAGCCTTAAATTTCTAAACTTGTACATATCCAATCCCTTTTAGTTGCTATTAGGGTTCAATTTTATGGGTAACACACTTTTCCCACAAGCATGATTGAACTTGGTTTTTGGGTGGGTGTTAGCATTGGATTTTCGGACAAATTGATCCTGACTCGACTAGCCCCATTTTAATGGGTATTAGACTTATATTCCTAACCTTGCTCATATCCAATCCAATTTTAGTTGGTATTACACCTCAATTTTATGGGCAACACACTTTTCCAGAAGCATGATTGAACTTGGTTTTTGGGTGGGTGTTAGCCTTGGATTTTCAGACAAATTGATCCTAACTCGACTAGCCCCATTTTAATGGGTATTAGACTTATATGCCTAACCTTGTTCATATCCAATCCCTTTTTAGTTGCTATTGGGCTTCAATTTTATGGGCAACACACTTTACCCCAAGCATGATTGAACTTGGTTTTTGGGTGGGTGTTAGCCTTGGATTTTCGGACAAATTGATCCTGACTCGACTAGCCCCATTTTACTGGGTATTAGACTTATATTCCTAACCTTGTTCATATCCAATCCAATTTTAGTTGGTATTACGCCTCAATTTTATGGGCAACACACTTTTCCCGAAGCATGATTGAACGTGGTTTTTGGGTGGGTGTTAGCCTAGGATTTTCGGACAAGTTGATCCTGTCTCGACTAGCCTCATTTTAATGGGTATAAGCCTTATATTTCTAAACTTGTACATATCCAATCCCTTTTAGTTGCTATTAGGGTTCAATTTTATGGGTAACACACTTTTCCCCCAAGCATGATTGAACTTGGTTTTTGGGTGGGTGTTAGCCTTGGATTTTCGGACAAATTGATCCTGACTCGACTAGCCCCATTTTAATGGGTATTAGACTTATATTCCTAACCTTGCTCATATCCAATCCAATTTTAGTTGGTATTACACCTCAATTTTATGGGCAACACACTTTTCCGAAGCATGATTGAACTTGGTTTTGGGTGGGTGTTAGCCTTGGATTTTCGTACAAATTGATCCTGACTCGACTAGCCCCATTTTAATGGGTATTAGACTTATATTCCTAACCTTGTTCATATCCAATCCAATTTTAGTTGGTATTACGCCTCAATTTTATGGGCAACACACTTTTCCCGAAGCATGATTGAACTTGGTTTTTGGGTGGGTGTTAGCCTTGGATTTTCGGACAAATTGATCCTCCCTCGACTAGCCCCATTTTAATGTCTATAAGCCTTATAAGCCTAACCTTGTTCATATCCAATCCCTTTTTAGTTGCTATTGGGCTTCAATTTTATGGGCAACACACTTTACCCCAAGCATGATTGAACGTGGTTTTTGGGTGGGTGTTAGCCTTGGATTTTCGGACAAATTGATCCTGACTCGACTAGACCCATTTTAATGGGTATAAGCCTTATATTCCTAACGTTGTTCATATCCAATCCAATTTTAGTTTGTATTACGCTTCAATTTTATGGGCAACACACTTTTCCCGAAGCATGATTGAACTTGGTTTTTGGGTGGGTGTTAGCCTTGGATTTTCGGACAAATTGATCCTGACTCGACTAGCCCCATTTTAATGGGTATAAGCCTTATATTCCTACCCTTGTTCATATCCAATCCCTTTTTAGTTGCTATTGGGCCTCAATTTTATGGGCAACACACTTTACCCCAAGCATGATTGAACTTGGTTTTTGGGTGGGTGTTAGCCTTGGATTTTCGGACAAATTGATCCTGACTCGACTAGACCCATTTTAATGGGTATAAGCCTTATATTTCTAAACTTGTACATATCCAATCCCTTTTTAGTTGCTATTAGGGTTCAATTTTATGGGTAACACACTTTACCCCAAGCATGATTGAACTTGGTTTTTGGGTGGGTGTTAGCCTTGGATTTTCGGACAAATTGATCCTGACTCGACTAGACCCATTTTAATGGGTATAAGCCTTATATTTCTAAACTTGTACATATCCAATCCCTTTTAGTTGCTATTGGGCCTCAATTTTATGGGCAACACACTTTACCCCAAGCATGATTGAACTTGGTTTTTGGGTGGGTGTTAGCCTTGGATTTTCGGACAAATTGATCCTGACTCGACTAGCCCCATTTTAATGGGTATTAGACTTATATTCCTAACCTTGTTCATATCCAATCCAATTTTAGTTGGTATTACGTTTCAATTTTATGGGCAACCCACTTTTCACGAAGCATGATTGAACTTGGTTTTTGGGTGGGTGTTAGCCTTGGATTTTCGGACAAATTGATCCTGACTCGACTAGACCCATTTTAATGGGTATAAGCCTTATATTCCTAACGTTGTTCATATCCAATCCAATTTTAGTTTGTATTACGCTTCAATTTTATGGGCAACACACTTTTCCCGAAGCATGATTGAACTTGGTTTTTGGGTGGGTGTTAGCCTTGGATTTTCGGACAAATTGATCCTGACTCGACTAGCCCCATTTTAATGGGTATAAGCCTTATATTCCTACCCTTGTTCATATCCAATCCCTTTTTAGTTGCTATTGGGCCTCAATTTTATGGGCAACACACTTTACCCCAAGCATGATTGAACTTGGTTTTTGGGTGGGTGTTAGCCTTGGATTTTCGGACAAATTGATCCTGACTCGACTAGACCCATTTCAATCGTTATAAGCCTTATATTTCTAAACTTGTACATATCCAATCCCTTTTAGTTGCTATTAGGGTTCAATTTTATGGGTAACACACTTTTCCCGAATCATGATTGAACTTGGTTTTTGGGTGGGTGTTAGCCTAGGATTTTCGGACAAGTTGATCCTGTCTCGACTAGCCTCATTTTAATTGGTATAAGCCTTATATTTCTAGCCTTGTTCATATCCAAGCACTTTTGAGTTGCTATTAGGCTTCAATTTTATGGGTTACACAATTTTCCCACAAGCATGATTGAACTTGGTTTTTGGGTGGGTGTTAGCCTTGGATTTTCGGACAAATTGATCCTGACTCGACTAGACCCATTTTAATGGGTATAAGCCTTATATTTCTAAACTTGTACATATCCAATCCCTTTTTAGTTGCTATTGGGCCTCAATTTTATGGGCAACACACTTTACCCCAAGCATGATTGAACTTGGTTTTTGGGTGGGTGTTAGCCTTGGATTTTCGGACAAATTGATCCTGACTCGACTAGACCCATTTTAATGGGTATAAGCCTTATATTTCTAAACTTGTACATATCCAATCCCTTTTAGTTGCTATTAGGGTTCAATTTTATGGGTAACACACTTTACCCCAAGCATGATTGAACTTGGTTTTTGGGTGGGTGTTAGCCTAGGATTTTCGGACAAGTTGATCCTGTCTCGACTAGCCTCATTTTAATTGGTATAAGCCTTATATTTCTAGCCTTGTTCATATCCAAGCACTTTTGAGTTGCTATTAGGGTTCAATTTTATGGGTAACACACTTTTCCCCCAAGCATGATTGAACTTGGTTTTTGGGTGGGTGTTAGCCTTGGATTTTCGGACAAATTGATCCTGACTCGACTAGCCCCATTTTAATTTCTATAAGCCTTATAAGCCTAACCTTGTTCATATCCAATCCCTTTTTAGTTGCTATTGGGCTTCAATTTTATGGGCAACACACTTTACCCCAAGCATGATTGAACGTGGTTTTTGGGTGGGTGTTAGCCTTGGATTTTCGGACAAATTGATCCTGACTCGACTAGACCCATTTCAATCGTTAGAAGCCTTATATTTCTAAACTTGTACATATCCAATCCCTTTTAGTTGCTATTAGGGTTCAATTTTATGGGTAACACACTTTTCCCCCAAGCATGATTGAACTTGGTTTTTGGGTGGGTGTTAGCCTTGGATTTTCGGACAAATTGATCCTGACTCGACTAGCCCCATTTTAATGGGTATAAGTCTTATATTCCTACCCTTGTTCATATCCAATCCCTTTTTAGTTGCTATTGGGCCTCAATTTTATGGGCAACACAGTTTACCCCAAGCATGATTGAACTTGGTTTTTGGGTGGGTGTTAGCCTTGGATTTTCGGACAAATTGATCCTGACTCGACTAGCCCCATTTTAATGGGTATAAGTCTTATATTCCTACCCTTGTTCATATCCAATCCCTTTTTAGTTGCTATTGGGCCTCAATTTTATGGGCAACACACTTTACCCCAAGCATGATTGAACTTGGTTTTTGGGTGGGTGTTAGCCTTGGATTTTCGGACAAATTGATCCTGACTCGACTAGACCCATTTCAATCGTTATAAGCCTTATATTTCTAAACTTGTACATATCCAATCCCTTTTAGTTGCTATTAGGGTTCAATTTTATGGGTAACACACTTTTCCCGAATCATGATTGAACTTGGTTTTTGGGTGGGTGTTAGCCTAGGATTTTCGGACAAGTTGATCCTGTCTCGACTAGCCTCATTTTAATTGGTATAAGCCTTATATTTCTAGCCTTGTTCATATCCAAGCACTTTTGAGTTGCTATTAGGCTTCAATTTTATGGGTTACACAATTTTCCCACAAGCATGATTGAACTTGGTTTTTGGGTGGGTGTTAGCCTTGGATTTTCGGACAAATTGATCCTGACTCTACTAGACCCATTTTAATGGGTATAAGCCTTACATTTCTAAACTTGTACATATCCAATCCCTTTTTAGTTGCTATTAGGGTTCAATTTTATGGGTAACACACTTTACCCCAAGCATGATTGAACTTGGTTTTTGGGTGGGTGTTAGCCTTGGATTTTCGGACAAATTGATCCTGACTCGACTAGACCCATTTTAATGGGTATAAGCCTTATATTTCTAAACTTGTACATATCCAATCCCTTTTAGTTGCTATTAGGGTTCAATTTTATGGGTAACACACTTTACCCCAAGCATGATTGAACTTGGTTTTTGGGTGGGTGTTAGCCTAGGATTTTCGGACAAGTTGATCCTGTCTCGACTAGCCTTATTTTAATGGGTATAAGCCTTATATTTCTAGCCTTGTTCATATCCAAGCACTTTTGAGTTGCTATTAGGCTTCAATTTTATGGGTTACACAATTTTCCCACAAGCATGATTGAACTTGGTTTTTGGGTGGGTGTTAGCCTTGGATTTTCGGACAAATTGATCTTCACTGGACTAGCCCCCTTTTAATGGTTATTAGCCTTATAAGCCTAACCTTGTTCATATCCAATTCCTTTTTAGTTGCTACTGGGCATCAATTTTAGGGGCAACACACTTTACCCCAAGCATGATTGAACTTGGTTTTTGGGTGGGTGTTAGCCTTGGATTTTCGGACAAATTGATCCTGACTCGACTAGACCCATTTCAATCGTTACAAGCCTTATATTTCTAAACTTGTACATATCCAATCCCTTTTAGTTGCTATTAGGGTTCAATTTTATGGGTAACACACTTTTCCCCCAAGCATGATTGAACTTGGTTTTTGGGTGGGTGTTAGCCTTGGATTTTCGGACAAATTGATCCTGACTCGACTAGCCCCATTTTAATGGGTATAAGTCTTATATTCCTACCCTTGTTCATATCCAATCCCTTTTAGTTGCTATTGGGCCTCAATTTTATGGGCAACACGATTTACTCCAAGCATGATTGAACTTGGTTTTTGGGTGGGTGTTAGCCTTGGATTTTCGGACAAATTGATCCTGACTCGACTAGCCCCATTTTAATGGGTATAAGTCTTATATTCCTACCCTTGTTCATATCCAATCCCTTTTTAGTTGCTATTGGGCCTCAATTTTATGGGCAACACACTTTACCCCAAGCATGATTGAACTTGGTTTTTGGGTGGGTGTTAGCCTTGGATTTTCGGACAAATTGATCCTGACTCGACTAGACCCATTTCAATCGTTATAAGCCTTATATTCCTAACGTTGTTCATATCCAATCCAATTTTAGTTTGTATTACGCTTCAATTTTATGGGCAACACACTTTTCCCGAAGAATGATTGAACTTGGTTTTTGGGTGGGTGTTAGCCTTGGATTTTCGGACAAATTGATCCTGACTCGACTAGACCCATTTTAATGGGTATAAGCCTTATATTTCTAAACTTGTACATATCCAATCCCTTTTAGTTGCTATTAGGGTTCAATTGTATGGGTAAAACACTTTTCCCCCAAGCATGATTGAACTTGGTTTTTGGGTGGGTGTTAGCCTTGGATTTTCGGACAAATTGATCCTGACTCGACTAGCCCCATTTTAATGGGTATAAGCCTTATATTCCTAACCTTGTTCATATCCAATCCAATTTTAGTTGGTATTACGCCTCAATTTTATGGGCAACACACTTTTCCCGAAGCATGATTGAACTTGGTTTTTGGGTGGGTGTTAGCCTTGGATTTTCGGACAAATTGATCCTCCCTCGACTAGCCCCATTTTAATGTCTATAAGCCTTATAAGCCTAACCTTGTTCATATCCAATCCCTTTTTAGTTGCTATTGGGCTTCAATTTTATGGGCAACACACTTTACCCCAAGCATGATTGAACGTGGTTTTTGGGTGGGTGTTAGCCTTGGATTTTCGGACAAATTGATCCTGACTCGACTAGACCCATTTCAATCGTTATAAGCCTTATATTTCTAAACTTGTACATATCCAATCCCTTTTAGTTGCTATTAGGGTTCAATTTTATGGGTAACACACTTTTCCCGAAGCATGATTGAACTTGGTTTTTGGGTGGGTGTTAGCCTTGGATTTTCGGACAAATTGATCCTGACTCGACTAGACCCATTTCAATCGTTATAAGCCTTATATTTCTAAACTTGTACATATCCAATCCCTTTTAGTTGCTATTAGGGTTCAATTTTATGGGTAACACACTTTTCCCGAATCATGATTGAATTTGGTTTTTGGGTGGGTGTTAGGCTAGGATTTTCGGACAAGTTGATCCTGTCTCGACTAGCCTCATTTTAATTGGTATAAGCCTTATATTTCTAGCCTTGTTCATATCCAAGCACTTTTGAGTTGCTATTAGGCTTCAATTTTATGGGTTACACAATTTTCCCACAAGCATGATTGAACTTGGTTTTTGGGTGGGTGTTAGTCTTGGATTTTCGGACAAATTGATCCTGACTCGACTAGTCCCATTTTAATGTCTATAAGCCTTATAAGCCTAACCATGTTCATATCCAATCCCTTTTTAGTTGCTATTGGGCTTCAATTTTATGGGCAACAAACTTTACCCCAAGCATGATTGAACGTGGTTTTTGGGTGGATGTTAGCCTTGGATTTTCGGACAAATTGATCCTGACTCGACTAGACCCATTTCAATCGTTATAAGCCTTATATTTCTAAACTTGTACATATCCAATCCCTTTTAGTTGCTATTAGGGTTCAATTTTATGGGTAACACACTTTTCCCGAAGCATGATTGAACTTGGTTTTTGGGTGGGTGTTAGCCTTGGATTTTCGGACAAATTGATCCTGACTCGACTAGACCCATTTCAATCGTTATAAGCCTTATATTTCTAAACTTGTACATATCCAATCCCTTTTAGTTGCTATTAGGCTTCAATTTTATGGGTAACACACTTTTCCCGAAGCATGATTGAACTTGGTTTTTGGGTGGGTGTTAGCCTAGGATTTTCGGACAAGTTGATCCTGTCTCGACTAGCCTCATTTTAATTGGTATAAGCCTTATATTTCTAGCCTTGTTCATATCCAAGCACTTTTGAGTTGCTATTAGGCTTCAATTTTATGGGTTACACAATTTTCCCACAAGCATGATTGAACTTGGTTTTTGGGTGGGTGTTAGCCTTGGATTTTCGGACAAATTGATCCTGACTCTACTAGACCCATTTTAATGGGTATAAGCCTTACATTTCTAAACTTGTACATATCCAATCCCTTTTAAGTTGCTATTGGGCCTTAATTTTATGGGCAACAAACTTTACCCCAAGCATGATTGAACTTGGTTTTTGGGTGGGTGTTAGCCTTGGATTTTCGGACAAATTGATCCTGACTCGACTAGCCCCATTTTAATGGGTATTAGACTTATATTCCTAACCTTGTTCATATCCAATCCAATTTTAGTTGGTATTACGCTTCAATTTTATGGGCAACACACTTTTCCCGAAGCATGATTGAACTTGGTTTTTGGGTGGGTGTTAGCCTTGGATTTTCGGACAAATTGATCCTCCCTCGACTAGCCCCATTTTAATGTCTATAAGCCTTATAAGCCTAACCTTGTTCATATCCAATCCCTTTTTAGTTGCTATTGGGCTTCAATTTTATGGGCAACACACTTTACCCCAAGCATGATTGAACGTGGTTTTTGGGTGGGTGTTAGCCTTGGATTTTCGGACAAATTGATCCTGACTCGACTAGCCCCATTTTAATGGGTATTAGACTTATATTCCTAACCTTGTTCATATCCAATCCAATTTTAGTTGGTATTACGCTTCAATTTTATGGGCAACACACTTTTCCCGAAGCATGATTGAACTTGGTTTTTGGGTTGGTGTTAGCCTTGGATTTTCGGACAAATTGATCCTCCCTCGACTAGCCCCATTTTAATGTCTATAAGCCTTATAAGCCTAACCTTCTTCATATCCAATCCCTTTTTAGTTGCTATTGGGCTTCAATTTTATGGGCAACACACTTTACCCCAAGCATGATTGAACGTGGTTTTTGGGTGGGTGTTAGCCTTGGATTTTCGGACAAATTGATCCTGACTCGACTAGACCCATTTCAATCGTTATAAGCCTTATATTTCTAAACTTGTACATATCCAATCCCTTTTAGTTGCTATTAGGCTTCAATTTTATGGGTAACACACTTTTCCCGAAGCATGATTGAACTTGGTTTTTGGGTGGGTGTTAGCCTTGGATTTTCGGACAAATTGATCCTGACTCAACTAGACCCATTTTAATGGGTATAAGTCTTATATTCCTACCCTTGTTCATATCCAATCCCTTTTTAGTTGCTATTGGGCCTCAATTTTATGGGCAACACAGTTTACCCCAAGCATGATTGAACTTGGTTTTTGGGTGGGTGTTAGCCTTGGATTTTCGGACAAATTGATCCTGACTCGACTAGCCCCATTTTAATGGGTATAAGTCTTATATTCCTACCCTTGTTCATATCCAATCCCTTTTTAGTTGCTATTGGGCCTCAATTTTATGGGCAACACACTTTACCCCAAGCATGATTGAACTTGGTTTTTGGGTGGGTGTTAGCCTTGGATTTTCGGACAAATTGATCCTGACTCGACTAGACCCATTTCAATCGTTATAAGCCTTATATTCCTAACGTTGTTCATATCCAATCCAATTTTAGTTTGTATTACGCTTCAATTTTATGGGCAACACACTTTTCCCGAAGAATGATTGAACTTGGTTTTTGGGTGGGTGTTAGCCTTGGATTTTCGGACAAATTGATCCTGACTCGACTAGACCCATTTTAATGGGTATAAGCCTTATATTTCTAAACTTGTACATATCCAATCCCTTTTAGTTGCTATTAGGGTTCAATTTTATGGGTAACACACTTTTCCCCCAAGCATGATTGAACGTGGTTTTTGGGTGGGTGTTAGCCTTGGATTTTCGGACAAATTGATCCTCCCTCGACTAGCCCCATTTTAATGTCTATAAGCCTTATATTCCTAACCCTGTTCATATCCAATCCAATTTTAGTTGGTATTACGCCTCAATTTTATGGGCAACACACTTTTCCCGAAGCATGATTGAACTTGGTTTTTGGGTGGGTGTTAGCCTTGGATTTTCGGACAAATTGATCCTCCCTCGACTAGCCCCATTTTAATGTCTATAAGCCTTATAAGCCTAACCTTGTTCATATCCAATCCCTTTTTAGTTGCTATTGGGCTTCAATTTTATGGGCAACACACTTTACCCCAAGCATGATTGAACGTGGTTTTTGGGTGGGTGTTAGCCTTGGATTTTCGGACAAATTGATCCTGACTCGACTAGACCCATTTCAATCGTTAGAAGCCTTATATTTCTAAACTTGTACATATCCAATCCCTTTTAGTTGCTATTAGGGTTCAATTTTATGGGTAACACACTTTTCCCCCAAGCATGATTGAACTTGGTTTTTGGGTGGGTGTTAGCCTTGGATTTTCGGACAAATTGATCCTGACTCGACTAGACCCATTTCAATCGTTATAAGCCTTATATTTCTAAACTTGTACATATCCAATCCCTTTTAGTTGCTATTAGGGTTCAATTTTATGGGTAACACACTTTTCCCGAAGCATGATTGAACTTGGTTTTTGGGTGGGTGTTAGCCTAGGATTTTCGGACAAGTTGATCCTGTCTCGACTAGCCTCATTTTAATTGGTATAAGCCTTATATTTCTAGCCTTGTTCATATCCAAGCACTTTTGAGTTGCTATTAGGCTTCAATTTTATGGGTTACACAATTTTCCCACAAGCATGATTGAACTTGGTTTTTGGGTGGGTGTTAGCCTTGGATTTTCGGACAAATTGATCCTCCCTCGACTAGTCCCATTTTAATGTCTATAAGCCTTATAAGCCTAACCATGTTCATATCCAATCCCTTTTTAGTTGCTATTGGGCTTCAATTTTATGGGCAACAAACTTTACCCCAAGCATGATTGAACGTGGTTTTTGGGTGGATGTTAGCCTTGGATTTTCGGACAAATTGATCCTGACTCGACTAGACCCATTTCAATCGTTATAAGCCTTATATTTCTAAACTTGTACATATCCAATCCCTTTTAGTTGCTATTAGGGTTCAATTTTATGGGTAACACACTTTTCCCCCAAGCATGATTGAACTTGGTTTTTGGGTGGGTGTTAGCCTTGGATTTTCGGACAAATTGATCCTGACTCGACTAGACCCATTTCAATCGTTATAAGCCTTATATTTCTAAACTTGTACATATCCAATCCCTTTTAGTTGCTATTAGGGTTCAATTTTATGGGTAACACACTTTTCCCGAATCATGATTGAACTTGGTTTTTGGGTGGGTGTTAGCCTAGGATTTTCGGACAAGTTGATCCTGTCTCGACTAGCCTCATTTTAATTGGTATAAGCCTTATATTTCTAGCCTTGTTCATATCCAAGCACTTTTGAGTTGCTATTAGGCTTCAATTTTATGGGTTACACAATTTTCCCACAAGCATGATTGAACTTGGTTTTTGGGTGGGTGTTAGCCTTGGATTTTCGGACAAATTGATCCTGACTCGACTAGACCCATTTTAATGGGTATAAGCCTTACATTTCTAAACTTGTACATATCCAATCCCTTTTTAGTTGCTATTGGGCCTCAATTTTATGGGCAACAAACTTTACCCCAAGAATGATTGAACTTGGTTTTTGGGTGGGTGTTAGCCTTGGATTTTCGGACAAATTGATCCTGACTCGACTAGCCCCATTTTAATGGGTATAAGTCTTATATTCCTAACCTTGTTCATATCCAATCCCTTTTTAGTTGCTATTGGGCTTCAATTTTATAGGCAACACACTTTACCTCAAGCATGATTGAACGTGGTTTTTGGGTGAGTGTTAGCTTTGGATTTTCGAACAAATTGATCCGGACTCGACTAGTCCCATTTTAATGTCTATAAGCCTTATAAGCCTAACCTTGTTCATATCCAATCCCTTTTTAGTTGCTATTGGGCTTCAATTTTATGGGCAACACACTTTACCCCAAGCATGATTGAACGTGGTTTTTGGGTGGGTGTTAGCCTTGGATTTTCGGACAAATTGATCCTCCCTCGACTAGCCCCATTTTAATGGGTATTAGACTTATATTCCTAACCTTGTTCATATCCAATCCAATTTTAGTTGGTATTACGCCTCAATTTTATGGGCAACACACTTTTCCCGAAGCATGATTGAACTTGGTTTTTGGGTGGGTGTTAGCCTTGGATTTTCGGACAAATTGATCCTCCCTCGACTAGCCCCATTTTAATGTCTATAAGCCTTATAAGCCTAACCATGTTCATATCCAATCCCTTTTTAGTTGCTATTGGGCTTCAATTTTATGGGCAACAAACTTTACCCCAAGCATGATTGAACGTGGTTTTTGGGTGGATGTTAGCCTTGGATTTTCGGACAAATTGATCCTGACTCGACTAGACCCATTTCAATCGTTATAAGCCTTATATTTCTAAACTTGTACATATCCAATCCCTTTTAGTTGCTATTAGGGTTCAATTTTATGGGTAACACACTTTTCCCGAAGCATGATTGAACTTGGTTTTTGGGTGGGTGTTAGCCTTGGATTTTCGGACAAATTGATCCTGACTCCACTAGACCCATTTTAATGGGTATAAGCCTTATATTCCTAACGTTGTTCATATCCAATCCAATTTTAGTTTGTATTACGCTTCAGTTTTATGGGCAACACACTTTTCCCGAAGCATGATTGAACTTGGTTTTTGGGTGGGTGTTAGCCTTGGATTTTCGGACAAATTGATCCTGACTCGACTAGACCCATTTCAATCGTTATAAGCCTTATATTTCTAAACTTGTACATATCCAATCCCTTTTAGTTGCTATTAGGCTTCAATTTTATGGGTAACACACTTTTCCCCCAAGCATGATTGAACTTGGTTTTTGGGTGGGTGTTAGCCTAGGATTTTCGGACAAGTTGATCCTGTCTCGACTAGCCTCATTTTAATTGGTATAAGCCTTATATTTCTAGCCTTGTTCATATCCAAGCACTTTTGAGTTGCTATTAGGCTTCAATTTTATGGGTTACACAATTTTCCCACAAGCATGATTGAACTTGGTTTTTGGGTGGGTGTTAGCCTTGGATTTTCGAACAAATTGATCCTGACTCGACTAGACCCATTTTAATGGGTATAAGCCTTATATTTCTAAACTTGTACATATCCAATCCCTTTTAGTTGCTATTAGGGTTCAATTTTATGGGTAACACACTTTACCCCAAGCATGATTGAACTTGGTTTTTGGGTGGGTGTTAGCCTAGGATTTTCGGACAAGTTGATCCTGTCTCGACTAGCCTCATTTTAATGGGTATAAGCCTTATATTTCTAGCCTTGTTCATATCCAAGCACTTTTGAGTTGCTATTAGGCTTCAATTTTATGGGTTACACAATTTTCCCACAAGCATGATTGAACTTGGTTTTTGGGTGGGTGTTAGCCTTGGATTTTCGGACAAATTGATCTTCACTGGACTAGCCCACTTTAATGCCTTATATCCAATCCAATTTTAGTTGGTATTACGCCTCAATTTTATGGGCAACACACTTTTCCCGAAGCATGATTGAACTTGGTTTTTGGGTGGGTGTTAGCCTTGGATTTTCGGACAAATTGATCCTGACTCGACTAGACCCATTTTAATGGATATAAGCCTTATATTTCTAAACTTGTACATATCCAATCCCTTTTTAGTTGCTAGTGGGCCTCAATTTTATGGGCAACACACTTTACCCCAAGCATGATTGAACTTGGTTTTTGGGTGGGTGTTAGCCTTGGATTTTCGGACAAATTGATCCTGACTCGACTAGCCCCATTTTAATGGGTATTAGACTTATATTCCTAACTTTGTTCATATCCAATCCAATTTTAGTTGGTATTATGCCTCAATTTTATGGGCAACACACTTTTCCCGAAGCATGATTGAACTTGGTTTTTGGGTGGGTGTTAGCCTTGGATTTTCGGACAAATTGATCCTCCCTCGACTAGCCCCATTTTAATGAATATAAGACTTATAAGCCTAACCTTGTTCATATCCAATCCCTTTTTAGTTGCTATTGGGCTTCAATTTTATGGGCAACACACTTTACCCCAAGCATGATTGAACGTGGTTTTTGGGTGGCTGTTAGCCTTGGATTTTCGGACAAATTGATCCTGACTCGACTAGAACCATTTCAATCGTTATAAGCCTTATATTTCTAAACTTGTACATATCCAATCCCTTTTAGTTGCTATTAGGGTTCAATTTTATGGGAACACACTTTCCCCCCAAGCATGATTGAACTTGGTTTTTGGGTGGGTGTTAGCCTTGGATTTTCGGACAAATTGATCCTGACTCGACTAGCCCCATTTTAATGGGTATTAGACTTATATTCCTAACCTTGTTCATATCCAATCCAATTTTAGTTGGTATTACGCCTCAATTTTATGGGCAACACACTTTTCCCGAAGCATGATTGAACTTGGTTTTTGGGTGGGTGTTAGCCTTGGATTTTCGGACAAATTGATCCTCCCTCGACTAGCCCCATTTTAATGTCTATAAGCCTTATAAGCCTAACCTTGTTCATATCCAATCCAATTTTAGTTGGTATTACGCCTCAATTTTATGGGCAACACACTTTTCCCGAAGCATGATTGAACTTGGTTTTTGGGTGGGTGTTAGCCTTGGATTTTCGGACAAATTGATCCTCCCTCGACTAGCCCCATTTCAATCGTTATAAGCCTTATATTTCTAAACTTGTACATATCCAATCCCTTTTAGTTGCTATTAGGCTTCAATTTTATGGGTAACACACTTTTCCCCCAAGCATGATTGAACTTGGTTTTTGGGTGGGTGTTAGCCTAGGATTTTCGGACAAGTTGATCCTGTCTCGACTAGCCTCATTTTAATTGGTATAAGCCTTATATTTCTAGCCTTGTTCATATCCAAGCACTTTTGAGGTTCTATTAGGCTTCAATTTTATGGGTTACACAATTTTCCCACAAGCATGATTGAACTTGGTTTTTGGGTGGGTGTTAGCCTTGGATTTTCGGACAAATTGATCCTGACTCGACTAGACCCATTTTAATGGGTATAAGCCTTATATTTCTAAACTTGTACATATCCAATCCCTTTTTAGTTGCTATTGGGCCTCAATTTTATGGGCAACACACTTTACCCCAAGCATGATTGAACTTGGTTTTTGGATGGGTGTTAGCCTTGGATTTTCGGACAAATTGATCCTCCCTCGACTAGCCCCATTTTAATGTCTATAAGCCTTATAAGCCTAACCTTGTTCATATCCAATCCAATTTTAGTTGGTATTACGCCTCAATTTTATGGGCAACACACTTTTCCCGAAGCATGATTGAACTTGGTTTTTGGGTGGGTGTTAGCCTTGGATTTTCGGACAAATTGATCCTCCCTCGACTAGCCCCATTTTAATGTCTATAAGACTTATAAGCCTAACCTTGTTCATATCCAATCCCTTTTTAGTTTCTATTGGGCTTCAATTTTATGGGCAACATACTTTACCCCAAGCATGATTGAACGTGGTTTTTGGGTGGGTGTTAGCCTTGGATTTTCGGACAAATTGATCCTGACTCGACTAGACCCATTTCAATCGTTATAAGCCTTATATTTCTAAACTTGTACATATCCAATCCCTTTTAGTTGCTATTAGGGTTCAATTTTATGGGTAACACACTTTTCCCGAAGCATGATTGAACTTGGTTTTTGGGTGGGTGTTAGCCTTGGATTTTCGGACAAATTGATCCTGACTCAACTAGACCCATTTTAATGGGTATAAGCCTTATATTCCTAACGTTGTTCATATCCAATCCAATTTTAGTTTGTATTACGCTTCAGTTTTATGGGCAACACACTTTTCCCGAAGCATGATTGAACTTGGTTTTTGGGTGGGTGTTAGCCTTGGATTTTCGGACAAATTGATCCTGACTCGACTAGACCCATTTCAATCGTTATAAGCCTTATATTTCTAAACTTGTACATATCCAATCCCTTTTAGTTGCTATTAGGCTTCAATTTTATGGGTAACACACTTTTCCCCCAAGCATGATTGAACTTGGTTTTTGGGTGGGTGTTAGCCTAGGATTTTCGGACAAGTTGATCCTGTCTCGACTAGCCTCATTTTAATGGGTATAAGCCTTATATTTCTAGCCTTGTTCATATCCAAGCACTTTTGAGTTGCTATTAGGCTTCAATTTTATGGGTTACACAATTTTCCCACAAGCATGATTGAACTTGGTTTTTGGGTGGGTGTTAGCCTTGGATTTTCGGACAAATTGATCCTGACTCGACTAGACCCATTTTAATGGGTATAAGCCTTATATTTCTAAACTTGTACATATCCAATCCCTTTTTAGTTGCTATTGGGCCTCAATTTTATGGGCAACACACTTTACCCCAAGCATGATTGAACTTGGTTTTTGGGTGGGTGTTAGCCTTGGATTTTCGGACAAATTGATCCTGACTCGACTAGACCCATTTCAATCGTTATAAGCCTTATATTTCTAAACTTGTACATATCCAATCCCTTTTAGTTGCTATTAGGGTTCAATTTTATGGGCAACACAGTTTACCCCAAGCATGATTGAACTTGGTTTTTGGGTGGGTGTTAGCCTTGGATTTTCGGACAAATTGATCCTCCCTCGACTAGCCCCATTTTAATGTCTATAAGCCTTATAAGCCTAACCTTGTTCATATCCAATCCAATTTTAGTTGGTATTACGCCTCAATTTTATGGGCAACACACTTTTCCCGAAGCATGATTGAACTTGGTTTTTTGGGTGGGTGTTAGCCTAGGATTTTCGGACAAGTTGATCCTGTCTCGACTAGCCTCATTTTAATTGGTATAAGCCTGATATTTCTAGCCTTGTTCATATCCAAGCACTTTTGAGTTGCTATTAGGCTTCAATTTTATGGGTTACACAATTTTCCCACAAGCATGATTGAACTTGGTTTTTGGGTGGGTGTTAGTCTTGGATTTTCGGACAAATTGATCCTGACTCGACTAGACCCATTTTAATGGGTATAAGCCTTATATTTCTAAACTTGTACATATCCAATCCCTTTTTAGTTGCTATTGGGCCTCAATTTTATGGGCAACACACTTTACCCCAAGCATGATTGAACTTGGTTTTTGGGTGGGTGTTAGCCTTGGATTTTCGGACAAATTGATCCTGACTCGACTAGACCCATTTCAATCGTTATAAGCCTTATATTTCTAAACTTGTACATATCTAATCCCTTTTAGTTGCTATTAGGCTTCAATTTTATGGGTAACAATTTTTTCCCGAATCATGATTGAACTTGGTTTTTGGTGGGTGTTAGCCTTGGATTTTGGTCAAATTGATACTGACTCGACTAGCCCCATTTTAATGGGTATTAGACTTATATTCCTAACCTTGTTCATATCCAATCCAATTTTAGTTTGTATTACGTTTCAATTTTATGGGCAACCCACTTTTCACGAAGCATGATTGAACTTGGTTTTTGGGTGGGTGTTAGCCTTGGATTTTCGGACAAATTGATCCTGACTCGACTAGACCCATTTCAATCGTTATAAGCCTTATATTTCTAAACTTGTACATATCCAATCCCTTTTAGTTGCTATTAGGGTTCAATTTTATGGGTAACACACTTTTCCCCCAAGCATGATTGAACTTGGTTTTTGGGTGGGTGTTAGCCTAGGATTTTCGGACAAGTTGATCCTGTCTCGACTAGCCTCATTTTAATGGGTATAAGCCTTATATTTCTAGCCTTGTTCATATCCAAGCACTTTTGAGTTGCTATTAGGCTTCAATTTTATGGGTTACACAATTTTCCCACAAGCATGATTGAACTTGGTTTTTGGGTGGGTGTTAGCCTTGGATTTTCGGACAAATTGATCTTCACTGGACTAGCCCCCTTTTAATGGTTATTAGCCTTATATTTCTAACCTTGTACATATCCAATCCTTTTTTAGTTTCTATTAGGGTTCAATTTTATGGGAACACACTTTCCCCCCAAGCATGATTGAACTTGGTTTTTGGGTGGGTGTTAGCCTTGGATTTTCGGACAAATTGATCCTCCCTCGACTAGCCCCATTTTAATGGGTATTAGACTTATATGCCTAACCTTGTTCATATCCAATCCCTTTTTAGTTGCTATTGGGCTTCAATTTTATGGGCAACACACTTTACCCCAAGCATGATTGAACGTGGTTTTTGGGTGGGTGTTAGCCTAGGATTTTCGGACAAGTTGATCCTGTCTCGACTAGCCTCATTTTAATGGGTATAAGCCTTATATTCCTAACCCTGTTCATATCCAAACACTTTTGAGTTGCTATTAGGCTTCAATTTTATGGGTTACACAATTTTCCCACAATCATGATTGAACTTGGTTTTTCGGTGGGTGTTAGCCTTGGATTTTCGGACAAATTGATCCTCCCTCGACTAGGCCCATTTTAATGTCTATAAGCCTTATAAGCCTAACCTTGTTCATATCCAATCCCTTTTTAGTTGCTATTGGGCTTCAATTTTATGGGCAACACACTTTACCCCAAGCATGATTGAACGTGGTTTTTGGGTGGGTGTTAGCCTTGGATTTTCGGACAAATTGATCCTGACTCGACTAGACCCATTTCAATCGTTATAAGCCTTATATTTCTAAACTTGTACATATCCAATCCGTTTTAGTTGCTATTAGGGTTCAATTTTATGGGTAACACACTTTTCCCGAAGCATGATTGAACTTCGTTTTTGGGTGGGTGTTAGCCTTGGATTTTCGGACAAATTGATCCTGACTCGACTAGAACCATTTTAATGGGTATAAGCCTTATATTCCTAACCCTGTTCATATCCAATCCAATTTTAGTTGGTATTACGCCTCAATTTTATGGGCAACACACTTTTCCCGAAGCATGATTGAACTTGGTTTTTGGGTGGGTGTTAGCCTTGGATTTTCGGACAAATTGATCCTCCCTCGACTAGCCCCATTTTAATGTCTATAAGCCTTATATTCCTAACCCTGTTCATATCCAATCCCTTTTTAGTTGCTATTGGGCTTCAATTTTATGGGCAACACACTTTACCCCAAGCATGATTGAACGTGGTTTTTGGGTGGGTGTTAGCCTTGGATTTTCGGACAAATTGATCCTGACTCGACTAGACCCATTTCAATCGTTATAAGCCTTATATTTCTAAACTTGTACATATCCAATCCCTTTTAGTTGCTATTAGGGTTCAATTTTATGGGTAACACACTTTTCCCGAAGCATGATTGAACTTGGTTTTTGGGTGGGTGTTAGCCTTGGATTTTCGGACAAATTGATCCTGACTCGACTAGACCCATTTTAATGGGTATTAGACTTATATTCCTAACCTTGTTCATATCCAATCCAATTTTAGTTGGTATTACGCCTCAATTTTATGGGCAACACACTTTTCCCGAAGCATGATTGAACTTGGTTTTTGGGTGGGTGTTAGCCTTGGATTTTCGGACAAATTGATCCTCCCTCGACTAGCCCCATTTTAATGTCTATAAGCCTTATAAGCCTAACCTTGTTCATATCCAATCCCTTTTTAGTTGCTATTGGGCTTCAATTTTATGGGCAACACACTTTACCCCAAGCATGATTGAACGTGGTTTTTGGGTGGGTGTTAGCCTTGGATTTTCGGACAAATTGATCCTGACTCGACTAGACCCATTTCAATCGTTATAAGCCTTATATTTCTAAACTTGTACATATCCAATCCGTTTTAGTTGCTATTAGGGTTCAATTTTATGGGTAACACACTTTTCCCGAAGCATGATTGAACTTCGTTTTTGGGTGGGTGTTAGCCTTGGATTTTCGGACAAATTGATCCTGACTCGACTAGCCCCATTTTAATGGGTATTAGACTTATATTCCTAACCTTGTTCATATCCAATCCAATTTTAGTTG
Source organism: Salix exigua (assembly GCA_032356905.1). NCBI lineage: Eukaryota > Viridiplantae > Streptophyta > Magnoliopsida > Malpighiales > Salicaceae > Salix > Salix exigua. The sequence continues at coordinate 19,117,689 of CM063604.1, forward strand.
GTATTACGTTTCAATTTTATGGGCAACCCACTTTTCACGAAGCATGATTGAACTTGGTTTTTGGGTGGGTGTTAGCCTTGGATTTTCGGACAAATTGATCCTGACTCGACTAGACCCATTTTAATGGGTATAAGCCTTATATTCCTAACGTTGTTCATATCCAATCCAATTTTAGTTTGTATTACGCTTCAATTTTATGGGCAACACACTTTTCCCGAAGCATGATTGAACTTGGTTTTTGGGTGGGTGTTAGCCTTGGATTTTCGGACAAATTGATCCTGACTCGACTAGACCCATTTCAATCGTTATAAGCCTTATATTTCTAAACTTGTACATATCCAATCCCTTTTAGTTGCTATTAGGCTTCAATTTTATGGGTAACACACTTTACCCCAAGCATGATTGAACTTGGTTTTTGGGTGGGTGTTAGCCTAGGATTTTCGGACAAGTTGATCCTGTCTCGACTAGCCTCATTTTAATTGGTATAAGCCTTATATTTCTAGCCTTGTTCATATCCAAGCACTTTTGAGTTGCTATTAGGCTTCAATTTTATGGGTTACACAATTTTCCCACAAGCATGATTGAACTTGGTTTTTGGGTGGGTGTTAGCCTTGGATTTTCGGACAAATTGATCTTCACTTGCACTAGCCCCTTTTAATGGTTATTAGCCTTATATTTCTAACCTTGTACATATCCAATCCTTTTTTAGTTTCTATTAGGGTTCAATTTTATGGGAACACACTTTCCCCCCAAGCATGATTGAACTTGGTTTTTGGGTGGGTGTTAGCCTTGGATTTTCGGACAAATTGATCCTCCCTCGACTAGCCCCATTTTAATGTCTATAAGCCTTATAAGCCTAACCTTGTTCATATCCAATCCCTTTTTAGTTGCTAGTGGGCCTCAATTTTATGGGCAACACACTTTACCCCAAGCATGATTGAACTTGGTTTTTGGGTGGGTGTTAGCCTTGGATTTTCGGACAAATTGATCCTGACTCGACTAGCCCCATTTTAATGGGTATTAGACTTATATTCCTAACCTTGTTCATATCCAATCCCTTTTTAGTTGCTATTGGGCCTCAATTTTATGGGCAACACACTTTACCCCAAGCATGATTGAACTTGGTTTTTGGGTGGGTGTTAGCCTTGGATTTTCGGACAAATTGATCCTCCCTCGACTAGCCCCATTTTAATGTCTATAAGCCTTATATTCCTAACCTTGTTCATATCCAATCCAATTTTAGTTGGTATTACGCTTCAATTTTATGGGCAACACACTTTTCCCGAAGCATGATTGAACTTGGTTTTTGGGTGGGTGTTAGCCTTTGATTTTCGGACAAATTGATCTTGACTCGACTAGACCCATATCAATCGTTATAAGCCTTATATTTCTAAACTTGTACATATCCAATCCCTTTTAGTTGCTATTAGGGTTCAATTTTATGGGTAACACACTTTTCCCGAAGCATGATTGAACTTGGTTTTTGGGTGGGTGTTAGCCTTGGATTTTCGGACAAATTGATCCTGACTTGACTAGACCCATTTCAATCGTTATAAGCCTTATATTTCTAAACTTGTACATATCCAATCCCTTTTAGTTGCTATTAGGCTTCAATTTTATGGGTAACACACTTTTCCCCCAAGCATGATTGAACTTGGTTTTTGGGTGGGTGTTAGCCTAGGATATTCGGACAAGTTGATCCTGTCTCGACTAGCCTCATTTTAATGGGTATAAGCCTTATATTTCTAGCCTTGTTCATATCCAAGCACTTTTGAGTTGCTATTAGGCTTCAATTTTATGGGTTACACAATTTTCCCACAAGCATGATTGAACTTGGTTTTTCGGTGGGTGTTAGCCTTGGATTTTCGGACAAATTGATCCTCACTGGATTAGCCCCATTTTAATGGTTATTAGCCTTATATTTCTAACCTTGTACATATCCAATCCTATTTAGTTTCTATTAGGGTTCAAGTTTATGGGTAACACACTTTTCCCCCAAGCATGATCGAACATGGTTTTTGGGTGGGTGTTAGCCTTGGATTTTTGGACAAATTGATCCTGTCTCGACTAGCCCCATTTTAATGGGTATAAGCCTTATATTCCTACCCTTGTTCATATCCAAGCACTTTTGAGTTGCTATTAGGCTTCAATTTTATGGGTTACACAATTTTCCCACAAGCATGATTGAACTTGGTTTTTGGGTGGGTGTTAGCCTTGGATTTTCGGACAAATTGATCTTCACTGGACTAGCCCCCTTTTAATGGTTATTAGCCTTATATTTCTAACCTTGTACATATCCAATCCTTTTTAGTGTCTATTAGGCTTCAATTTTATGGGTAACACACTTTTCCCCCAAGCATGATTGAACTTGGTTTTTGGGTGGGTGTTAGCCTTGGATTTTCGGACAAATTGATCCTGACTCGACTAGCCCCATTTTAATGGGTATAAGCCTTATATTCCTACCCTTGTTCATATCCAATCCCTTTTTAGTTGCTATTGGGCCTCAATTTTATGGGCAACACACTTTACCCCAAGCATGATTGAACTTGGTTTTTGGGTGGGTGTTAGCCTTGGATTTTCGGACAAATTGATCCTGACTCGACAAGCCCCATTTTAATGGGTATAAGCCTTATATTCCTACCCTTGTTCATATCCAATCCCTTTTTAGTTGCTATTGGGCCTCAATTTTATGGGCAACACACTGTACCCCAAGCATGATTGAACTTGGTTTTTGGGTGGGTGTTAGCCTTGTATTTTCGGACAAATTGATCCTGACTCGACTAGCCCCATTTTAATGGGTATTAGCCTTATATTCCTAACCTTGTTCATATCCAATCCAATTTTAGTTGGTATTACGCTTCAATTTTATGGGCAACACACTTTACCCCAAGCATGATTGAACTTGGTTTTTGGGTGGGTGTTAGCCTTGGATTTTCGGACAAATTGATCCTGACTCGACAAGCCCCATTTTAATGGGTATTAGCCTTATATTCCTAACCTTGTTCATATCCAATCCAATTTTAGTTGGTATTACGCTTCAATTTTATGGGTAACACACTTTTCCCGAAGCATGATTGAACTTGGTTTTTGGGTGGGTGTTAGCCTTGGATTTTCGGACAAATTGATCCTGACTCGACTAGACTCATTTCAATTGTTATAAGCCTTATATTTCTAAACTTGTATATATCCAATCCCTTTTAGTTGCTATTAGGCTTCAATTTTATGGGTAACACACTTTTCCCCCAAGCATGATTGAACTTGGTTTTTGGGTGGGTGTTAGCCTAGGATTTTCGGACAAGTTGATCCTGTCTCGACTAGCCTCATTTTAATGGGTATAAGCCTTATATTTCTAGCCTTGTTCATATCCAAGCACTTTTGAGTTGCTATTAGGCTTCAATTTTATGGGTAACACACTTTTCCCCCAAGCATGATCGAACATGGTTTTTCGGTGGGTGTTAGCCTTGGATTTTCGGACAAATTGATCCTCACTGGACTAGCCCCATTTTAATGGGTATAAGCCTTATATTTCTAACCTTGTACATATCCAATCCTTTTTTAGTTTCTATTAGGCTTCAATTTTAAGAATAACACACTTTTCCCCCAAGCATGATTGAACTTGATTTTTGGGTGCGTGTTAGCTTTGGATTTTCGGACAAATTGATCTTGACTCGACTAGCCCCATTTTAATGGGTATAAGCCTTATATTCCTAACCTTGTTCATATCCAATCCAATTTGAGTTGGTATTACGCTTCAATTTTATGGGAACACACTTTACCCCAAGCATGATTGAACTTGGTTTTTGGGTGGGTGTTAGCCTTGGATTTTCGGACAAATTGATCCTGACTCGACTAGCCCCATTTTAATTGGTATAAGCCTTATATTCCTACCCTTGTTCATATCCAATCCAATTTTAGTTGGTATTACGTTTCAATTTTATGGGCAACACACTTTTCCCGAAGCATGATTGAACTTGGTTTTTGGGTGGGTGTTAGCCTTGGATTTTCGGACAAATTGATCCTGATTCGACTAGACCCATTTCAATCGTTATAAGCCTTATATTTCTAAACTTGTACATATCCAATCCCTTTTAGTTGTTATTAGGGTTCAATTTTATGGGTAACACACTTTTCCCGAAGCATGATTGAACTTGGTTTTTGGGTGGGTGTTAGCCTTGGATTTTCGGACAAATTGATCCTGACTCGACTAGACCCATTTCAATCGTTATAAGCCTTATATTTCTAAACTTGTACATATCCAATCCCTTTTAGTTGCTATTAGGCTTCAATTTTATGGGTAACACACTTTTCCCACAAGCATGATTGAACTTGGTTTTTGGGTGGGTGTTAGCCTAGGATTTTCGGACAAGTTGATCCTGTCTCGACTAGCCTCATTTTAATGGGTATAAGCCTTATATTTCTAGCCTTGTTCATATCCAAGCACTTTTGAGTTCCTATTAGGCTTCAATTTTATGGGTTACACAATTTTCCCACAAGCATGATTGAACTTGGTTTTTCGGTGGGTGTTAGCCTTGGATTTTCGGACAAATTGATCCTCACTGGATTAGCCCCATTTTAATGGTTATTAGCCTTATATTTCTAACCTTGTACATATCCAATCCTATTTAGTTTCTATTAGGGTTCAATTTTATGGGTAACACACTTTTCCCCCAAGCATGATCGAACATGGTTTTTCGGTGGGTGTTAGCCTTGGATTTTCGGACAAATTGATCCTCACTGGACTAGCCCCATTTTAATGGTTATTAGCCTTATATTTCTAACCTTGTACATATCCAATCCTATTTAGTTTCTATTAGGGTTCAATTTTATGGGTAACACACTTTTCCCCCAAGCATGATCGAACATGGTTTTTCGGTGGGTGTTAGCCTTGGATTTTCGGACAAATTGATCCTGACTCAACTAGCCCCATTTTAATCGGTATAAGCCTTATATTCCTACCCTTGTTCATATCCAATCCCTTTTTAGTTGCTATTGGGCCTCAATTTTATGAGCAACACACTGTACCCCAAGCATGATTGAACTTGGTTTTTGGGTGGGTGTTAGCCTTGGATTTTCGGACAAATTGATTCTGACTCGACTAGCCCCATTTTAATGGGTATAAGCCTTATATTACTAACCTTGTTCCTATCGAATCCCTTTTTATTTACTATTAGGCTTCAATTTTATGGATAACACACTTTTCCCCCAAGCATGATTGAACTTGGTTTTTGGGTGTGTGTTAGCCTTGGATTTTCGGACAAATTGATCCTCCCTCGACGATCCCCATTTTAATGTCTATAAGCCTTATAAGCCTAACCTTGTTCATATCCAATCCCTTTTAAGTTGCTATTGGGGTTCAATTTTATGGCAATACACTTTTCCCCCAAGCATGATTGAACTTGGTTTTTGGGTGGGTGTTAGCCTTGGATTTTCGGACAAATTGATCCTGACTCGACTAGCCCCATTTTAATGGGTATAAGCCTTATATTACTAACCTTGTTCGTATCGAATCCCTTTTTATTTACTATTAGGCTTCAATTTTATGGATAACACACTTTTCCCCCAAGCATGATTGAACTTGGTTTTTGGGTGTGTGTTAGCCTGTGATTTTCGGACAAATTGATCCTCCCTCGACGAGCCCCATTTTAATGTCTATAAGCCTTATAAGCCTAACCTTGTTCATATCCAATCCCTTTTTAGTTGCTATTGGGGTTCAATTTTATGGGTAACACACTTTTCCCCCAAGCATGATTGAACTTGGTTTTTGGGTGGGTGTTAGCCTTGGATTTTCGGACAAATTGATCCTCACTGGATTAGCCCCATTTCAATCGTTATAAGCCTTATATTTCTAAACTTGTACATATCCAATCCCTTTTAGTTGCTATTGGGGTTCAATTTTATGGGTAACACACTTTTCCCCAAGCATGATTGAACGTGGTTTTGGGTGTGTGTTAGCCTTGGATTTTCGGACAAATTGATCCTGACTCGACTAGCCCCATTTTAATGGGTATAAGCCTTATATTACTACCCTTGTTCATATCCAATCCTTTTTCATTTACTATTAGGCTTCAATTTTATGGGTAACACACTTTTCCTCAAGCATAATTGAACTTGGTATTTGGGTGGGTGTTAGCCTTGGATTTTAAGACAAATTGATCCTCACTGGACTAGCCCCATTTCAATCGTTATAAGCCTTATATTTCTAAACTTGTACATATCCAATCCCTTTTAGTTGCTATTAGGGTTCAATTTTATGGGTAACACACTTTCCCCCCAAGCATGATCGAACTTGGTTTTTGGGTGGGTGTTAGCCTAGGATTTTCGGACAAGTTGATCCTGTCTCGACTAGCCTCATTTTAATGGGTATAAGCCTTATATTTCTAGCCTTGTTCATATCCAAGCACTTTTGAGTTGCTATTAGGCTTCAATTTTATGGGTTACACAATTTTCCCACAAGCATGATTGAACTTGATTTTTGGGTGGGTGTTAGCCTTGGATTTTCGGACAAATTGATCCTCAATGGACTAGCCCCATTTTAATGGTTATTAGCCTTATATTTCTAACCTTGTTCATATCCAATTCATTTTTAGTTTCTATTAGGGTTCAATTTTATGGGTAACACACGTTTCCCCCAAGCATGATCGAACATGGTTTTTGGGTGGGTGTTAGCCTTGGATTTTTGGACAAATTGATCCTGACTCGACTAGCCCCATTTTAATGGGTATAAGCCTTATATTTCTAGCCGTGTTCATATCCAAGCACTTTTTAGTTCCTATTAGACTTGAATTTTATGGGTTACACAATTTTCCCACAAGCATGATTGAACTTGGTTTTGGGCGGGTGTTAGCCTTGGATTTTCGGATAAATTGATCCTCACTCGACTAGCCCCATTTTAATGGTTATTAGCCTTATATTTCTAACCTTGTACATATCCAATCCTTTTTAGTTTCTATTAGGGTTCAATTTTATTGGTAACACACTTTTCCCCAAGCATGATCGAACATGGTTTTTGGGTGGGTGTTAGCCTTGGATTTTCTGGACAAATTGATCCTCGACTCGACTAGCCCCATTTTAATGGGTATAAGCCTTATATTAGTAACCTTGTTCAGTATCGAATCCCTTTTATTTACTATTAGGCTTCAATTTTAAGAATAACACACTTTTCCCCAAGCATGTTTGAACTTGGTTTTGGGTGCGTGTTAGCCTTGGATTTTCGGACAAATTGATCTTGACTCGACTAGCCCCATTTTAATGGGTATAAGCCTTATATTCCTAACCTTGTTCATATCCAATCCAATTTGAGTTGGTATTACGCTTCAATTTTATGGGAACACACTTTACCCCAAGCATGATTGAACTTGGTTTTGGGTGGGTGTTAGCCTTGGATTTTCGGACAAATTGATCCTGACTCGACTAGACCCATTTCAATCGCTAGAAGCCTTATATTTCTAAACTTGTACATATCCAATCCCTTTTAGTTGCTATTAGGGTTCAATTTTATGGGCAACACACTTTTCCCGAAGCATGATTGAACTTGGTTTTGGGTGGGTGTTAGCCTTGGATTTTCGGACAAATTGATCTCGACTCGACTAGACTCATTTCAATTGTTATAAGCCTTATATTTCTAAACTTGTATATATCCAATCCCTTTTAGTTGCTATTAGGCTTCAATTTTATGGGTAACACACTTTTCCCCCAAGCATGATTGAACTTGGTTTTTGGGTGGGTGTTAGCCTAGGATTTTCGGACAAGTTGATCCTGTCTCGACTAGCCTCATTTTAATGGGTATAAGCCTTATATTTCTAGCCTTGTTCATATCCAAGCACTTTTGAGTTGCTATTATGCTTCAATTTTATGGGTTACACAATTTTCCCACAAGCATGATTGACATTGGTTTTTGGGCGGTGTTAGCCTTGGATTTTCGGATAAATTGATCCTCACTGGACTAGCCCCATTTTAATGGTTATTAGCCTTATATTTCTAACCTTGTACATATCCAATCCTTTTAGTTTCTATTAGGGTTCATTTTTATTGGTAACACACTTTTCCCCAAGCATGATCGAACATGGTTTTTGGGTGGGTGTTAGCCTTGGATTTTCTGGACAAATTTATCCTGACTCGACTAGCCCCATTTTAATGGGTATAAGCCTTATATTACTAACCTTGTTCGTATCGAATCCCTTTTTATTTACTATTAGGCTTCAATTTTATGGATAACACACTTTTCCCCCAAGCATGATTGAACTTGGTTTTTGGGTGTGTGTTAGCCTGGGATTTTCGGACAAATTGATCCTCACTGGACTAGCCCCATTTCAATCGTTATAAGCCTTATATTTCTAAACTTGTTCATATCCAATCCCTTTTTAGTTGCTATTGGGGTTCAATTTTATGGATAACACACTTTTCCCCCAAGCATGATTGAACTTGGTTTTTGGGTGGGTGTTAGCCTAGGATTTTCGGACAAGTTGATCCTGTCTCGACTAGCCTCATTTTAATGGGTATAAGCCTTATATTTCTAGCCTTGTTCATATCCAAGCACTTTTGAGTTGCTATTAGGCTTCAATTTTATGGGTTACACAATTTTCCCACAACCATGATTGAACTTGGTTTTTCGGTGGGTGTTAGCCTTGGATTTTCGGACAAATTGATCCTCACTGGACTAGCCCCATTTTAATGGTTATTAGCCTTATATTTCTAACCTTGTACATATCCAATCCTTTTTTAGTTTCTATTAGGGTTCAATTTTATGGGTAACACACGTTTCCCCCAAGCATGATCGAACATGGTTTTTGGGTGGGTGTTAGCCTTGGATTTTCGGACAAATTGATCCTGACTCGACTAGCCCCATTTTAATGGGTGTAAGACTTATATTTCTAACCGTGTTCATATCCAAGCACTTTTTAGTTCCTATTAGACTTGAATTTTATGGGTTACACAATTTTCCCACAAGCATGATTGAACTTGGTTTTTGGGTGGGTGTTAGCCTTGGATTTTCGGACAAATTGATCCGGACTCGACTAACCCTATTTTAATGGGTATTAGCCTTAGATTTCTAACCTTGTTCATATACAAGCACTTTTTAGTTGCTATTAGGCTTCAATTTTATGGGTAAAACACTTTTCTCCAATCATGATGGAAACATTGTTTTTGGGTGGGTGTTAGCCTTGGATTCTCGGACAAATTGATCCTGACTCGACTAGCCCCATTTTAATGGGTATAAGCCTTATATTTCTAACCTTGTTCAGTATCGAATCCCATTTTAATTACTATTAGGCTTCAATTTTATGGATAACACACTTTTCCCCCAAGCATGATTGAACTTGGTTTTTGGGTGTGTGTTAGCCTTGGATTTTCGGACAAATTGATCTTGACTCGACTAGCCCCATTTTAATGGGTAATAGCCTTATATTCCTAACCTTGTTCATATCCAATCCAATTTTAGTTGGTATTACGCTTCAATTTTATGGGAACACACTTTACCCCAAGCATGATTGAACTTGGTTTTGGGTGGGTGTTAGCCTTGGATTTTCGGACAAATTGATCCCGACTCGACTAGACCCATTTCAATCGTTATAAGCCTTATATTTCTAAACTTGTACATATCCAATCCCTTTTAGTTGCTATTAGGGTTCAATTTTATGGGAACACACTTTTCCCGAAGCATGATTGAACTTGGTTTTGGGTGGGTGTTAGCCTTGGATTTTCGGACAAATTGATCCCGACTCGACTAGACTCATTTCAATTGTTATAAGCCTTATATTTCTAAACTTGTATATATCCAATCCCTTTTAGTTGCTATTAGGCTTCAATTCTATGGGTAACACACTTTTCTCCAAGCATTATTAAACTTGGTTTTTGGGTGGGTGTTAGCCTAGGATTTTCGGACAAGTTGATCCTGTCTCGACTAGCCTCATTTTAATGGGTATAAGCCTTATATTTCTAGCCTTGTTCATATCCAAGCACTTTTGAGTTGCTATTATGCTTCAATTTTATGGGTTACACAATTTTCCCACAAGCATGATTGAACTTGGTTTTGGGTGGGTGTTAGCCTTGGATTTTCGGACAAATTGATCCTCACTGGACTAGCCCCATTTTAATGGTTATTAGCCTTATATTTCTAACCTTGTACATATCCAATCCTTTTTTAGTTTCTATTAGGGTTCATTTTTATTGGTAACACACTTTTCCCCCAAGCATGATCGAACATGGTTTTTGGGTTGGTGTTAGCCTTGGATTTTCGGAAAAATTGATCCTGACTCGACTAGCCCCATTTTAATGGGTATAAGCCTTATATTAGTAACCTTGTTCAGTATCGAATCCCTTTTATTTACTATTAGGCTTCAATTTTAAGAATAACACACTTTTCCCCAAGCATGTTTGAACTTGGTTTTTGGGTGTGTGTTAGCCTTGGATTTTCGGACAAATTGATCCTCACTGGATTACCCCATTTCAATCGTTATAAGCCTTATATTTCTAAACTTGTACATATCCAATCCCTTTTAGTTGCTATTCGTGTTCAATTTTATGGGAACACACTTTACCCCAAGCATGATTGAACTTGGTTTTTGGGTGGGTGTTAGCCTAGGATTTTCTGGACAAGTTGATCCTGTCTCGACTAGCCTCATTTTAATGGGTATAAGCCTTATATTTCTAGCCTTTTTCATATCCAAGCACTTTTGAGTTGCTATTAGGCTTCAATTTTATGGGTAACACAATTTTCCCAAAAGCATGATTGAACTTGGTTTTGGGTGGGTGTTAGCCTTGGATTTTCGGACAAATTGATCCTCACTAGACTAGCCTCATTTTAATGGTTATTAGCCTTATATTTCTAACGTTGTACATATACAATTCTTTTTAGTTTCTATTATGCTTTAATTTTATGGGTAACACACTTTACCCCCAAGCATGATCGAACTTGGTTTTTGGGTGGGTGTTAGCCTTGGATTTTTGGACAAATTGATCCTGACTCGACTAGCCCCATTATAATGGGTATAAGCCTTATATTTCTAACCGTGTTCATATCCAAGCACTTTTTAGTTCCTGTTAGGCTTGAATTTTATGGGTTACACAATTTTCCCACAAGCATGATTGAACTTGGTTTTTGGGCGGTGTTAGCCTTGGATTTTCTGGATAAATTGATCCTCACTGGACTAGCCCCATTTTAATGGTTATTAGCCTTATATTTCTAACCTTGTACATATCCAATCCTTTTTTAGTTTCTATTAGGGTTCATTTTTATTGGTAACACACTTTTCCCCCAAGCATGATCGAACATGGTTTTTGGGTTGGTGTTAGCCTTGGATTTTCGGAAAAATTGATCCTGACTCGACTAGCCCCATTTTAATGGGTATAAGCCTTATATTAGTAACCTTGTTCGTATCGAATCCCTTTTTATTTACTATTAGGCTTCAATTTTAAGAATAACACACTTTTCCCCCAAGCATGATTGAACTTGGTTTTTGGGTGCGTGTTAGCCTTGGATTTTCGGACAAATTGATCTTGACTCGACAAGCCCCATTTTAATGGGTATAAGCCTTATATTCCTAACCTTGTTCATATCCAATCCAATTTGAGTTGGTATTACGCTTCAATTTTATGGGAACACACTTTACCCCAAGCATGATTGAACTTGGTTTTTGGGTGGGTGTTAGCCTTGGATTTTCGGACAAATTGATCTTGACTCGACTAGACCCATATCAATCGTTATAAGCCTTATATTTCTAAACTTTACATATCCAATCCCTTTTAGTTGCTATTAGGGTTCAATTTTATGGGTAACACACTTTACCCCAAGCATGATTGAACTTGGTTTTTGGGTGGGTGTTAGCCTTGGATTTTCGGACAAATTGATCCTGTCTCGACTAGACACATTTAAATAGGTATAAGCCTTATATTTCTAAACTTGTATATATCCAATCCCTTTTAGTTGCTATTAGGCTTCAATTTTATGGGTAACACACTTTTCCCCCAAGCATGATTGAACTTGGTTTTTGGGTGGGTGTTAGCCTAGGATTTTCGGACAAGTTGATCCTGTCTCGACTAGCCTCATTTTAATGGGTATAAGCCTTATATTTCTAGCCTTGTTCATATCCAAGCACTTTTGAGTTGCTATTAGGCTTCAATTTTATGGGTTACACAATTTTCCCACAACCATGATTGAACTTGGTTTTTCGGTGGGTGTTAGCCTTGGATTTTCTGGACAAATTGATCCTCACTCGGACTAGCCCCATTTTAATGGTTATTAGCCTTATATTTCTAACCTTGTACATATCCAATCCTTTTTTAGTTGCTATTAGGGTTCATTTTTATGGGTAACACACTTTTCCCCCAAGCATGATCGAACATGGTTTTTGGGTTGGTGTTAGCCTTGGATTTTCGGACAAATTGATCCCGACTCGACTAGCCCCATTTTAATGGGTATAAGCCTTATATTAGTAACCTTGTTCAGTATCGAATCCCTTTTATTTACTATTAGGCTTCAATTTTAAGAATAACACACTTTTCCCCAAGCATGTTTGAACTTGGTTTTGGGTGTGTGTTAGCCTTGGATTTTCGGACAAATTGATCCTCACCTGGATTAGCCCCATTTCAATCGTTATAAGCCTTATATTCCTAACCTTGTTTATATCCAATCCCTTTTTAGTTGCTATTAGGCTTCAATTGTATGGGTAACACACTTTTCTCCAAGCATTATTGAACCTGATTTTTGGGTGGGTGTTAGCCTTGGATTTTCGGACAAATTGATCCTGACTCGACTAGCCCCATTTTAATGGGTATAAGCCTTATATTACTAACCTTGTTCATATCCAATCCCTTTTTATTTACTATTAGGCTTCAATTTTATGGATAACACACTTTTCCCCAAGCATGATTGAACTTGGTTTTTGGGTGGGTGTTAGCCTAGGATTTTCGGACAAATTGATCCTGGATCGACTAGCCTCATTTCAATCGTTATAAGCCTTATATTTCTAAACTTGTACATATCTAATCCCTTTTTATTTACTATTAGGCTTCAATTTTATGGATAACACACTTTTCCCCAAGCATGATTGAACTTGGTTTTTGGGTGGGTGTTAGCCTAGGATTTTCGGACAAATTGATCCTGGATCGACTAGCCTCATTTTAATGGGTATAAGCCTTATATTTATAACATTGTACATATCCAATCACTTTTAAGTTGCTATTAGGCTTCATGTCTATGGGTAACACAATTTTCCCATAAGCATGATTGAACTTTGTTTTTGGGTGGGTGTTAGCCTTGGATTTTCGGACAAATTGATCCTCACATTTTAAGGGTTATTAGCCTTATATTTATAACATTGTACATATCCAATCCCTTTTTATTTACTATTAGGATTCAATTTTATGGATAACACACTTTTCCCCCAAGCATGATTGAACTTGGTTTTTAGGTGGGTGTTACCCTTGGATTTTCGGACAAATTGATCCTGACTCGACTAGTCTCATTTTAATGGTTATAAGCCTTATATTTCTAGCCTTTTTCATATCCAAGCACTTTTGAGTTGCTATTAGGCTTCAATTTTATGGGTAACACAATTTTCCCAAAAGCATGATTGAACTTGGTTTTGGGTGGGTGTTAGCCTTGGATTTTCGGACAAATTGATCCTCACTGGACTAGCCTCATTTTAATGGTTATTAGCCTTATATTTCTAACCTTGTACATATCCATTCCTTTTTTAGTTTCTATTAGGGTTCAATTTTATGGGTAACACGCTTTTCCCTAAGCATGATTGAACTTGGTTTTTGGGTGGGTGTTAGCCTTGGATTTTCGGACAAATTGATCCTGACTCGACTAGCCCCATTTTAATGGGTATAAGCCTTATATTTCTAGCCTTGTTCATATCCAATCCTTTTTTATTTACTATTAGGCTTCAATTTTCTGGGTAACACACTTTTCCTCAAGCATGATTGAACTTGGTTTTTGGGTGGGTGTTAGCCTAGGATTTTCGGACAAATTGATCCTGGCTCGACTAGCCTCATTTTAATGGGTATAAGCCTTATATTTATAACATTGTACATATCCAATCCAATTTTAGTTGGTATTACGCCTCAATTTTATGGGAACACACTTTACCCCAAGCATGATTGAACTTGGTTTTGGGTGGGTGTTAGCCTTGGATTTTCTGGACAAATTGATCCTGACTCGACTAGACCCATTTCAATCGTTATAAGCCTTATATTCCTAACCTTGTTCATATCCAATCCAATTTTAGTTGGTATTACGCTTCAATTTTATGGGTAACACACTTTTCCCGAAGCATGATTGAACTTGGTTTTTGGGTGGGTGTTAGCCTTGGATTTTCGGACAAATTGATCCTGACTCGACTAGACTCATTTCAATTGTTATAAGCCTTATATTTCTAAACTTGTATATATCCAATCCCTTTTAGTTGCTATTAGGCTTCAATTTTATGGGTAACACACTTTTCCCCCAAGCATGATTGAACTTGGTTTTTGGGTGGGTGTTAGCCTAGGATTTTCGGACAAGTTGATCCTGTCTCGACTAGCCTCATTTTAATGGGTATAAGCCTTATATTTCTAGCCTTGTTCATATCCAAGCACTTTTGAGTTGCTATTAGGCTTCAATTTTATGGGTTACACAATTTTCCCACAACCATGATTGAACTTGGTTTTTCGGTGGGTGTTAGCCTTGGATTTTCGGACAAATTGATCCTCACTGGACTAGCCCCATTTTAATGGTTATTAGCCTTATATTTCTAACCTTGTACATATCCAATCCTTTTTTAGTTTCTATTAGGGTTCATTTTTATTGGTAACACACTTTTCCCCCAAGCATGATCGAACATGGTTTTTGGGTTGGTGTTAGCCTTGGATTTTCGGAAAAATTGATCCTGACTCGACTAGCCCCATTTTAATGGGTATAAGCCTTATATTAGTAACCTTGTTCGTATCGAATCCCTTTTTATTTACTATTAGGCTTCAATTTTAAGAATAACACACTTTTCCCCCAAGCATGATTGAACTTGGTTTTTGGGTGCGTGTTAGCCTTGGATTTTCGGACAAATTGATCTTGACTCGACTAGCCCCATTTTAATGGGTATTAGCCTTATATTCCTAACCTTGTTCATATCCAATCCAATTTTAGTTGGTATTACGCTTCAATTTTATGGGCAACACACTTTTCCTGAAGCATAATTGAACTTGGTTTTTGGGTGGGTGTTAGCCTTGGATTTTCGGACAAATTGATCCTGACTCGACTAGACCCATTTCAATCGTTATAAGCCTTATATTTCTAAACTTGTACATATCCAATCCCTTTTAGTTGCTATTAGGGTTCAATTTTATGGGTAACACACTTTTCCCAAAGCATGATTGAACTTGGTTTTTGGGTGGGTGTTATCCTTGGATTTTCGGACAAATTGATCCTAACTCGACTAGACCCATTTCAATTGTTATAAGCCTTATATTTCTAAACTTGTACATATCCAATCCCTTTTAGTTGCTATTAGGCTTCAATTTTATGGGTAACACACTTTTCCCCCAAGCATGATTGAACTTGGTTTTTGGGTGGGTGTTAGCCTAGGATTTTCGGACAAGTTGATCCTGTCTCGACTAGCCTCATTTTAATGGGTATAAGCCTTATATTTCTAGCCTTGTTCATATCCAAGCACTTTTGAGTTGCTATTAGGCTTCAATTTTATGGGTTACACAATTTTCCCACAACCATGATTGAACTTGGTTTTTCGGTGGGTGTTAGCCTTGTATTTTCGGACAAATTGATCCTCACTGGATTAGCCCCATTTTAATGGGTATAAGCCTTATATTTCTAACCTTGTACATATCCAATCCTTTTTTAGTTTCTATTAGGCTTCAATTTTAAGAATAACACACTTTTCCCCCAAGCATGATTGAACTTGATTTTTGGGTGCGTGTTAGCTTTGGATTTTCGGACAAATTGATCTTGACTCGACTAGCCCCATTTTAATGGGTATAAGCCTTATATTCCTAACCTTGTTCATATCCAATCCAATTTGAGTTGGTATTACGCTTCAATTTTATGGGAACACACTTTACCCCAAGCATGATTGAACTTGGTTTTTGGGTGGGTGTTAGCCTTGGATTTTCGGACAAATTGATCCTGACTCGACTAGACCCATTTCAATCGTTATAAGCCTTATATTTCTAAACTTGTACATATCTAATCCCTTTTAGATGCTATTAGGGTACAATTTTATGGGAACACACTTTTCCGAAGCATGATTGAACTTGGTTTTTGGGTGGATGTTAGCCTTGGATTTTCGGACAAATTGATCCCGACTTGACTAGACCCATTTCAATCGTTATAAGCCTTATATTTCTAAACTTGTACATATCCAATCCCTTTTAGTTGCTATTAGGCTTCAATTTTATGGGTAACACACTTTTCCCCCAAGCATGATTGAACTTGGTTTTTGGGTGGGTGTTAGCCTAGGATTTTCGGACAAGTTGATCCTGTCTCGACTAGCCTCATTTTAATGGGTATAAGCCTTATATTTCTAGCCTTGTTCATATCCAAGCACTTTTGAGTTGCTATTAGGCTTCAATTTTATGGGTTACACAATTTTCCCACAAGCATGATTGAACTTGGTTTTTGGGTGGGTGTTAGCCTAGGATTTTCGGACAAGTTGATCCTGTCTCGACTAGCCTCATTTTAATGGGTATAAGCCTTATATTTCTAGCCTTGTTCATATCCAAGCACTTTTGAGTTCCTATTAGGCTTCAATTTTATGGGTTACACAATTTTCCCACAAGCATGATTGAACTTGGTTTTTCGGTGGGTGTTAGCCTTGGATTTTCGGACAAATTGATCCTCACTGGATTAGCCCCATTTTAATGGTTATTAGCCTTATATTTCTAACCTTGTACATATCCAATCCTATTTAGTTTCTATTAGGGTTCAATTTTATGGGTAACACACTTTTCCCCCAAGCATGATCGAACATGGTTTTTCGGTGGGTGTTAGCCTTGGATTTTCGGACAAATTGATCCTCACTGGACTAGCCCCATTTTAATGGTTATTAGCCTTATATTTCTAACCTTGTACATATCCAATCCTTTTTTAGTTTCTATTAGGGTTCAATTTTATGGGTAACACACTTTTTCCCCAAGCATGATTGAACTTGGTTTTTGGGTGGGTGTTAGCCTTGGATTTTCGGACAAATTGATCCTGACTCAACTAGCCCCATTTTAATCGGTATAAGCCTTATATTCCTACCCTTGTTCATATCCAATCCCTTTTTAGTTGCTATTGGGCCTCAATTTTATGAGCAACACACTGTACCCCAAGCATGATTGAACTTGGTTTTTGGGTGGGTGTTAGCCTTGGATTTTCGGACAAATTGATTCTGACTCGACTAGCCCCATTTTAATGGATATAAGCCTTATATTACTAACCTTGTTCCTATCGAATCCCTTTTTATTTACTATTAGGCTTCAATTTTATGGATAACACACTTTTCCCCCAAGCATGATTGAACTTGGTTTTTGGGTGTGTGTTAGCCTTGGATTTTCGGACAAATTGATCCTCCCTCGACTAGCCCCATTTTAATGTCTATAAGCCTTATAAGCCTAACCTTGTTCATATCCAATCCCTTTTTATTTGCTATTGGGTTTCAATTTTATGGTCATCACACTTCAACCCAAGCATGATTGAACGTGGTTTTTGGGTGGGTGTTAGCCTTGGATTTTCGGACAAATTGATCCTGACTCGACTAGCCCCATTTTAATCGTTATAAGCCTTATATTAGTAATCTTGTTCATATCGAATCCCTTTTTATTTACTATTAGGCTTCAATTTTATGGATAACACACTTTTCCCCCAAGCATGATTGAACTTGGTTTTTGGGTGTGTGTTAGCCTTGGATTTTCGGACAAATTGATCCTCCCTTGACGATCCCCATTTTAATGTCTATAAGCCTTATAAGCCTAACCTTGTTCATATCCAATCCCTTTTAAGTTGCTATTGGGGTTCAATTTTATGGCAATACACTTTTCCCCCAAGCATGATTGAACTTGGTTTTTGGGTGGGTGTTAGCCTTGGATTTTCGGACAAATTGATCCTGACTCGACTAGCCCCATTTTAATGGGTATAAGCCTTATATTACTAACCTTGTTCGTATCGAATCCCTTTTTATTTACTATTAGGCTTCAATTTTATGGATAACACACTTTTCCCCCAAGCATGATTGAACTTGGTTTTTGGGTGTGTGTTAGCCTGTGATTTTCGGACAAATTGATCCTCCCTCGACGAGCCCCATTTTAATGTCTATAAGCCTTATAAGCCTAACCTTGTTCATATCCAATCCCTTTTTAGTTGCTATTGGGGTTCAATTTTATGGGTAACACACTTTTCCCCCAAGCATGATTGAACTTGGTTTTTGGGTGGGTGTTAGCCTTGGATTTTCGGACAAATTGATCCTGACTCCACTAGCCCCATTTTAATGGGTATAAGCCTTATATTACTAACCTTGTTCGTATCGAATCCCTTTTTATTTACTATTAGGCTTCAATTTTATGGATAACACACTTTTCCCCCAAGCATGATTGAACTTGGTTTTTGGGTGTGTGTTAGCCTTGGATTTTCGGACAAATTGATCCTCACTGGATTAGCCCCATTTCAATCGTTATAAGCCTTATATTTCTAAACTTGTACATATCCAATCCCTTTTAGTTGCTATTGGGGTTCAATTTTATGGGTAACACACTTTTCCCCCAAGCATGATTGAACTTGGTTTTTGGGTGGGTGTTAGCCTTGGATTTTCGGACAAATTGATCCTGACTCGACTAGCCCCATTTTAATGGGTATAAGCCTTATATTACTAACGTTGTTCATATCGAATCCCTTTTTATTTACTATTAGGCTTCAATTTTATGGATAACACACTTTTCCCCCAAGCATGATTGAACTTGGTTTTTGGGTGTGTGTTAGCCTTGGATTTTCGGACAAATTGATCCTCCCTTGACTAGCCCCATTTTAATGTCTATAAGCCTTATAAGCCTAACCTTGTTCATATCCAATCCCTTTTTAGTTGCTATTGGGGTTCAATTTTATGGGAATACACTTTTCCCCCAAGCATGATTGAACTTGGTTTTTGGGTGGGTGTCAGCCTTGGATTTTCGGACAAATTTATCCTGACTCGACTAGCCCCATTTTAATGGGTATAAGCCTTATATTACTAACCTTGTTCGTATCGAATCCCTTTTTATTTACTATTAGGCTTCAATTTTATGGATAACACACTTTTCCCCCAAGCATGATTGAACTTGGTTTTTGGGTGTGTGTTAGCCTGGGATTTTCGGACAAATTGATCCTCCCTCGACTAGCCCCATTTTAATGTCTATAAGCCTTATAAGCCTAACCTTGTTCATATCCAATCCCTTTTTAGTTGCTATTGGGGTTCAATTTTATGGATAACACACTTTTCCCCCAAGCATGATTGAACTTGGTTTTTGGGTGGGTGTTAGCCTTGGATTTTCGGACAAATTGATCCTAACTCGACTAGCCCCATTTTAATGGGTAATAGCCTTATATTCCTAACCTTGTTCATATCCAATCCAATTTTAGTTGGTATTACGCTTCAATTTTATGGGCAACACACTTTTCCCGAAGCATGATTGAACTTGGTTTTTGGGTGGGTGTTAGCCTTGGATTTTCGGACAAATTGATCCTCCCTCGACTAGCCCCATTTTAATGTCTATAAGCCTTATAAGCCTAACCTTGTTCATATCCAATCCCTTTTTAGTTGCTATTGGGGTTCAATTTTATGGATAACACACTTTTCCCCCAAGCATGATTGAACTTGGTTTTTGGGTGGGTGTTAGCCTTGGATTTTCGGACAAATTGATCCTGACTCGACTAGCCCCATTTTAATGGGTATTAGCCTTATATTTCTAACCTTGTTCATATCCAACAACTTTTTAGTTGCTATTAGGCTTCAAATGTATGGCTAACACACTTTTCCCTAAGCACGATCGAACTTGGTTTTTGAGTGGGTGTTAGCCTTGGATTTTCGGACAAATTGATCCTCCCTCGACTAGCCCCATTTTAATGTCTATAAGTCTTATAAGCCTAACCTTGTTCATATCCAATCCCTTTTTAGTTGCTATTGGGGTTCAATTTTATGGATAACACACTTTTCCCCCAAGCATGATTGAACTTGGTTTTTGGGTGGGTGTTAGCCTTGGATTTTCGGACAAATTGATCCGGACTCGACTAGCCCCATTTTAATGGGTATTAGCCTTATATTTCTAACCTTGTTCATATCCAACAACTTTTTAGTTGCTATTAGGCTTCAAATTTATGGCTAACACACTTTTCCCCTAAGCATTATAGAACTTGGTTTTTGGGTGGGTGTTAGCCTTGGATTTTCGGACAAATTGATCCTCCCTCGACTAGCCCCATTTTAATGTCTATAAGTCTTATAAGCCTAACCTTGTTCATATCCAATCCCTTTTTAGTTGCTATTGGGGTTCAATTTTATGGATAACACACTTTTCCCCCAAGCATGATTGAACTTGGTTTTTGGGTGGGTGTTAGCCTTGGATTTTCGGACAAATTGATCCTGACTCGACTGGCCCCATTTTAATGGGTATTAGACTTATATTCCTAACCTTGTTCATATCCAATCCAATTTTAGTTGGTATTACGCTTCGATTTTATGGGCAACACACTTTTCCCGAAGCAAGATTGAACTTGGTTTTTGGGTGGGTGTTAGCCTTGGATTTTCGGACAAATGGATCCTGACTAGCCCTATTTGAATGGGTATAAGCCTTATATTCCTAACCTTGTTCATATCCAATCCTTTTTTAGTTGCTATTAGGGTTCAATTTTTTGGGTAACACACTTTTCTCGAAGCATGATTGAACTTGGTTTTTGGGTGGGTGTTAGCCTTGGATTTTTGGAGAAATGGATCCTGACTCGACTAGCCCCATTTTAATGTGTATAAGCCTTATATTCCTAACCTTGTTCATATCCAATCCAATTTGAGTTGGAATTACACTTCAATTTTATGGGTAACACACTTTTCCCCCAAGCATGATTGAACTTGGTTTTTGGGTGGGTGTTAGCCTTGGATTTTCGGACAAATTGATCCTCACTGGACTAGCCCCATTTCAATCGTTATAAGCCTTATATTTCTAAACTTGTACATATCCAATCCCTTTTAGTTGCTATTAGTGTTCAATTTTATGGGTAACACACTTTTCCCCCAAGCATGATTGAACTTGGTTTTTGGGTGGGTGTTAGCCTAGGATTTTCGGACAAGTTGATCCTGTCTCGACTAGCCTCATTTTAATGGGTATAAGCCTTATATTTCTAGCCTTGTTCATATCCAAGCACTTTTGAGTTGCTATTAGGCTTCAATTTTATGGGTTACACAATTTTCCCACAAGCATGATTGAACTTGGTTTTTGGGTGGGTGTTAGCCTTGGATTTTCGGACAAATTGATCCTCACTGGACTAGCCCCATTTTAATGGTTATTAGCCTTATATTTCTAACCTTGTACATATCCAATTCTTTTTTAGTTTCTATTAGGGTTCAATTTTATGGGTAACACACGTTTCCCCCAAGCATGATCGAACATGGTTTTTGGGTGGGTGTTAGCCTTGGATTTTTGGACAAATTGATCCTGACTCGACTAGCCCCATTTTAATGGGTATAAGCCTTATATTTCTAGCCGTGTTCATATCCAAGCACTTTTGAGTTGCTATTAGGCTTCAATTTTATGGGTTACACAATTTTCCCACAAGCATGATTGAACTTGGTTTTTGGGTGGGTGTTAGCCTTGGATTTTCGGACAAATTGATCCTCACTCGACTATCCCCATTTTAATGGTTATTAGCCTTATATTTCTAACCTTGTACATATCCAATCCAATTTGAGTTGGTATTACGCTTCAATTTTATGGGTAACACACTTTTCCCCCAAGCATGATTGAACTTGGTTTTTGGGTGGGTGTTAGCCTTGGATTTTCGGACAAATTGATCCTCACTGCACTAGCCCCATTTCAATCGTTATAAGCCTTATATTTCTAAACTTGTTCATATCCAATCCCTTTTTAGTTGCTATTGGGGTTCAATTTTATGGCTAACACACTTTTCCCCCAAGCATGATTGAACTTGGTTTTTGGGTGGGTGTTAGCCTTGGATTTTCGGACAAATTGATCCTGACTCGACTAGCCCCATTTTAATGGGTATAAGCCTTATATTACTAACCTTGTTCATATTGAATCCCTTTTTATTTACTATCAGGCTTCAATTTTATGGATAACACACTTTTGCCCCAAGCATGATTGAACTTGGTTTTTGGGTGTTTGTTAGCCTGGGATTTTCGGACAAATTGATCCTCCCTCGACTAGCCCCATTTTAATGTCTATAAGCCTTATAAGCCTAACCTTGTTCATATCCAATCCCTTTTTAGTTGCTATTGGGCTTCAATTTTATGGGCATCACACTTTAACCCAAGCATGATTGAACGTGGTTTTTGGGTGGGTGTTAGCCTTGGATTTTCGGACAAATTGATCCTGACTCGACTAGCCCCATTTTAATGGGTAATAGCCTTATATTCCTAACCTTGTTCATATCCAAGCACTTTTGAGTTGCTATTAGGCTTCAATTTTATGGGTTACACAATTTTCCCACAAGCATGATTGAACTTGATTTTTGGGTGGGTGTTAGCCTTGGATTTTCGGACAAATTGATCCTCAATGGACTAGCCCCATTTTAATGGTTATTAGCCTTATATTTCTAACCTTGTTCATATCCAATCCCTTTTTAGTTGCTATTGGGCTTCAATTGTATGGGTAACACACTTTTCGCCAAGCATGATTGAACTTGGTTTTTGGGTGGGTGTTAGCCTTGGATTTTCGGACAAATTGATCCTCACTGGACTAGCCCCATTTTAATGGTTATTAGCCTTATATTTCTAACCTTGTTCATATCCAATCCCTTTTTAGTTGCTATTGGGCTTCAATTGTATGGGTAACACACTTTTCGCCAAGCATGATTGAACTTGGTTTTTGGGTGGGTGTTAGCCTTGGATTTTCGGACAAATTGATCCTCACTGGACTAGCCCCATTTTAATGGTTATTAGCCTTATATTTCTAACCTTGTACATATCCAATCCTTTTTTAGTTTCTATTAGGGTTCAATTTTATGGGTAACACACTTTTCCCCCAAGTATGATTGAACTTGGTTTTTGGGTGGGTGTTAGCCTTGGATTTTCGGACAAATTGATCCTGACTCGACTAGCCCCATTATAATGGGTATAAGCCTTATATTACTAACCTTGTTCATATCGAATCCCTTTTTATTTACTATTAGGCTTCAATTTTATGGATAACACACTTTTCCCCCAAGCATGATTGAACTTGGTTTTTGGGTGTGTGTTAGCCTTGGATTTTCGTACAAATTGATCCTCCCTCGACTAGCCCCATTTTAATGGGTAATAGCCTTATATTCCTAACCTTGTTCATATCCAATCCAATTTTAGTTGGTATTACGCTTCAATTTTATGGGCAACACACTTTTCCCGAAGCATGATTGAACTTGGTTTTTGGGTGGGTGTTAGCCTTGGATTTTCGGACAAATGGATCCTGACTCGACTAGCCCCATTTTAATGTGTATAAGCCTTATATTCCTAACCTTGTTCATATCCAATCCAATTTGAGTTGGTATTACGCTTCAATTTTATGGGTAACACACTTTTCCCCCAAGCATGATTGAACTTGGTTTTTGGGTGGGTGTTAGCCTTGGATTTTCGGACAAATTGATCCTGACTCGACTAGCCCCATTTTAATGGGTAATAGCCTTATATTCCTAACCTTGTTCATATCCAATCCAATTTTAGTTGGTATTACGCTTCAATTTTATGGGCAACACACTTTTCCCGAAGCATGATTGAACTTGGTTTTTGGGTGGGTGTTAGCCTTGGATTTTCGGACAAATGGATCCTGACTCGACTAGCCCCATTTTAATGTGTATAAGCCTTATATTCCTAACCTTGTTCATATCCAATCCAATTTTAGTTGCTATTAGGGTTCAATTTTATGGGTAACACACTTTCCCCCCAAGCATGATCGAACTTGGTTTTTGGGTGGGTGTTAGCCTAGGATTTTCGGACAAGTTGATCCTGTCTCGACTAGCCTCATTTTAATGGGTATAAGCCTTATATTTCTAGCCTTGTTCATATCCAAGCACTTTTGAGTTGCTATTAGGCTTCAATTTTATGGGTTACACAATTTTCCCACAAGCATGATTGAACTTGATTTTTGGGTGGGTGTTAGCCTTGGATTTTCGGACAAATTGATCCTCAATGGACTAGCCCCATTTTAATGGTTATTAGCCTTATATTTCTAACCTTGTTCATATCCAATCCCTTTTTAGTTGCTATTGGGCTTCAATTGTATGGGTAACACACTTTTCGCCAAGCATGATTGAACTTGGTTTTTGGGTGGGTGTTAGCCTTGGATTTTAAGACAAATTGATCCTCACTGGACTAGCCCCATTTCAATCGTTATAAGCCTTATATTTCTAAACTTGTACATATCCAATCCCTTTTTAGTTGCTATTGGGCTTCAATTGTATGGGTAAAACACTTTTCCCCCAAGCATGATTGAACTTGGTTTTTGGGTGGGTGTTAGCCTTGGATTTTCGGACAAATTGATCCTGACTCGACTAGCCCCATTTTAATGGGTATAAGCCTTATATTTCTAACCTTGTTCATATCGAATCCCTTTTTATTTACTATTAGGCTTCAATTTTATGGATAACACACTTTTCCCCCAAGCATGATTGAACTTGGTTTTTGGGTGTGTGTTAGCCTGGGATTTTCGGACAAATTGATCCTCCCTCGACTAGCCCCATTTTAATGTCTATAAGCCTTATAAGCCTAACCTTGTTCATATCCAATCCCTTTTTAGTTGCTATTGGGGTTCAATTTTATGGATAACACACTTTTCCCCCAAGCATGATTGAACTTGGTTTTTTGGTGGGTGTTAACCTTGGATTTTCGGACAAATTGATCCTGACTCGACTAGCCCCATTTTAATGTCTATAAGCCTTATAAGCCTAACCTTGTTCATATCCAATCCCTTTTTAGTTGCTATTGGGGTTCAATTTTATGGGTTACACAATTTTCCCACAAGCATGATTGAACTTGATTTTTGGGTGGGTGTTAGCCTTGGATTTTCGGACAAATTGATCCTCAATGGACTAGCCCCATTTTAATGGGTAATAGCCTTATATTCCTAACCTTGTTCATATCCAATCCAATTTTAGTTGGTATTACGCTTCAATTTTATGGGCAACACACTTTTCCCGAAGCATGATTGAACTTGGTTTTTGGGTGGGTGTTAGCCTTGGATTTTCGGACAAATGGATCCTGACTCGACTAGCCCCATTTTAATGTGTATAAGCCTTATATTCCTAACCTTGTTCATATCCAATCCAATTTGAGTTGGTATTACGCTTCAATTTTATGGGTAACACACTTTCCCCCCAAGCATGATCGAACTTGGTTTTTGGGTGGGTGTTAGCCTAGGATTTTCGGACAAGTTGATCCTGTCTCGACTAGCCTCATTTTAATGGGTATAAGCCTTATATTTCTAGCCTTGTTCATATCCAAGCACTTTTGAGTTGCTATTAGGCTTCAATTTTATGGGTTACACAATTTTCCCACAAGCATGATTGAACTTGATTTTTGGGTGGGTGTTAGCCTTGGATTTTCGGACAAATTGATCCTCACTGGACTAGCCCCATTTTAATGGTTATTAGCCTTATATTTCTAACCTTGTACATATCCAATCCTTTTTTAGTTTCTATTAGGGTTCAATTTTATGGGTAACACACTTTTCCCCCAAGCATGATTGAACTTGGTTTTTGGGTGGGTGTTAGCCTTGGATTTTCGGACAAATTGATCCTGACTCGACTAGCCCCATTATAATGGGTATAAGCCTTATATTACTAACCTTGTTCATATCGAATCCCTTTTTATTTACTATTAGGCTTCAATTTTATGGATAACACACTTTTCCCCCAAGCATGATTGAACTTGGTTTTTGGGTGTGTGTTAGCCTTGGATTTTCGTACAAATTGATCCTCCCTCGACTAGCCCCATTTTAATGTCTATAAGCCTTATAAGCGTAACCTTGTTCATATCCAATCCCTTTTTAGTTGCTATTGGGCTTCAATTTTATGGGCATCACACTTTAACCCAAGCATGATTGAACGTGGTTTTTGGGTGGGTGTTAGCCTTGGATTTTCGGACAAATTGATCCTGACTCGACTAGCCCCATTTTAATCGTTATAAGCCTTATATTAGTAATCTTTTTCATATCGAATCCCTTTTTATTTACTATTAGGCTTCAATTTTATGGATAACACACTTTTCCCCCAAGCATGATTGAACTTGGTTTTTGGGTGTGTGTTAGCCTTGGATTTTCGGACAAATTGCTCTTGACTCGACTAGCCCCATTTTAATGGGTAATAGCCTTATATTCCTAACCTTGTTCATATCCAATCCAATTTTAGTTGGTATTACGCTTCAATTTTATGGGCAACACACTTTTCCCGAAGCATGATTGAACTTGGTTTTTGGGTGGGTGTTAGCCTTGGATTTTCGGACAAATGGATCCTGACTCGACTAGCCCCATTTTAATGTGTATAAGCCTTATATTCCTAACCTTGTTCATATCCAATCCAATTTGAGTTGGTATTACGCTTCAATTTTATGGGTAAGACACTTTTCCCCCAAGCATGATTGAACTTGGTTTTTGGGTGGGTGTTAGCCTTGGATTTTAAGACAAATTGATCCTCACTGGACTAGCCCCATTTCAATCGTTATAAGCCTTATATTTCTAAACTTGTACATATCCAATCCCTTTTAGTTGCTATTAGGGTTCAATTTTATGGGTAACACACTTTCCCCCCAAGCATGATCGAACTTGGTTTTTGGGTGGGTGTTAGCCTTGGATTTTCGGACAAATTGATCCTCAATGGACTAGCCCCATTTTAATGGTTATTAGCCTTATATTTCTAACCTTGTTCATATCCAATCCCTTTTTAGTTGCTATTGGGCTTCAATTGTATGGGTAAAACACTTTTCCCCCAAGCATGATTGAACTTGGTTTTTTGGTGGGTGTTAGCCTTGGATTTTCGGACAAATTGATCCTGACTTGACTAGCCCCATTTTAATGGGTATAAGCCTTATATTCCTAACCTTGTTCATATCCAATCCAATTTCAGTTGGTATTACACTTCAATTTTATGGGAACACACTTTTCCCCCAAGCATGATTGAACTTGGTTTTTGGGTGTGTGTTAGCCTGGGATTTTCGGACAAATTGATCCTCCCTCGACTAGCCCCATTTTAATGTCTATAAGCCTTATAAGCCTAACCTTGTTCATATCCAATCCCTTTTTAGTTGCTATTGGGGTTCAATTTTATGGGTAACACACTTTCCCCCAAGCATGATTGAACTTGGTTTTTGGGTGGGTGTTAGCCTTGGATTTTCGGACAAATTGATCCTGACTTAACTAGCTCCATTTTAATGGGTAATAGCCTTATATTCCTAACCTTGTTCATATCCAATCCAATTTTAGTTGGTATTACGCTTCAATTTTATGGGCAACACACTTTTCCCGAAGCATGATTGAACTTGGTTTTTGGGTGGGTGTTAGCCTTGGATTTTCGGACAAATGGATCCTGACTCGACTAGCCCCATTTTAATGTGTATAAGCCTTATATTCCTAACCTTGTTCATATCCAATCCAATTTTAGTTGCTATTAGGGTTCAATTTTATGGGTAACACACTTTCCCCCCAAGCATGATCGAACTTGGTTTTTGGGTGGGTGTTAGCCTAGGATTTTCGGACAAGTTGATCCTGTCTCGACTAGCATCATTTTAATGGGTATAAGCCTTATATTTCTAGCCTTGTTCATATCCAAGCACTTTTGAGTTGCTATTAGGCTTCAATTTTATGGGTTACACAATTTTCCCACAAGCATGATTGAACTTGATTTTTGGGTGGGTGTTAGCCTTGGATTTTCGGACAAATTGATCCTCAATGGACTAGCCCCATTTTAATGGTTATTAGCCTTATATTTCTAACCTTGTTCATATCCAATCCCTTTTTAGTTGCTATTGGGCTTCAATTGTATGGGTAACACACTTTTCGCCAAGCATGATTGAACTTGGTTTTTGGGTGGGTGTTAGCCTTGGATTTTCGGACAAATTGATCCTCACTGGACTAGCCCCATTTTAATGGTTATTAGCCTTATATTTCTAACCTTGTACATATCCAATCCTTTTTTAGTTTCTATTAGGGTTCAATTTTATGGGTAACACACTTTTCCCCCAAGTATGATTGAACTTGGTTTTTGGGTGGGTGTTAGCCTTGGATTTTCGGACAAATTGATCCTCCCTCGACTAGCCCCATTTTAATGAATATAAGACTTATAAGCCTAACCTTGTTCATATCCAATCCCTTTTTAGTTGCTATTGGGCTTCAATTTTATGGGCAACACACTTTACCCCAAGCATGATTGAACGTGGTTTTTGGGTGGCTGTTAGCCTTGGATTTTCGGACAAATTGATCCTGACTCGACTAGCCCCATTTTAATCGTTATAAGCCTTATATTAGTAATCTTGTTCATATTGAATCCCTTTTTATTTACTATTAGGCTTCAATTTTATGGGTAACACACTTTTCCCCCAAGCATGATTGAGCTTGGTTTTTGGGTGGTTGTTAGCCTTGGATTTTCGGACAAATTGATCCTGACTCGACTAGACCCATTTCAATCGTTATAAGCCTTATATTTCTAAACTTGTACATATCCAATCCCTTTTTGGTTGCTATTAGGCTTCAATTTTATGGGTAACACACTTTTCCCCCAAGCATGATTGAACTTGGTTTTTGGGTGGGTGTTAGCCTTGGATTTTCGGACAAATTGATCGTGACTCGACTAGCCCCATTTTAATGGGTAATAGCCTTATATTCCTAACCTTGTTCATATCCAATCCAATTTTAGTTGGTATTACGCTTCAATTTTATGGGCAACACACTTTTCCCGAAGCATGATTGAACTTGGTTTTTGGGTGGGTGTTAGCCTTGGATTTTCGGACAAATGGATCCTGACTCGACTAGCCCCATTTTAATGTGTATAAGCCTTATATTCCTAACCTTGTTCATATCCAATCCAATTTGAGTTGGTATTACGCTTCAATTTTATGGGTAACACACTTTTCCCCCAAGCATGATTGAAGTTGGTTTTTGGGTGGGTGTTAGTCTTGGATTTTCGGACAAATTGATCCGGACTCGACTAGCCCCATTTTAATGGGTATTAGCCTTATATTTCTAACATTGTTCATATCCAAGCACTTTTTAGTTGCTATTAGGCTTCAATTTTATGGGTAACCCACTTTTCCCCCAAGCATGATCGAACTTGGTTTTTGGGTGGGCGTTAGCCTTGGATTTTCGGACAAATTGATCCGGACTCGACTAGCCCCATTTTAATGGGTATTATCCTTATATTTCTATTCTTGTTCATATCCAACAACTTTTTAGTTGCGATTAGGCTTCAATTTTATGGGTAACCCGCTTTTCCCTAAGCACGATCGAACTTGGTTTTTGGGTGGGTGTTAGCCTTGGATTTTCGGACAAATTGATCCGGACTCGACTAGCCCCATTTTAATGGGTATTAGCCTTCTATTCCTAACCTTGTTCATATCCAAGCTCTTTTTAGTTGCTATTAGGCTTCAATTTTATGGGTAACCCACTTTTCCCCCAAGCATGATCGTACTTGGTGTTTGGGTGGGTGTTAGCCTTGGATTTTCGGACAAATTGATCGGAACTCGACTAGCCCCATTTTAATGGGTATTAGCCTTATATTTCTAACATTGTTCATATCCAAGCACTTTTTAGCTGCTATTAGGCTTCAATTTTATGGGTAACCCACTTTTCCCCCAAGAATGATTGAACTTGGTTTTTGGGGGGTGTTACCCTTGGATTTTCGGACAAATTGATCCGGAGTCGACTAACCCCATTTTAATGGGTATTAGCCTTATATTTCTAACCTTGTTCATATCCAACTAATTTTTAGTTGCTATTAGGCTTCAATTTTATGGGTAACCCACTTTTCCCCAAAGCATGATCGAACTTGGTTTTTGGGTGGGTGTTAGCCTTGGATTTTCGGACAAATTGATCCGGACTCGACTAGCCCCATTTTAATGGGTATTAGCCTTATATTTCTACCCTTGTTCATATCCAACAACGTTTTAGTTGCTATTAGGCTTCAATTTTATGGGTAACCCACTTTTCCCCCAAGCATTATAGAACTTGGTTTTTGGGTGGGTGTTGGCCTTGGATTTTCGGACAAATTGATACGAACTCGACTAGCCCTATTTTAATGGGTACTAGACTTATATTTCTCACGTTGTTCATATCCAAGCACTTTTTAGTTGCTATTAGGCTTCAATTTTATGGGTAACCCGCTTTTCCCTAAGCACGATCGAACTTGGTTTTTGGGTGGGTGTTAGCCTTGGATTTTCGGACAAATTGATCCGGACTCGACTAGCCCCATTTTAATGGGTATTAGCCTTCTATTTCTAACCTTGTTCATATCCAACAACTTTTTAGTTGCTATTAGGCTTCAATTTTGTGGGTAACCCACTTTTCCCCCAAGCACGATCGAACTTGGTTTTTGGGTGGGTGTTAGTCTTGGATTTTCGGACAAATTGATCCGGACTCGACTAGCCCCATTTTAATGGGTATTAGCCTTCTATTTCTAACCTTGTTCATATCCAAGTACTTTTTAGTTGCTATTAGGCTTCAATTTTGTGGGTAACCCACTTTTCCCTAAGCACGATCGAACTTGGTTTTTGGGTGGGTGTTAGCCTTGGATTTTCGGACAAATTGATCCGGACTCGACTAGCCCCATTTTAATGGGTATTAGCCTTCTATTTCTAACCTTGTTCATATCCAACAACTTTTTAGTTGCTATTAGGCTTCAAATTTATGGCTAACACACTTTTCCTCTAAGCATTATAGAACTTGGTTTTTGGGTGGGTGTTGGCCTTGGATTTTCGGACAAATTGATCCGGACTCGACTAGCCACATTTTAATGGGTATTAGCCTTCTATTTCTAACCTTGTTCATATCCAACAACTTTTTAGTTGCTATTAGGCTTCAATTTTATGGGTAACCCGCTTTTCCCTAAGCACGATCGAAGTTGGTTTTTGGGTGGGTGTTAGCCTTGGATTTTCGGACAAATTGATCCGGACTCGACTAGCCCCATTTTAATGGGTATTAGCCTTGTATTTCTAACCTTGTTCATATCGAACAACTTTTTAGTTGCTATTAGGCTTCAAATTTATGGCTAACACACTTTTCCCCTAAGCATTATAGAACTTGGTTTTTGGGTGGGTGTTGGCCTTGGATTTTCGGACAAATTGATACAAACTCGACTAGCCCTATTTTAATGGGTATTAGACTTATATTTCTCACGTTGTTCATATCCAAGCACTTTTTAGTTGCTATTAGGCTTCAATTTTATGGGTAACCCGCTTTTCCCTAAGCACGATCGAACTTGGTTTTTGGGTGGGTGTTAGCCTTGGATTTTCGGACAAATTGATCCGGACTCGACTAGCCCCATTTTAATGGGTATTAGCCTTGTATTTCTAACCTTGTTCATATCCAACAACTTTTTAGTTGCTATTAGGCTTCAAATTTATGGCTAACACACTTTTGCCCCAAGCATGATTGAAGTTGGTTTTTGGGTGGGTGTTAGTCTTGGATTTTCGGACAAATTGATCCGGACTCGACTAGCCCCATTTTAATGGGTATTAGCCTTCTATTTCTAACCTTGTTCATATCCAACAACTTTTTAGTTGCTATTAGGCTTCAATTTTGTGGGTAACCCACTTTTCCCCCAAGCATGATCGAACTTGGTTTTTGGGTGGGTGTTAGCCTTGGATTTTCGGACAAATTGATCCGGACTCGACTAGCCCCATTTTAATGGGTATTAGCCTTCTATTTCTAACCTTGTTCATATCCAACAACTTTTTAGTTGCTATTAGGCTTCAATTTTATGGGTAACCCGCTTTTCCCTAAGCACGATCGAACTTGGTTTTTGGGTGGGTGTTAGCCTTGGATTTTCGGACAAATTGATCCGGACTCGACTAGCCCCATTTTAATGGGTATTAGCCTTATATTTCTAACCTTGTTCATATCCAACAATTTTTTAGTTGCTATTAGGCTTCAAATTTATGGCTAACACACTTTTCCCCTAAGAATTATAGAACTTGGTTTTTGGGTGGGTGTTAGCCTTGGATTTTCGGACAAATTGATCCGAACTCGACTTGCCCCATTTTAATGGGTATTAGCCTTCTATTTCTCACGTTGATCATATCCAAGCACTTTTTAGTTGCTATTAGGCTTCAATTTTATGGGCAACCCGCTTTTCCTATGCACGATCGACCTTGGTTTTTGGGTGGGTGTTAGCCTTGGATTTTCGGACAAATTGATCCGGACTCGACTAGCCCCATTTTAATGGGTATTAGCCTTGTATTTCTAACCTTGTTCATATCCAACAACTTTTTAGTTGCTATTAGGCTTCAAATTTATGGCTAACACACTTTTCCCCCAAGCATGATTGAAGTTGGTTTTTGGGTGGGTGTTAGCCTTGGATTTTCGGACAAATTGATCCGGACTCGACTAGCCCCATTTTAATGGGTATTAGCCTTCTATTTCTAACCTTGTTCATATCCAACAACTTTTTAGTTGCTATTAGGCTTCAATTTTGTGGGTAACCCACTTTTCCCCCAAGCATGATCGAACTTGGTTTTTGGGTGGGTGTTAGCCTTGGATTTTCGGACAAATTGATCCGGACTCGACTAGCCCCATTTTAATGGGTATTAGCCTTCTATTTCTAACCTTGTTCATATCCAACAACTTTTTAGTTGCTATTAGGCTTCAATTTTATGGGTAACCCGCTTTTCCCTAAGCACGATCGAAGTTGGTTTTTGGGTGGGTGTTAGCCTTGGATTTTCGGACAAATTGATCCGGACTCGACTAGCCCCATTTTAATGGGTATTAGCCTTGTATTTCTAACCTTGTTCATATCCAACAACTTTTTAGTTGCTATTAGGCTTCAAATTTATGGCTAACACACTTTTCCCCCAAGCATGATCGAACTTGGTTTTTGGGTGGGCGTTAGCCTTGGATTTTCGGACAAATTGATCTGAACTCGACTAGCCATATTTTAATGGGTATTAGCCTTCTATTTCTAACCTTGTTCATATCCAACAACTTTTTAGTTGCTATTAGGCTTCAATTTGATGGGTAACCTGCTTTTCCCTAAGCACGATCGAACTTGGTTTTTGGGTGGGTGTTAGCCTTGGATTTTCGGACAAATTGATCCGGACTCGACTAGCCCCATTTTAATGGGTATTAGCCTTGTATTTCTAACCTTGTTCATATCGAACAACTTTTTAGTTGCTATTAGGCTTCAAATTTATGGCTAACACACTTTTCCCCTAAGCATTATAGAACTTGGTTTTTGGGTGGGTGTTGGCCTTGGATTTTCGGACAAATTGATACAAACTCGACTAGCCCTATTTTAATGGGTATTAGACTTATATTTCTCACGTTGTTCATATCCAAGCACTTTTTAGTTGCTATTAGGCTTCAATTTTATGGGTAACCCGCTTTTCCCTAAGCACGATCGAACTTGGTTTTTGGGTGGGTGTTAGCCTTGGATTTTCGGACAAATTGATCCGAACTCGACTAGCCCCATTTTAATGGGTATTAGCCTTATATTTCTAACCTTGTTCATATCCAACAACTTTTTAGTTGCTATTAGGCTTCAAATTTATGGCTAACACACTTTTCCCCCAAGCATGATTGAACTTGGTTTTTGGGTGGGTGTTAGTCTTGGATTTTCGGACAAATTGATCCGGACTCGACTAGCCCCATTTTAATGGATACTAGCCTTCTATTTCTAACCTTGTTCATATCCAAGCATTTTTTAGTTGCTATTAGGCTTCAATTTTATGGGTAATCCACTTTTCCCCCAAGCATGATCGAACTTGGTTTTTGGGTGGGTGTTAGCCTTGGATTTTCGGACAAATTGATCCGGACTCGACTAGCCCCATTTTAATGGGTATTAGCCTTCTATTTCTAACCTTGTTCATATCCAACAACTTTTTAGTTGCTATTAGGCTTCAAATTTATGGCTAACACACTTTTCCCCCAAGCATGATTGAAGTTGGTTTTTGGGTGGGTGTTAGCCTTGGATTTTCGGACAAATTGATCCGGACTCGACTAGCCCCATTTTAATGGGTATTAGCCTTCTATTCCTAACCTTGTTCATATCCAAGCTCTTTTTAGTTGCTATTAGGCTTCAATTTTATGGGTAACCCACTTTTCCCCCAAGCATGATCGTACTTGGTTTTTGGGTGGGTGTTAGCCTTGGATTTTCGGACAAATTGATCGGAACTCGACTAGCCCCATTTTAATGGGTATTAGCCTTATATTTCTAACATTGTTCATATCCAAGCACTTTTTAGCTGCTATTAGGCTTCAATTTTATGGGTAACCCACTTTTCCCCCAAGCATGATCGAACTTGGTTTTTGGGTGGGTGTTAGCCTTGGATTTTCGGACAAATTGATCCGGACTCGACTAGCCCCATTTTAATGGGTATTAGCCTTCTATTTCTAACCTTGTTCATATCCAAGCACTTTTTAGTTGCTATTAGGCTTCAATTTTACGGGCAACACATTTTCCCCCAAGCATGATTGAACTTGGTTTTTTGGTTGGTGTTAGCCTTGGATTTTCGGACAAATTGATCCTGACTCGACTAGCCCCATTTTAATGAGTATAATGTTGACATATAATGTCACACTTATATGTTTTATATATTTTGATGATAACAATAAAAAGAAAATGGACTAATAATATGCTTGGATGAGATTAAGCGATAAACAGGTATTATACAAAGAATACATCAACAAGCATAACGGAGTACACGAAGAAATCACTCCAAGAAGTCCAAGATGCAAGCAAGTGAAGACAAAGAAGAAGTTTTCATTTTAGTGCTTTAATTATGTAAATCTCAAATGTCTAACTTGATAGCACAATTTAAAATGAACTCACACACTTCACATTGCATGCATTAAAAGAGTTTGATGATTAGAGGATTAAGTCATATTCAATCGGTTCAAAAATTCAGAAAAGATAATTTGTCACAATTGCCTTTCTGCATGAACCGGTCGACCGCTTGGTGTATACCAAGTGAACCGGTCGACCGCTTGAAGACAAATTGTCGTTTGAGCTGAACCGATCGACCGCTAGGTTTATCCGTTGTGAACCGGTCGACCGCTTGAAGACAAAATGTCTTTCAAGCCGAACCGGTCGACCGCTTGGGTTATCCGTTGTGAACCGGTCGACCGCTTGAAGACGAATTGTCTTTTGAACTGAACCGGTCGACCACTTTATTTGTCCGTTGTGAACCGGTCGACCGCTTGATATGACAGTTGCATTAAAACGGCTATAAACGGCTAGTTTCTTTTAGAAACTTATAAATAGCCCTCCTAATTGCAAAAATAAATACACAAGAACTTTCATATCTTATATTGAGGCAATTAGAGTGCAAAAACATCTTCATATCATCAATCTTTATTAATACTCATATTTGTGTTTAAATCTTCATATCTTAACACAAAGAGTATTTTTCATTCTCACTACACTTAAACACCTTCAAATATTCTAAGTGTTATCAAGTGAGATAAAGAGATCATAGATCTTCATTTGTAATATCTACACTATTAAGAGTGTATTGTTGTTTTTCAAAAACAACCATTGTATTATTCTTGAGAGTTGAAGTATAAAACTCTTTGATATTGGTGAGGGAATATCACCAAGGAAAAATCTTGAAGAGGGTACATCTTCAAGTGGGAAGAAGGAAAATCTTGAAGAGGGCATATCTTCAAGTGGTGTAAAAGTCTTGGTGTGGATTCATCAAGCAAGATTTGTAATCTTGTTACTTGGACTAGTAAGAGAGTACAATACTCAAGTACGGATTTGTACTTGAATCGTGGACGTAGGCTTGCCGAACCACGTTAAAAATCGAGTTAGCAATCTCTCTCTCTTATCTCTTTACTTTAAAGTAATTGATTTTAGAATTGCTATAATTATTGTATTTACACCTAATTCCCCCCCCTTAGGTGTATAGTTGCCTTAATCCTTGAATAACAATTGGTATCAGAGCTTAGTTCTCAATTATTAAGTTTGCTTAGACTTTGAGTAGAATGGCAACTACAAGTTACAATCTCCAAAATGAAGGTGCCTCAACAACTAGACCACCATTTTTTGATGGTAATGACTATGCATATTGGAAAGCTAGAATGACTATATATCTTCAATCTATAGATTTTGATTTATGGCTTTCTATTGAAAATGGACCTCATAGACCACTCAAAATCGAAAATGGTGTTGAGTTTCCCAAAAGCATGATAGAATATACAGACTTAGATAAAAGATTACTTTCTATGGATGCTAAAGCCATGAACACCTTATACTGTGCATTAAATAGAAGCGAATTCAATAGAATATCTTCGTGTAAAAATGCTAGAGATATATGGCATACATTAGAAGTAACTCATGAAGGAACAAATCAAGTAAAAGAATCTAAAATTGATATGTTAGTTCATCAATATGAGTTATTTAAAATGTTACAAAATGAATCCATAACAAGCATGTTCACTCGTATGACTAGTATTACAAACAGTTTACATGCTCTTGGTAGAACTTATTCAAATACAGAAATTGTAAGCAAGATTCTCAGATCTCTACCAAAAGCTTGGGAAGCTAAAGTGACAGCTATACGAGAAGCAAAAGATCTTACAAAATTACCATTAGAAGAACTCATCGGTTCTCTAATGACTCATGAGATCACTATGGAAAAACAAGATCAGGAAGAAAGGCCAAAGAAAAATTTGGCATTTAAAACTGTTCATCAAGTTAAAGACAAGGATAATAGCGATGATGAAGACAAGTGACGACGATCTTGTGGAAGATGTAGCATTGATCACAAGACAGTTTCGAAACTTTCTTAGAAAGAAAAATGATAAGAGAAGGTTTTCGAACTACAGAAAGGAGGAAAGCAAAGGAGAATTTAGCAAAGAAACTCCAAGGTGCTACAAGTGCAACAAAGTGGGACATATCAAAACCGATTGTCCCCTTCTTCAAATGAAAAAGAAAAATCGCTTTCAAAAGAAAGCTTTGAAAGCAACATGGAGCGATGACTCAGACTCAAGCTCCAATGATGAAGAAGAACATGTGGCGAACATGTGCTTTATGGCAATTGAAAGCGAAAATGAGGTACAATCTTCGGATGATGAATCCGACCCTTCTTATATTGAACTACATGATCAACTTGAAAGTTTGTATATAGAATATAAGAAATTAGGTTCTAAATATAGTACTCTAAAAAGAAATCATATATGTTTAATTGAAGAAAAAGATTTATTAGAAAAGAAAGTATATGATTTAAATGACAAGAGTAGCAAGACCAATCAACTTGAAAAAGATAATAATTCATTAAGAGAGAAAGTTGATGAGTTGAATAAAATTATCACAAAATTCACACAAGGCTCAAAAATTTTTGAGAAAATGCTTTCGAGTCAAAGAAGTGTATTTAACAAAGGAGGATTAGGTTATAAACCTAATAAAAATCAAAAATACCTAAAGAATTACTTTGTTAAAGCTAAAGAGTCTTATGATCCAAGTCATACATGTAATTATTGTAGAAAATTAGGTCATTTGATTTATGCATGTCCGATGAAGAAAAATAAAATTGTTGACATGATTTGGGTTCCAAAAGGAACCACCCCTAACCAAAAAGGACCCAAGAAGGTATGGGTACCAAAATCCTCATCTTGATTCTATTTTGTAGGAACCAAGGGAACATGGGGAGTGGTTTTTGGATAGTGCTTGTTCAAGACACATGACCGGAGACGGCACCCTTTTTTCAAGTCTTTCCAAAACTAAAGGAGGAAAAGTGACTTTTGGGGACAACTCAAAAGGAAAAATTGTTGGAATTGGCAACATTGGAGGTATGTCTTCAACCTCCATTGAAAATGTATTTCTTGTTGATAATCTTAAGCATAACTTACTTAGTATAAGTCAATTATGTGACAAAGGATATAAAATCTTATTTGATCATACATGTTGCTTAATACTTGAAAATGACAAAATTATTTTTATCGGTAATAGAATTGGAAACATCTATAAGATCAAAATAGATGCATGTATGAGTAGTGAAAATTGTCTTGTTGCTAGTATAAATGATAGTTTTCTATGGCATAGAAGACTAGGTCACATAAGCATGGACATTCTTTCAAAATTGACCAAAAATGATTTAGTTAAAGGTCTTCCTCATATTTCATATGAAAAGGAAAAGCTATGTGACGCTTGCCAAATGGGTAAACAATTCAAAACATCTTTTAAAAGTAAGAATCACATTTCAACCGAAAGACCTTTAGAATTACTTCACATAGATCTATTTGGACCAACTAGAACAAGAAGTTTAAGTGGTAATAGATATGTGTTTGTAATTGTTGATGACTTTACTAGATATAC
Source organism: Salix exigua (assembly GCA_032356905.1). Lineage (NCBI taxonomy): Eukaryota > Viridiplantae > Streptophyta > Magnoliopsida > Malpighiales > Salicaceae > Salix > Salix exigua. The sequence goes on from CM063604.1 coordinate 19,156,342, forward strand.
ATGGGTTATATTTTTGAAATCAAAAGATGAAACAATTCATGAATTTATAAAGTTTTCAAAGAAAATCGAAAATGAGAAAGGATTTTCTATAATTAACATAAGGAGCGATCATGGTGGTGAATTCACAAGTGATTTATTTGAAATGTTTTGTGAAGAAAAAGGATACCACCACAACTTTTCAACTCCTAGAACTCCCCAACAAAATGGGGTTGTGGAAAGGAAAAATCGGTCTCTTCAAGAAATGGCAAGAACTATGATAAATGAATTTAATACCCCTAAATATTTTTGGGCGGAAGCCGTAAATACTTCTTGCTATGTTTTAAATCGTGTTACCTTGAGACCTGAGTTGAAAAAGACTCCTTATGAGCTTTGGAAAGGGAGGAAGCCCAACATCTCTTATTTTAAAGTCTTTGGTTCAAAATGCTTTATTCTAAACACTAAAGACAACCTTGACAAATTTGATTCAAAATCCGATGTTGGAATTTTTCTTGGATACTCCTCCTCTAGCAAAGCTTACAGAGTTTACAATAATAGAACACTTTGTCTTGAGGAATCCATGCATGTCGCCTTTGAGGAAACTCAAAATGACAAAATTGTTGAGATTCCAGATGACTTAAATAAAAATGTTCAACATTTGAATCTTCATGATAAAAATCCAAATGAAATATCAATTGAAGATACAACCAAGGACCAACCAAGCTCAAGCAATCAACAAGAGTTGGTAAGTAACTCCTTTGAGCCGCCAAAGGAGCTAAGGTATGTAAGTTCTCATCCTCCGAATTAATTATCGGTAATCCGCTTGAGGGAACTAAAACTAGAGCATCACATAGAAATATTAGTGGTCATTATGCATTTGTTTCTCAAATAGAACCTAAAACCTTTCTTGAAGCTGAAAATGATGAAAAATGGATTTTAGCCATGCAAGATGAGCTAAATCAGTTTGAGAGAAATGATGTTTGGGAACTAGTCCCTAGACCAAAAGATTTATCAATAATTGGTACTAAATGGGTCTTTAGAAACAAAGTTGATGAACATGGGACTATTGTTAGAAACAAAGCAAGACTAGTTGCTAAAGGTTATAATCAAGAAGAAGGAATAGATTATGAAGAAACCTTTGCACCGGTAGCTAGACTTGAATCCATAAGAATGCTATTAGCCTATGCATGTCATGCAAATTTTACGCTTTTCCAAATGGATGTTAAAAGTGCATTTTTAAATGGCTTTATAATGGAAGAAGTATATGTTGAACAACCTCAAGGCTTTGAAAATTTTGAATTTCCTAATCATGTGTTTAAACTCAAAAAGGCCTTGTATGGTTTGAAACAAGCACCTAGGGCATGGTATGATAGATTAAAAACATTTCTTATTGAAAATGATTTTAACATTGGCAAAATTGACACCACCCTGTTTACAAAAAGAAAAGGAAAAGATATCCTTATTGTACAAATCTATGTTGATGATATAATTTTTGGTGCTACTAACGAATCTCTATGTAAGGAATTTGCAAAATGCATGCAAGAGGAGTTTGAAATGAGCATGATGGGAGAATTAAATTTCTTCCTTGGATTGCAAATTAAGCAAACAAGAGATGGCATCTTCATCAACCAAAGCAAGTACACCAAGGATCTTCTAAAAAGATTTGGGATGGAACATGTCAAAGATGCCGACACACCCATGGGAACATCTACTAAGCTTGATATGGACGAAAAAGGTAAAACCGTAGACATCACCAAATATCGAGGTATGATCGGTTCTCTTTTATATTTAACCGCAAGTAGACCCGATATTATGTTTAGTGTATGTTTATGTGCACGATTTCAAGCATGTCCAAAAGAATCCCATGTTAGTGCAGTAAAAAGAATTTTTCGTTACTTGCATGGTACAATTAATTTAGGGTTGTGGTATCCGAAGGGAAGTGAAATGAGTTTAATCAGTTACTCGGATGCAGATTTTGCGGGTTGCAAAATAGATAGGAAAAGTACTAGTGGAACTTGTCACTTTCTAGGATCTTCACTAGTATCATGGGCAAGTAAGAAACAAAACTTCGGTAGCCCTATCAACAACTGAAGCAGAATATATTGCGGCGGGGAGTTGTTGTGCACAAGTATTATGGATGAAACAAACTTTGGAGGATTATAGACTTAAGTTTGAAAATACTCCGATTAAATGTGATAATACAAGTGCTATTTGCTTATCTAAGAATCCTATTCAGCACTCTCGTACAAAACACATAGAAGTAAGACATCACTTCTTGAGGGATCACATTGAAAAAGGAGATATTGTACTTGAGTTTATAGGTACAGAACATCAACTTGCAGATATTTTTACAAAACCCTTAGCCAAAGATCGCTTTTATGAAATAAGAAGGAACCTAGGATTTATCCATGCAAATGATGTTTAAATTATGTATACATCAATGGTTATAAGTTGGATTTATTTGATGTTAAAAAGTATACACTTGGAGCATAAGAAACTTGTTCAAAACAAATATTGGAGAATTTAGAAATTCTGGGATGAACCGGTCGACCGGTTCATCAAGAGCAAGCCAACCGGTAGACCGGTTGAGACAGAATAAAACAGAGGATGGCTACTGGAATTTTTCGAATCTTGGAGGAAAATGGTTCTGAACATAATTTTTCGACATACAGGGTACCTTTGAATATTAATGAATGATTTTAAAGTCAAAATGCAAAAATTTCCATTTTTGCATGTACCGGTCGACCGGTACATGCATCTGGATCAACCGGTCGACCGGTTGAGCCAGAGGAACAATAGCGTTCGCTACTGCCTAAAATTTGCATTTTTAGCCCCTCGATTTCTTTGCCTTTTGGACATAATTTTTACGTGAAAAGGCTACATTATGAGTGAGAAGAACGGTTCAAAAGAAAAATTTGGAAAATTCTCAACCTGGGAGTCAACCGGTCGACCGGTTGAACTTACCCCAAGGCAACCGGTCGATCGGTTGCTCGATAGTATAAATACTATCTAGGGTTTCAGAACTCATTCAACAGAAAAATCCGAAAAATCTTACCCTAAATCCTCTCCAAAACTAATCTAAATCAAAACACCCATAGCCAAATTGAAGACAATGGCATCTCATAAGCGATTAAGAAGGACTGAATCAAGGAGCAAAAGAGCCAATGATCCAGCTTCCTCGTCAGGTGATAATGTTCAAAGATTTTTGAGTAAATTTCTCAAATAGAGCTATCATCGTAGAAAGAGGTTTAAGCAATGATCTATCTGCTTTAGGTATAGACACTTTATTTGCTGAAATGGGTTGGTACTCACTGTATGAATATAGGAAACCTACATACCCTAAATTGATGAGAATGTTCTTTGCTAACATGAGGGTTAATGTAGAACCTAGAATAATGAGTACTCTTCAAGGACATCCCATTGAATTTAATTGTGATGAATTAGCTGAGATATTGGGAATATCTAATGATGGTCCAAGGGTGTTTGATATTAAAATAATTCCGACCATTGAAGGTTTTAGCTATGATTATGTCTGTTGCATTACATACCGGAAATAATGGATTTGCTCCAGTGCTAAAATAAAGAGTCAAGATCTTTTATTGAGACCTAGGATACTCCATAGAATTATTGCTCACAATATTTTGCCCAAAAAGGGCACTATGATGAAGTCACATTTATGGAGTTATGCTTAATTGACTGTATGATTCAGCGAAGGCCAATAAACCTTCCATACATATTGATTAGGAATATAATCTTAGCATTTGATCAAAAACAAAAGGCTCTACCTTATGGTCAAGTGTTTACCACTATTTTTGAGCATTTTGAGATCTTGCTGACGGGTACGGATAAGAGACCGTACTCAGATAAGACGGAGATAAATAACACCACTCTAACTAGGATGAAATATGTGCTAAATGAGCATGGTGAGTGGATCCAAGGGCACCAAGAAGGTGCACATGCTGAGGAAGAGCATGAAAAGGAGGAGAATGCGGCTGAGGATGAAGGTGAAGACGAGTTCACACATTTATTTGAGTCACCACCTCCGGCTTCCTCCCCAGATGAGCCATCTGCGAGTGGCTGGTCGCATAGGATAGAGAGTCGTCTCACGCTTATGGAGACAGATATACGATTCATGAGAGACTCTCACATAGAGATGCGGGCTGATATTCAGGAGATGAAGGCGATGATGGCTTCACTTCTCTCACGGAACCCACCTCCTTCGTAATTGTGTATCATGCATCTCATCTTTTTTATGTTGTTATTTACAATATTGTATTTATGCTTTTCATTTTGGATATATGTACAATGATATTGAATATTTTTTTATCCACAATGATTAACCTTCTTTTTGTTGATGCCAAAGGGGGAGAGAAATATGAAATATCAAATGCATCAATAATGGGGGAGTAAAATATGAGAATATAAAAGAATTATATGCATATATTTAGGGGGAGAAATATGAATTTCTCTTATAAATTGCATATGATATTTGTACTTAGATTAAATTGCTACAAATGTTCAATGTCTCCTATATATTGCATTATAATATTTAGGGGGAGACTCAATTTATTATCTAAGTTTTTTTGTTTATTGTCATCATCAAAAAGGGGGAGATTGTTGACATATAATGTCACACTTATATGTTTTATATATTTTGATGATAACAATAAAAAGAAAATGGACTAATAATATGCTTGGATGAGATTAAGCGATAAACAGGTATTATACAAAGAATACATCAACAAGCATAACGGAGTACACGAAGAAATCACTCCAAGAAGTCCAAGATGCAAGCAAGTGAAGACAAAGAAGAAGTTTTCATTTTAGTGCTTTAATTATGTAAATCTCAAATGTCTAACTTGATAGCACAATTTAAAATGAACTCACACACTTCACATTGCATGCATTAAAAGAGTTTGATGATTAGAGGATTAAGTCATATTCAATCGGTTCAAAAATTCAGAAAAGATAATTTGTCACAATTGCCTTTCTGCATGAACCGGTCGACCGCTTGGTGTATACCAAGTAAACCGGTCGACCGCTTGAAGACAAATTGTCTTTTGAGCTGAACCGGTCGACCGCTAGGTTTATCCGTTGTGAACCGGTCGACCGCTTGAAGACAAAATGTCTTTCAAGCCGAACCGGTCGACCGCTTGGGTTATCCGTTGTGAACCGGTCGACCGCTTGAAGACGAATTGTCTTTTGAACTGAACCGGTCGACCACTTTATTTGTCCGTTGTGAACCGGTCGACCGCTTGATATGACAGTTGCATTAAAACGGCTATAAACGGCTAGTTTCTTTTAGAAACTTATAAATAGCCCTCCTAATTGCAAAAATAAATACACAAGAACTTTCATATCTTATATTGAGGCAATTAGAGTGCAAAAACATCTTCATATCATCAATCTTTATTAATACTCATATTTGTGTTTAAATCTTCATATCTTAACACAAAGAGTATTTTTCATTCTCACTACACTTAAACACCTTCAAATATTCTAAGTGTTATCAAGTGAGATAAAGAGATCATAGATCTTCATTTGTAATATCTACACTATTAAGAGTGTATTGTTGTTTTTCAAAAACAACCATTGTATTATTCTTGAGAGTTGAAGTATAAAACTCTTTGATATTGGTGAGGAATATCACCAAGGAAAAATCTTGAAGAGGGTACATCTTCAAGTGGGAAGAAGGAAAATCTTGAAGAGGGCATATCTTCAAGTGGTGTAAAAGTCTTGGTGTGGATTCATCAAGCAAGATTTGTAATCTTGTTACTTGGACTAGTAAGAGAGTACAATACTCAAGTACGGATTTGTACTTGAATCGTGGACGTAGGCTTGCCGAACCACGTTAAAAATCGAGTTAGCAATCTCTCTCTCTATCTCTTTACTTTAAAGTAATTGATTTTAGAATTGCTATAATTATTGTATTTACACCTAATTCCCCCTTAGGTGTATAGTTGCCTTAATCCTTGAATAACAATTTTAATGGGTATTAGACTTATATTTCTCACGTTGATCATATCGAAGCACTTTTTAGTTGCTATTAGGCTTCAATTTTATGGGTAACCCGCTTTTCCCTAAGCACGATCGAACTTGGTTTTTGGGTGGGTGTTAGCCTTGGATTTTTGGACAAATTGATCGAAACTCGACTAGCCACATTTTAATGGGTATTAGCCTTATATTTCTAACATTGTTCATATCCAAGCACTTTTTAGCTGCTATTAGGCTTCAATTTTATGGGTAACCCACTTTTCCCCCAAGCATGATTGAACTTGGTTTTTGGGTGGGTGTTAGCCTTGGATTTTCGGACAAATTGATCCGAACTCGACTTGCCCCATTTTAATGGGTATTAGCCTTCTATCTATTCTTGTTCATATCCAACAACTTTTTAGTTGCTATTAGGCTTCAATTTTATGGGTAACCCACTTTTCCCAAAAGCATTATCGAACTTGTTTTTGGGTGGGTTAGCCTTTGATTTTCGTAAAAATTGATCCGGACTCGACTAGCCATATTTTAAAGGGTATTAGCCTTCTATTTCTAACCTTGTTCATATCCAACAACTTTTTAGTTGCTATTAGGCTTCAATTTTATGGGTAACCCGCTTTTCCCTAAGCACGATCGAACTTGGTTTTTGGGTGGGTGTTAGCCTTGGATTTTCGGACAAATTGATCCGGACTCGACTAGCCCCATTTTAATGGGTATTAGCCTTCTATTTCTAACCTTGTTCATATCCAACAACTTTTTAGTTGCTATTAGGCTTCAAATTTATGGCTAACACACTTTTCCCCTAAGCATTATAGAACTTGGTTTTTGGGTGGGTGTTAGCCTTGGATTTTCGGACAAATTGATCCGGACTCGACTAGCCCCATTTTAATGGGTATTAGCCTTATATTTCTAACCTTGTTCATATCCAACAACTTTTTAGTTGCTATTAGGCTTCAAATTTATGGCTAACACACTTTTCCCCTAAGCATTATAGAACTTGGTTTTTGGGTGGGTGTTAGCCTTGGATTTTCGGACAAATTGATACGAACTCGACTAGCCCTATTTTAATGGGTATTAGACTTATATTTCTCACGTTGTTCATATCCAAGCACTTTTTAGTTGCTATTAGGCTTCAATTTTATGGGTAACCCGCTTTTCCCTAAGCACGATCGAACTTGGTTTTTGGGTGGGTGTTAGCCTTGGATTTTCGGACAAATTGATCCGGACTCGACTAGCCCCATTTTAATGGGTATTAGCCTTGTATTTCTAACCTTGTTCATATCCAACAACTTTTTAGTTGCTATTAGGCTTCAAATTTATGGCTAACACACTTTTCCCCCAAGCATGATTGAAGTTGGTTTTTGGGTGGGTGTTAGCCTTGGATTTTCGGACAAATTGATCCGGACTCGACTAGCCCCATTTTAATGGGTATTAGCCTTCTATTTCTAACCTTGTTCATATCCAACAACTTTTTAGTTGCTATTAGGCTTCAATTTTATGGGTAACCCGCTTTTCCCTAAGCACGATCGAACTTGGTTTTTGGGTGGGTGTTAGCCTTGGATTTTCGGACAAATTGATCCGGACTCGACTAGCCCCATTTTAATGGGTATTAGCCTTCTATTTCTAACCTTGTTCATATCCAACAACTTTTTAGTTGCTATTAGGCTTCAAATTTATGGCTAACACACTTTTCCCCTAAGCATTATAGAACTTGGTTTTTGGGTGGGTGTTGGCCTTGGATTTTCGGACAAATTGATACGAACTCGACTAGCCCTATTTTAATGGGTACTAGACTTATATTTCTCACGTTGTTCATATCCAAGCACTTTTTAGTTGCTATTAGGCTTCAATTTTATGGGTAACCCGCTTTTCCCTAAGCACGATCGAACTTGGTTTTTGGGTGGGTGTTAGCCTTGGATTTTCGGACAAATTGATCCGGACTCGACTAGCCCCATTTTAATGGGTATTAGCCTTGTATTTCTAACCTTGTTCATATCCAACAACTTTTTAGCTGCTATTAGGCTTCAATTTTATGGGTAACCCACTTTTCCCCCAAGCATGATCGAACTTGGTTTTTGGGTGGGTGTTAGCCTTGGATTTTCGGACAAATTGATCCGGACTCGACTAGCCCCATTTTAATGGGTATTAGCCTTCTATTTCTAACCTTGTTCATATCCAAGTACTTTTTAGTTGCTATTAGGCTTCAATTTTGTGGGTAACCCACTTTTCCCTAAGCACGATCGAAGTTGGTTTTTGGGTGGGTGTTAGCCTTGGATTTTCGGACAAATTGATCCGGACTCGACTAGCCCCATTTTAATGGGTATTAGCCTTGTATTTCTAACCTTGTTCATATCGAACAACTTTTTAGTTGCTATTAGGCTTCAAATTTATGGCTAACACACTTTTCCCCTAAGCATTATAGAACTTGGTTTTTGGGTGGGTGTTGGCCTTGGATTTTCGGACAAATTGATACGAACTCGACTAGCCCTATTTTAATGGGTACTAGACTTATATTTCTCACGTTGTTCATATCCAAGCACTTTTTAGTTGCTATTAGGCTTCAATTTTATGGGTAACCCGCTTTTCCCTAAGGACGATCGAACTTGGTTTTTGGGTGGGTGTTAGCCTTGGATTTTCGGACAAATTGATCCGGACTCGACTAGCCCCATTTTAATGGGTATTAGCCTTCTATTTCTAACCTTGTTCATATCCAACAACTTTTTATTTGCTATTAGGCTTCAATTTTATGGGTAACCCACTTTTCCCCCAAGCATGATCGAAGTTGGTTTTTGGGTGGGTGTTAGCCTTGGATTTTCGGACAAATTAATCCGGACTCGACTAGCCCCATTTTAATGGGTATTAGCCTTCTATTTCTAACCTTGTTCATATCCAACAACTTTTTAGTTGCTATTAGGCTTCAATTTTATGGGTAACCCACTTTTCCCCCAAGCATGATCGAACTTGGTTTTTGGGTGGGTGTTAGCCTTGGATTTTCGGACAAATTGATCCGGACTCGACTAGCCCCATTTTAATGGGTATTAGCCTTCTATTTCTAACCTTGTTCATATCCAAGTACTTTTTAGTTGCTATTAGGCTTCAATTTTGTGGGTAACCCACTTTTCCCTAAGCACGATCGAACTTGGTTTTTGGGTGGGTGTTAGCCTTGGATTTTCGGACAAATTGATCCAGACTCGACTAGCCCCATTTTAATGGGTATTAGCCTTCTATTTCTAACCTTGTTCATATCCAACAACTTTTTAGTTGCTATTAGGCTTCAAATTTATGGCTAACACACTTTTCCCCCAAGCATGATTGAAGTTGGTTTTTGGGTGGGTGTTAGCCTTGGATTTTCGGACAAATTGATCCGGACTCGACTAGCCCCATTTTAATGGGTATTAGCCTTCTATTCCTAACCTTGTTCATATCCAAGCTCTTTTTAGTTGCTATTAGGCTTCAATTTTATGGGTAACCCACTTTTCCCCCAAGCATGATCGTACTTGGTTTTTGGGTGGGTGTTAGCCATGGATATTCTGGACAAATTGATCGAACTCGACTAGCCCCATTTTAATGGGTATTAGCCTTATATTTCTAACATTGTTCATATCCAAGCACTTTTTAGCTGCTATTAGGCTTCAATTTTATGGGTAACCCACTTTTCCCCCAAGCATGATCGTACTTGGTGTTTGGGTGGGTGTTAGCCTTGGATTTTCGGACAAATTGATCGGAACTCGACTAGCCCCATTTTAATGGGTATTAGCCTTATATTTCTAACATTGTTCATATCCAAGCACTTTTTAGCTGCTATTAGGCTTCAATTTTATGGGTAACCCACTTTTCCCCCAAGCATGATCGAACTTGGTTTTTGGGTGGGTGTTAGCCTTGGATTTTCGGACAAATTGATCCGGACTCGACTAGCCCCATTTTAATGGGTATTAGCCTTCTATTTCTAACCTTGTTCATATCCAAGTACTTTTTAGTTGCTATTAGGCTTCAATTTTATGGGTAACCCACTTTTCCCCAAAGCATGATCGAACTTGGTTTTTGGGTGGGTGTTAGCCTTGGATTTTCGGACAAATTGATCCGGACTCGACTAGCCATATTTTAATGGGTATTAGCCTTCTATTTCTAACCTTGTTCATATCCAACAACTTTTTAGTTGCTATTAGGCTTCAATTTTATGGGTAACCCGCTTTTCCCTAAGCACGATCGAAGTTGGTTTTTGGGTGGGTGTTAGCCTTGGATTTTCGGACAAATTGATCCGGACTCGACTAGCCCCATTTTAATGGGTATTAGCCTTGTATTTCTAACCTTGTTCATATCGAACAACTTTTTAGTTGCTATTAGGCTTCAAATTTATGGCTAACACACTTTTCCCCTAAGCATTATAGAACTTGGTTTTTGGGTGGGTGTTGGCCTTGGATTTTCGGACAAATTGATACGAACTCGACTAGCCCTATTTTAATGGGTATTAGACTTATATTTCTCACGTTGTTCATATCCAAGCACTTTTTAGTTGCTATTAGGCTTCAATTTTATGGGTAACCCGCTTTTCCCTAAGCACGATCGAACTTGGTTTTTGGGTGGGTGTTAGCCTTGGATTTTCGGACAAATTGATCCGGACTCGACTAGCCCCATTTTAATGGGTATTAGCCTTCTATTTCTAACCTTGTTCATATCCAACAACTTTTTAGTTGCTATTAGGCTTCAAATTTATGGCTAACACACTTTTCCCCCAAGCATGATTGAAGTTGGTTTTTGGGTGGGTGTTAGCCTTGGATTTTCGGACAAATTGATCCGGACTCGACTAGCCCCATTTTAATGGGTATTAGCCTTCTATTTCTAACCTTGTTCATATCCAACAACTTTTTAGTTGCTATTAGGCTTCAATTTTGTGGGTAACCCACTTTTCCCCCAAGCATGATCGAACTTGGTTTTTGGGTGGGTGTTAGCCTTGGATTTTCGGACAAATTGATCCGGACTCGACTAGCCCCATTTTAATGGGTATTAGCCTTCTATTTCTAACCTTGTTCATATCCAACAACTTTTTAGTTGCTATTAGGCTTCAATTTTATGGGTAACCCGCTTTTCCCTAAGCATGATCGAACTTGGTTTTTGGGTGGGTGTTAGCCTTGGATTTTCGGACAAATTGATCCGGACTCGACTAGCCCCATTTTAATGGGTATTAGCCTTCTATTTCTAACCTTGTTCATATCCAACAACTTTTTAGTTGCTATTAGGCTTCAAATTTATGGCTAACACACTTTTCCCCTAAGCATTATAGAACTTGGTTTTTGGGTGGGTGTTAGCCTTGGATTTTCGGACAAATTGATACGAACTCGACTAGCCCTATTTTAATGGGTATTAGACTTATATTTCTCACGTTGTTCATATCCAAGCACTTTTTAGTTGCTATTAGGCTTCAATTTTATGGGTAACCCGCTTTTCCCTAAGCACGATCGAACTTGGTTTTTGGGTGGGTGTTAGCCTTGGATTTTCGGACAAATTGATCCGGACTCGACTAGCCCCATTTTAATGGGTATTAGCCTTCTATTTCTAACCTTGTTCATATCCAACAACGTTTTATTTGCTATTAGGTTTCAAATTTATGGCTAACACACTTTTCCCCTAAGCATTATAGAACTTGGTTTTTGGGTGGGTGTTAGCCTTGGATTTTCGGACAAATTGATACTGAACTCGACTAGCCCTATCTTAATGGGTATTAGACTTATATTTCTCACGTTGTTCATATCCAAGCACTTTTTAGTTGCTATTAGGCTTCAATTTTATGGGTAACCCGCTTTTCCCTAAGCACGATCGAACTTGGTTTTTGGGTGGGTGTTAGCCTTGGATTTTCGGACAAATTGATCCGGACTCGACTAGCCCCATTTTAATGGGTATTAGCCTTGTATTTCTAACCTTGTTCATATCCAACAACTTTTTAGCTGCTATTAGGCTTCAATTTTATGGGTAACCCACTTTTCCCCCAAGCATGATCGAACTTGGTTTTTGGGTGGGTGTTAGCCTTGGATTTTCGGACAAATTGATCCGGACTCGACTAGCCCCATTTTAATGGGTATTAGCCTTCTATTTCTAACCTTGTTCATATCCAAGCACTTTTTAGTTGCTATTAGGCTTCAATTTTATGGGTAACCCACTTTTCCCCCAAGCATGATCGAACTTGGTTTTTGGGTGGGTGTTAGCCTTGGATTTTCGGACAAATTGATCCGGACTCGACTAGCCCCATTTTAATGGGTATTAGCCTTCTATTTCTAACCTTGTTCATATCCAACAACTTTTTAGTTGCTATTAGGCTTCAATTTTATGGGTAACCCACTTTTCCCTAAGCACGATCGAACTTGGTTTTTGGGTGGGTGTTAGCCTTGGATTTTCGGACAAATTGATCCGGACTCGACTAGCCCCATTTTAATGGGTATTAGCCTTCTATTTCTAACCTTGTTCATATCCAACAACTTTTTAGTTGCTATTAGGCTTCAAATTTATGGCTAACACACTTTTCCCCCAAGCATGATTGAAGTTGGTTTTTGGGTGGGTGTTAGCCTTGGATTTTCGGACAAATTGATCCGGACTCGACTAGCCCCATTTTAATGGGTATTAGCCTTCTATTCCTAACCTTGTTCATATCCAAGCTCTTTTTAGTTGCTATTAGGCTTCAATTTTATGGGTAACCCACTTTTCCCCCAAGCATGATCGTACTTGGTTTTTGGGTGGGTGTTAGCCTTGGATTTTCGGACAAATTGATCGGAACTCGACTAGCCCCATTTTAATGGGTATTAGCCTTATATTTCTAACATTGTTCATATCCAAGCACTTTTTAGCTGCTATTAGGCTTCAATTTTATGGGTAACCCACTTTTCCCCCAAGCATGATCGAACTTGGTTTTTGGGTGGGTGTTAGCCTTGGATTTTCGGACAAATTGATCCGGACTCGACTAGCCCCATTTTAATGGGTATTAGCCTTATATTTCTAACCTTGTTCATATCCAACAACTTTTTAGTTGCTATTAGGCTTCAAATTTATGGCTAACACACTTTTCCCCCAAGCATGATTGAAGTTGGTTTTTGGGTGGGTGTTAGCCTTGGATTTTCGGACAAATTGATCCGGACTCGACTAGCCCCATTTTAATGGGTATTAGCCTTCTATTTCTAACCTTGTTCATATCCAACAACTTTTTAGTTGCTATTAGGCTTCAATTTTATGGGTAACCCACTTTTCCCCCAAGCATGATCGAACTTGGTTTTTGGGTGGGTGTTAGCCTTGGATTTTCGGACAAATTGATCCGGACTCGACTAGCCCCATTTTAATGGGTATTAGCCTTCTATTTCTAACCTTGTTCATATCCAACAACTTTTTAGTTGCTATTAGGCTTCAATTTTATGGGTAACCCGCTTTTCCCTAAGCACGATCGAACTTGGTTTTTGGGTGGGTGTTAGCCTTGGATTTTCGGACAAATTGATCCGGACTCGACTAGCCCCATTTTAATGGGTATTAGCCTTCTATTTCTAACCTTGTTCATATCCAACAACTTTTTAGTTGCTATTAGGCTTCAAATGTATGGCTAACACACTTTTCCCTAAGCACGATCGAACTTGGTTTTTGAGTGGGTGTTAGCCTTGAATTTTCGGACAAATTGATACGAACTCGACTAGCCCTATTTTAATGGGTATTAGACTTATATTTCTCACGTTGTTCATATCCAAGCACTTTTTAGTTGCGATTAGGCTTCAATTTTATGGGTAACCCGCTTTTCCCTAAGCACGATCGAACTTGGTTTTTGGGTGGGTGTTAGCCTTGGATTTTCGGACAAATTGATCCGGACTCGACTAGCCCCATTTTAATGGGTATTAGCCTTCTATTTCTAACCTTGTTCATATCCAACAACTTTTTAGTTGCTATTAGGCTTCAATTTTATGGGTAACCCACATTTCCCAAAGCATGATCGAACTTGGTTTTTGGGTGGGTGTTAGCCTTGGATTTTCGGACAAATTGATCCGGACTCGACTAGCCCCATTTTAATGGGTATTAGCCTTCTATTTCTAACCTTGTTCATATCCAACAACTTTTTAGTTGCTATTAGGCTTCAATTTTATGGGTAACCCGCTTTTCCCTAAGCACGATCGAACTTGGTTTTTGGGTGGGTGTTAGCCTTGGATTTTCGGACAAATTGATCCGGACTCGACTAGCCCCATTTTAATGCGTATTAGCCTTATATTTCTATCCTTGTTCATATCCAACAACTTTTTAGTTGCTATTAGGCTTCAAATTTATGGCTAACACACTTTTTCCTTAAGCATTATAGAACTTGGTTTTTGGGTGGGTGATAGCCTTGGATTTTCGGACAAATTGATACGAACTCGACTAGCCCCATTTTAATGGGTATTAGACTTATATTTCTCACGTTGTTCATATCCAAGCACTTTTTAGTTGCTATTAGGCTTCAATTTTATGGGTAACCCGCTTCTCCCTAAGCACGATCGAACTTGGTTTTTGGGTGGGTGTTAGCCTTGGATTTTCGGACAAATTGATCCGGACTCGACTAGCCCCATTTTAATGGGTATTAGCCTTATATTTCTATTCTTGTTCATATCCAACAACTTTTTAGTTGCTATTAGGTTTCAAATTTATGGCTAACACACTTTTCCCCTAAGCATTATAGAACTTGGTTTTTGGGTGGGTGTTAGCCTTGGATTTTCGGACAAATTGATCCGGACTCGACTAGCCACATTTTAATTGGTATTAGCCTTATATTTCTAACCTTGTTCATATCCAACAACTTTTTAGTTGCTATTAGGCTTCAAATTTATGGCTAACACACTTTTCCCCCAAGCATGATTGAACTTGGTTTTTGGGTAGGTGTTAGCCTTGGATTTTCGGACAAATTGATCCGGACTCGACTAGACCCATTTTATTGGGTATTAGGCTTATATTTCTAACCTTGTTCATATCCAAGCACTTTTTGGTTGCTATTAGGCTTCAATTTTATAGGTAACCCACTTTTCCCCCAACCATGATTGAACTTGGTTTTTGGGTGGGTGTTAGTCTTGGATTTTCGGACAAATTGATCCGGACTCGACTAGCCCCATTTTAATGGGTATTAGCCTTCTATTTCTAACCTTGTTCATATCCAACAACTTTTTAGTTGCTATTAGGCTTCAATTTTATGGGTAACCCACTTTTCCCCCAAGCATGATCGAACTTGGTTTTTGGGTGGGCGTTAGCCGTGGATTTTCGGACAAATTGAATCGGACTTGACTAGCCCCATTTTAATGGGTATTAGCCTTATATTTCTATTCTTGTTCATATCCAACAACTTTTTAGTTGCTATTAGGCTTCAAAATTATGTCTAACACACTTTTCCCCTAAGAATTATAGAACTTGGTTTTTGGGTGGGTGTTAGCCTTGGATTTTCGGACAAATTGATCCGGACTCGACTAGCCACATTTTAATTGGTATTAGCCTTATATTTCTAACCTTGTTCATATCCAACAACTTTTTAGTTGCTATTAGGCTTCAAATTTATGGCTAACACACTTTTCCCCCAAGCATGATTGAACTTGGTTTTTGGGTAGGTGTTAGCCTTGGATTTTCGGACAAATTGATCCGGACTCGACTAGACCCATTTTATTGGGTATTAGGCTTATATTTCTAACCTTGTTCATATCCAAGCACTTTTTGGTTGCTATTAGGCTTCAATTTTATAGGTAACCCACTTTTCCCCCAACCATGATTGAACTTGGTTTTTGGGTGGGTGTTAGCCTTGGATTTTCGGACAAATTGATCCGGACTCGACTAGCCCCATTTTAATGGGTATTATCCTTCTATTTCTAACATTGTTCATATCCAAGCACTTTTTAGCTGCTATTAGGCTTCAATTTTATGGGTAACCCACTTTTCCCCCAAGCATGATCGAACTTTTTTTTGGGTGGGTGTTAGCCTTGGATTTTCGGACAAATTGATCCGAACTCGACTTGCCCCATTTTAATGGGTATTAGCCTTCTATTTCTAACCTTGTTCATATCCAAGCACTTTTTAGTTGCTATTAGGCTTCAATTTTATGGGTAACCCGCTTCTCCCTAAGCACGATCGAACTTGGTTTTTGGGTGGGTGTTAGCCTTGGATTTTCGGACAAATTGATCCGGACTCGACTAGCCCCATTTTAATGGGTATTAGCCTTCTATTTCTAACCTTGTTCATATCCAACAACTTTTTAGTTGCTATTAGGCTTCAATTTTATGGGTAACCCACTTTTCCCCCAAGCATGATCGAACTTGGTTTTTGGGTGGGTGTTAGCCTTGGATTTTCGAACAAATTGATCCGGACTCGACTAGCCCCATTTTAATGGGTATTATCCTTCTATTTCTAACATTGTTCATATCCAAGCACTTTTTAGCTGCTATTAGGCTTCAATTTTATGGGTAACCCACTTTTCCCCCAAGCATGATCGAACTTGGTTTTTGGGTGGGTGTTAGCCTTGGATTTTCGGACAAATTGATCCGGACTCGACTAGCCCCATTTTAATGGGTATTAGCCTTATATTTCTATTCTTGGTCATATCCAACAACTTTTTAGTTGCTATTAGGTTTCAAATTTATGGCTAACACACTTTTCCCCTAAGCATTATAGAACTTGGTTTTTGGGTGGGTGTTAGCCTTGGATTTTCGGACAAATTGATCCGGACTCGACTAGCCACATTTTAATTGGTATTAGCCTTATATTTCTAACCTTGTTCATATCCAACAACTTTTTAGTTGCTATTAGGCTTCAAATTTATGGCTAACACACTTTTCCCCCAAGCATGATTGAACTTGGTTTTTGGGTAGGTGTTAGCCTTGGATTTTCGAACAAATTGATCCGGACTCGACTAGCCCCATTTTAATGGGTATTAGCCTTATATTTCTAACCTTGTTCATATCCAACAACTTTTTAGTTGCTATTAGGCTTCAATTTTCTGGGTAACCCACTTTTCCCCCAAGCATGATTGAACTTGGTTTTTGGGTGGGTGTTAGCCTTGGATTTTCGAACAAATTGATCCGGACTCGACTAGCCCCATTTTAATGGGTATTATCCTTCTATTTCTAACATTGTTCATATCCAAGCACTTTTTAGCTGCTATTAGGCTTCAATTTTATGGGTAACCCACTTTTCCCCCAAGCATGATCGAACTTGGTTTTTGGGTGGGTGTTAGCCTTGGATTTTAGGACAAATTGATCCGGACTCGACTAGCCCCATTTTAATGGGTATTAGCCTTCTATTTCTAACCTTGTTCATATCCAACAACTTTTTAGTTGCTATTAGGCTTCAATTTTATGGGTAACACACCCAAGCATGATTGAACTTGGTTTTTGGGTGGGTGTTAGCCTTGGATTTTCGGACAAATTGATCCGGACTCGACTAGCCCCATTTTAATGGGTATTAGCCTTATATTTCTATTCTTGGTCATATCCAACAACTTTTTAGTTGCTATTAGGCTTCAAATTTATGGCTAACACACTTTTCCCCTAAGCATTATAGAACTTGGTTTTTGGGTGGGTGTTAGCCTTGGATTTTCGGACAAATTGATCCGGACACGACTAGCCACATTTTAATTGGTATTAGCCTTATATTTCTAACCTTGTTCATATCCAACAACTTTTTAGTTGTTATTAGGCTTCAAATTTATGGGTAACACACTTTTCCCCCAAACATGATTGAACTTGGTTGGTTTGGGTAGGTGTTAGCCTTGGATTTTCGAACAAATTGATCCGGACTCGACTAGCCCCATTTTAATGGGTATTATCCTTCTATTTCTAACATTGTTCATATCCAAGCACTTTTAGGTTGCTATTAGTCTTCAATTTTCTAGGTAACCCACTTTTCCCCAACCATGATTGAACATGGTTTTTTGGTGGGTGTTGGCCTTGGATTTTCGGACAAATTGATCCGGACTCGACTAGCCCCATTTTAATGTGTATTAGGCTTATATTTCTAACCTTGTTCATATACAAGCACTTTTTAGTTGCTATTAGGCTTCAAATTTATGGCTAACACACTTTTTCCCCAACCATGATTGAAGTTGGTTTTTGGGTGGGTGTTATCCATGGATTTTCGGACAAATTGATCCGGACTCGACTAGCCCCATTTTAATGGGTATTAGCCTTCTATTTCTAACCTTGTTCATATCCAACAACTTTTTAGTTGCTATTAGGCTTCAATTTTGTGGGTAACCCACTTTTCCCCCAAGCATGATCGAACTTGGTTTTTGGGTGGGTGTTAGCCTTGGATTTTCGGACAAATTGATCCGGACTCGACTAGCCCCATTTTAATGGGTATTAGCCTTATATTTCTAACCTTGTTCATATCCAACAACTTTTTAGTTGCTATTAGGCTTCAAATTTATGGCTAACACACGTTTCCCCTAAGCATTATAGAACTTGGTTTTTGGGTGGGTGTTGGCCTTGGATTTTCGGACAAATTGATCCGGACTCGACTAGCCCTATTTTAATGGGTATTAGACTTATATTTCTCACGTTGTTCATATCCAAGCACTTTTTAGTTGCTATTAGGCTTCAATTTTATGGGTAACCCGCTTTTCCCTAAGCACGATCGAACTTGGTTTTGGGTGGGTGTTAGCTTTGGATTTTCGGACAAATTGATCCGAACTCGACTTGCTCCATTTTAATGGGTATTAGCCTTCTATTTCTAACCTTGTTCATATCCAACAACTTTTTAGTTGCTATTAGGCTTCAATTTTATGGGTAACCCACTTTTCCCCCAAGCATGATCGAACTTGGTTTTTGGGTGGGTGTTAGCCTTGGATTTTCGAACAAATTGATTTGGACTCGACTAGCCCCATTTTAATGGGTATTAGCCTTCTATTTCTAACCTTGTTCATATCCAAGCACTTTTTATCTGCTATTAGGCTTCAATTTTATGGGTAACCCACTTTTCCCCCAAGCATGATCGAACTTGGTTTTTGGGTGGGCGTTAGCCTTGGATTTTCGGACAAATTGATCCGGACTCGACTAGCCCCATTTTAATGGGTATTAGCCTTATATTTCTATTCTTGTTCATATCCAACAACTTTTTAGTTGCTATTAGGATTCAAAATGATGGCTAACACACTTTTCCCCCAAGCATGATCGAACTTGGTTTTTGGGTGGGTGTTAGCCTTGGATTTTCGGACAAATTGATACGGACTCGACTAGCCACATTTTAATTGCTTTTAGCCTTATATTTCTAACCTTGTTCATATCCAACAACTTTTTAGTTGCTATTAGGCTTCAAATTTATGGCTAACACACTTTTCCCCCAAGCATGATTGAACTTGGTTTTTGGGTAGGTGTTACCATTGGATTTTCGGACAAATTGATCCGGACTCGACTAGACCCATTTTATTGGGGATTAGGCTTATATTTCTAACCTTGTTCATATCCAAGCACTTTTTGGTTGCTATTAGTCTTCAATTTTCTAGGTAACCCACTTTTCCCCCAACCATGATTGAACTTGGTTTTTGGGTGGGTGTTAGCCTTGGATTTTCGGACAAATTGATCCGAACTCGACTTGCCCCATTTTAATGGGTATTAGTCTTCTATTTCTAACCTTGTTCATATCCAAGCACTTTTTAGTTGCTATTAGGCTTCAATTTTATGGGTAACCCACGTTTCCCCCAAGCATGATCGAACTTGGTTTTTGGGTGGGTGTTAGCCTTGGATTTTCGGACAAATTGATCCGGACTCGACTAGCACCATTTTAATGGGTATTAGCTTTCTATTTCTAACCTTGTTCATATCCAACAACTTTTTAGTTCCTATTAGGCTTCAAATTTATGGCTAACACACTTTTCCCCCAAGCATGATCGAACTTGGTTTTGGGTGGGCGTTAGCCTTGGATTTTCGGACAAATTGATCCGGACTCGACTAGCCCCATTTTAATGGGTATTAGCCTTATATTTCTATTCTTGTTCATATCCAACAACTTTTTAGTTGCTATTAGGATTCAAAATGATGGCTAACACACTTTTCCCCTAAGAATTATAGAACTTGGTTTTTGGGTGGGTGTTAGCCTTGGATTTTCGGACAAATTGATTCGGACTCGACTAGCCACATTTTAATTGGTATTAGCCTTATATTGCTAACCTTGTTCATATCCAACAACTTTTTAGTTGCTATTAGGCTTCAAATTTATGGCTAACACACTTTTCCCCCAAGCATGATTGAACTTGGTTTTGGGGTAGGTGTTACCATTGGATTTTCGGACAAATTGATCCGGACTCGACTAGACCCATTTTATTGGGGATTAGGCTTATATTTCTAACCTTGTTCATATCCAAGCACTTTTTGGTTGCTATTAGTCTTCAATTTTCTAGGTAACCCACTTTTCCCCCAACCATGATTGAACTTGGTTTTTGGGTGGGTGTTAGCCTTGGATTTTCGGACAAATTGATCCGGACTCGACTAGCCCCATTTTAATGGGTATTAGCCTTGTATTTCTAACCTTGTTCATATCCAAGCACTTTTTAGTTGCTATTAGGCTTCAAATTTATGGCTAACACACTTTTGCCCCAACCATGATTGAAGTTGGTTTTTGGGTGGGTGTTAGTCTTGGATTTTCGGACAAATTGATCCGGACTCGACTAGCCCCATTTTAATGGGTATTAGCCTTCTATTTCTAACCTTGTTCATATCCAACAACTTTTTAGTTGCTATTAGGCTTCAATTTTGTGGGTAACCCACTTTTCCCCCAAGCATGATCGAACTTGGTTTTTGGGTGGGTGTTAGCCTTGGATTTTCGGACAAATTGATCCGGACTCGACTAGCCCCATTTTAATGGGTATTAGCCTTCTATTTCTAACCTTGTTCATATCCAACAACTTTTTAGATGCTATTAGGCTTCAATTTTATAGGTAACCCGCTTTTCCCTAAGCACGATCGAAGTTGGTTTTTGGGTGGGTGTTAGCCTTGGATTTTCGGACAAATTGATCCGGACTCGACTAGCCCCATTTTAATGGGTATTAGCCTTGTATTTCTAACCTTGTTCATATCGAACAACTTTTTAGTTGCTATTAGGCTTCAAATTTATGGCTAACACACTTTTCCCCTAAGCATTATAGAACTGGGTTTTGTGGTTGGTGTTCGACTTGGATTTTCGGACAAATTGATCCGGACTCGACTAGCCCTATTTTAATGGGTATTAGACTTATATTTCTCACGTTGTTCATATCCAAGCACTTTTTAGTTGCTATTAGGCTTCAATTTTATGGGTAACCCGCTTTTCCCTAAGCACGATCGAACTTGGTTTTTGGGTGGGTGTTAGCCTTGGATTTTCGGACAAATTGATCCGAACTCGACTTGCCCCATTTTAATGGGTATTAGCCTTCTATTTCTAACCTTGTTCATATCCAACAACTTTTTAGTTGCTATTAGGCTTCAATTTTATGGGTAACCCACTTTTCCCCCAAGCATGATCGAACTTGGTTTTTGGGTGGGTGTTAGCCTTGGATTTTCGGACAAATTGATCCGGACTCGACTAGCCCCATTTTAATGGGTATTAGCCTTCTATTTCTAACATTGTTCATATCCAAGCACTTTTTATCTGCTATTAGGCTTCAATTTTATGGGTAACCCACTTTTCCCCCAAGCATGATCGAACTTGGTTTTTGGGTGGGCGTTAGCCTTGGATTTTCGGACAAATTGATCCGGACTCGACTAGCCCCATTTTAATGGGTATTAGCCTTATATTTCTATTCTTGTTCATATCCAACAACTTTTTAGTTGCTATTAGGCTTCAAAATTATGGCTAACACACTTTCCCCCTAAGAATTATAGAACTTGGTTTTTGGGTGGGTGTTATCCTTGGATTTTCGGACAAATTGATTCGGACTCGACTAGCCACATTTTAATTGGTATTAGCCTTATATTTCTAACCTTGTTCATATCCAACAACTTTTTAGTTGCTATTAGGCTTCAAATTTATGGCTAACACACTTTTCCCCCAAGCATGATTGAACTTGGTTTTTGGGTAGGTGTTACCATTGGATTTTCGGACAAATTGATCCGGACTCGACTAGACCCATTTTATTGGGGATTAGGCTTATATTTCTAACCTTGTTCATATCCAAGCACTTTTTGGTTGCTATTAGTCTTCAATTTTCTAGGTAACCCACTTTTCCCCCAACCATGATTGAACTTGGTTTTTGGGTGGGTGTTAGCCTTGGATTTTCGGACAAATTGATCCGGACTCGACTAGCCCCATTTTAATGGGTATTAGCCTTGTATTTCTAACCTTGTTCATATCCAAGCACTTTTTAGTTGCTATTAGGCTTCAAATTTATGGCTAACACACTTTTGCCCCAACCATGATTGAAGTTGGTTTTTGGGTGGGTGTTAGTCTTGGATTTTCGGACAAATTGATCCGGACTCGACTAGCCCCATTTTAATGGGTATTAGCCTTCTATTTCTAACCTTGTTCATATCCAACAACTTTTTAGTTGCTATTAGGCTTCAATTTTGTGGGTAACCCACTTTTCCCCCAAGCATGATCGAACTTGGTTTTTGGGTGGGTGTTAGCCTTGGATTTTCGGACAAATTGATCCGGACTCGACTAGCCCCATTTTAATGGGTATTAGCCTTCTATTTCTAACCTTGTTCATATCCAACAACTTTTTAGTTGCTATTAGGCTTCAATTTTATGGGTAACCCGCTTTTCCCTAAGCACGATCGAAGTTGGTTTTTGGGTGGGTGTTAGCCTTGGATTTTCGGACAAATTGATCCGGACTCGACTAGCCCCATTTTAATGGGTATTAGCCTTGTATTTCTAACCTTGTTCATATCCAACAACTTTTTAGTTGCTATTAGGCTTCAAATTTATGGCTAACACACTTTTCCCTAAGCACGATCGAACTTGGTTTTTGGGTGGGTGTTAGCCTTGGATTTTCGGACAAATTGATCCGGACTCGACTAGCCCCATTTTAATGGGTATTAGACTTATATTTCTCACGTTGTTCATATCCAAGCACTTTTTAGTTGCTATTAGGCTTCAATTTTATGGGTAACCCGCTTTTCCTATGCACGATCGAACTTGGTTTTTGGGTGGGTGTTAGCCTTGGATTTTCGGACAAATTGATCCGAAGTTGACTAGCCCCATTTTAATGGGTATTAGCCTTCTATTTCTAACCTTGTTCATATCCAACAACTTTTTAGTTGCTATTAGGCTTCAATTTTGTGGGTAACCCACTTTTCCCCCAAGCATGATCGAACTTGGTTTTTGGGTGGGTGTTAGCCTTGGATTTTCGAACAAATTGATGTGGACTCGACTAGCCCCATTTTAATGGGTATTAGCCTTCTATTTCTAACCTTGTTCATATCCAAGCACTTTTTAGCTGCTATTAGGCTTCAATTTTATGGGTAACCCACTTTTCCCCCAAGCATGATCGAACTTGGTTTTTGGGTGGGCGTTAGCCTTGGATTTTCGGACAAATTGATCCGGACTCGACTAGCCCCATTTTAATGGGTATTAGCCTTATATTTCTATTCTTGTTCATATCCAACAACTTTTTAGTTGCTATTAGGATTCAAAATGATGGCTAACACACTTTTCCCCTAAGAATTATAGAACTTGGTTTTTGGGTGGGTGTTAGCCTTGGATTTTCGGACAAATTGATCCGGACTCGACTAGCCACATTTTAATTGGTATTAGCCTTATATTTCTAACCTTGTTCATATCCAACAACTTTTTAGTTGCTATTAGGCTTCAAATTTATGGCTAACACACTTTTCCCCCAAGCATGATTGAACTTGGTTTTTGGGTAGGTGTTACCATTGGATTTTCGGACAAATTGATCCGGACTCGACTAGACCCATTTTATTGGGGATTAGGCTTATATTTCTAACCTTGTTCATATCCAAGCACTTTTTGGTTGCTATTAGTCTTCAATTTTCTAGGTAACCCACTTTTCCCCCAACCATGATTGAACTTGGTTTTTGGGTGGGTGTTAGCCTTGGATTTTCGGACAAATTGATCCGAACTCGACTTGCCCCATTTTAATGGGTATTAGCCTTCTATTTCTAACCTTGTTCATATCCAAGCACTTTTTAGTTGCTATTAGGCTTCAATTTTATGGGTAACCCACTTTTCCCCCAAGCATGATCGAACTTGGTTTTTGGGTGGGTGTTAGCCTTGGATTTTCGGACAAATTGATCCGGACTCGACTAGCCCCATTTTAATGGGTATTAGCCTTCTATTTCTAACCTTGTTCATATCCAACAACTTTTTAGTTGCTATTAGGCTTCAAATTTATGGCTAACACACTTTTCCCCCAAGCATGATCGAACTTGGTTTTTGGGTGGGTGTTAGCCTTGGATTTTCGGACAAATTGATCCGGACTCGACTAGCCCCATTTTAATGGGTATTAGCCTTATATTTCTATTCTTGTTCATATCCAACAACTTTTTAGTTGCTATTAGGATTCAAAATGATGGCTAACACACTTTTCCCCTAAGCATTATAGAACTTGGTTTTTGGGTGGGTGTTAGCCTTGGATTTTCGGACAAATTGATCCGGACTCGACTAGCCACATTTTAATTGGTATTAGCCTTATATTTCTAACCTTGTTCATATCCAACAACTTTTTAGTTGCTATTAGGCTTCAAATTTATGGCTAACACACTTTTCCCTCAAGCATGATTGAACTTGGTTTTTGGGTCGGTGTTAGCCTTGGATTTTCGGACAAATTGATCCGGACTCGACTAGACCCATTTTATTGGGTATTACGCTTATATTTCTAACCTTGTTTATATCCAAGCACTTTTTAGCTGCTATTAGGCTTCAATTTTATGGGTAACCCACTTTTCCCCCAAGCATGATTGAACTTGGTTTTTGGGTGGGTGTTAGCCTTGGATTTTCGGACAAATTGATCCGAACTCGACTTGCCCCATTTTAATGGGTATTAGCCTTGTATTTCTAACCTTGTTCATATCCAAGCACTTTTTAGTTGCTATTAGGCTTCAAATTTATGGCTAACACACTTTTGCCCCAACCATGATAGAAGTTGGTTTTTGGGTGGGTGTTAGTCTTGGATTTTCGGACAAATTGATCCGGACTCGACTAGCCCCATTTTAATGGGTATTAGCCTTCTATTTCTAACCTTGTTCATATCCAACAACTTTTTAGTTGCTATTAGGCTTCAATTTTGTGGGTAACCCACTTTTCCCCCAAGCATGATCGAACTTGGTTTTTGGGTGGGTGTTAGCCTTGGATTTTCGGACAAATTGATCCGGACTCGACTAGCCCCATTTTAATGGGTATTAGCCTTCTATTTCTAACCTTGTTCATATCCAACAACTTTTTAGTTGCTATTAGGCTTCAATTTTATGGGTAACCCGCTTTTCCCTAAGCACGATCGAAGTTGGTTTTTGGGTGGGTGTTAGCCTTGGATTTTCGGACAAATTGATCCGGACTCGACTAGCCCCATTTTAATGGGTATTAGCCTTGTATTTCTAACCTTGTTCATATCGAACAACTTTTTAGTTGCTATTAGGCTTCAAATTTATGGCTAACACACTTTTCCCCTAAGCATTATAGAACTTGGTTTTTGGGTGGGTGTTGGCCTTGGATTTTCGGACAAATTGATCCGGACTCGACTAGCCCTATTTTAATGGGTATTAGACTTATATTTCTCACGTTGTTCATATCCAAGCACTTTTTAGTTGCTATTAGGCTTCAATTTTATGGGTAACCCGCTTTTCCCTAAGCACGGTCGAACTTGGTTTTTGGGTGGGTGTTAGCCTTGGATTTTCGGACAAATTGATCCGAACTCGACTAGCCCCATTTTAATGGGTATTAGCCTTATATTTCTAACATTGTTCATATCCAAGCACTTTTTAGCTGCTATTAGGCTTCAATTTTATGGGTAACCCACTTTTCCCCCAAGCATGATCGAACTTGGTTTTTGGGTGGGCGTTAGCCGTGGATTTTCGGACAAATTGAATCGGACTTGACTAGCCCCATTTTAATGGGTATTAGCCTTATATTTCTATTCTTGTTCATATCCAACAACTTTTTAGTTGCTATTAGGCTTCAAAATTATGTCTAACACACTTTTCCCCTAAGAATTATAGAACTTGGTTTTGGGATCGCCTTGGATTTTCGGACAAATTGATCCGGACTCGACTAGCCACATTTTAATTGGTATTTGTCTTCTATTTCTAACCTTGTTCATATCCAACAACTCTTTAGTTGCTATTAGGCTTCAATTTTATGGGTAACCCACTTTTCCCCCAAGCAGGATCGAACTTGGTTTTTGGGTGGGTGTTACCCTTGGATTTTCGGACAAATTGATCCGGACTCGACTAGCCCCATTTTAATGGGTATTAGCCTTCTATTTCTAACCTTGTTCATATCCAACAACTTTTTAGTTGCTATTAGGCTTCAAATTTATGGCTAACACACTTTTCCCCCAAGCATGATTGAAGTTGGTTTTTGGGTGGGTGTTAGCCTTGGATTTTCGGACAAATTGATCCGGACTCGACTAGACCCATTTTATTTGGTATTAGGCTTATATTTATAACCTTGTTCATATCCAAGCACTTTTTGGTTGCTATTAGGCTTCAATTTTATAGGTAACCCACTTTTCCCCCAACCATGATTGAACTTGGTTTTTGGGTGGGTGTTAGCCTTGGATTTTCGGACAAATTGATCCGAACTCGACTTGCCCCATTTTAAAGGGTATTAGCCTTCTATCTAACATTGTTCATATCCAAGCACTTTTTAGCTGCTATTAGGCTTCAATTTTATGGGTAACCCACTTTTCCCCCAAGCATGATCGAACTTGGTTTTTGGGTGGGTGTTAGCCTTGGATTTTCGAACAAATTGATCCGGACTCGACTAGCCCCATTTTAATGGGTATTATCCTTCTATTTCTAACATTGTTCATATCCAAGCACTTTTTAGCTGCTATTAGGCTTCAATTTTATGGGTAACCCACTTTTCCCCCAAGCATGATCGAACTTGGTTTTTGGGTGGGTGTTAGCCTTGGATTTTCGGACAAATTGATCCGGACTCGACTAGCCCCATTTTAATGGGTATTAGCCTTATATTTCTATTCTTGTTCATATCCAACAACTTTTTAGTTGCTATTAGGCTTCAAAATTATGGCTAACACACTTTCCCCCTAAGAATTATAGAAGTTGGTTTTTGGGTGGGTGTTAGCCTTGGATTTTCGGACAAATTGATCCGGACTCGACTAGCCACATTTTAATTGGTATTAGCCTTATATTTCTAACCTTGTTCATATCCAACAACTTTTTAGTTGCTATTAGGCTTCAAATTTATGGCTAACACACTTTTCCCCCAAGCATGATTGAACTTGGTTTTTGGGTAGGTGTTAGCCTTGGATTTTCGGACAAATTGATCCGGACTCGACTAGACCCATTTTATTCGGTATTAGGCTTATATTTCTAACCTTGTTCATATCCAAGCACTTTTTGGTTGCTATTAGGCTTCAATTTTATAGGTAACCCACTTTTCCCCCAACCATGATTGAACTTGGTTTTTGGGTGGGTGTTAGCCTTGGATTTTCGGACAAATTGATCCGAACTCGACTTGCCCCATTTTAATGGGTATTAGCCTTCTATTTCTAACCTTGTTCATATCCAAGCACTTTTTAGTTGCTATTAGGCTTCAATTTTATGGGTAACCCACTTTTCCCCCAAGCATGATCGAACTTGGTTTTTGGGTGGGTGTTAGCCTTGGATTTTCGGACAAATTGATCCGGACTCGACTAGCCCCATTTTAATGGGTATTAGCTTTCTATTTCTAACCTTGTTCATATCCAACAACTTTTTAGTTGCTATTAGGCTTCAAATTTATGGCTAACACACTTTTCCCCCAAGCATGATTGAAGTTGGTTTTTGGGTGGGTGTTAGCCTTGGATTTTCGGACAAATTGATCCGGACTCGACTAGCCCCATTTTAATGGGTATTAGCCTTCTATTCCTAACCTTGTTCATATCCAAGCTCTTTGTAGTTGCAATAAGGCTTCAATTTTATGGCTAATACACTTTTCCCCAAGCATGATCGAACTTGGTTTTTGGGTGGGTGTTAGGCTTGGATTTTTGGACAAATTGATCGAACTCGACTAGCCCCATTTTAATGGGTATTAGCCTTATATTTCTAACCTTGTTCATATCCAACAACTTTTTAGTTGCTATTAGGCTTCAAATTTATGGCTAACACACTTTTCCCCCAAGCATGATTGAACTTGGTTTTTGGGTAGGTGTTACCATTGGATTTTCGGACAAATTGATCCGGACTCGACTAGACCCATTTTAATGGGTATTAGCCTTCTATTTCTAACCTTGTTCATATCCAACAACTTTTTAGTTGCTATTAGGCTTCAAATTTATGGCTAACACACTTTTCCCCTAAGCATTATAGAACTTGGTTTTTGGGTGGGTGTTGGCCTTGGATTTTCGGACAAATTGATCCGGACTCGACTAGCCCTATTTTAATGGGTATTAGACTTATATTTCTCACGTTGTTCATATCCAAGCACTTTTTAGTTGCTATTAGGCTTCAATTTTATGAGTAACCCGCTTTTCCCTAAGCACGGTCGAACTTGGTTTTTGGGTGGGTGTTAGCCTTGGATTTTCGGACAAATTGATCCGAACTCGACTAGCCCCATTTTAATGGGTATTAGCCTTATATTTCTAACATTGTTCATATCCAAGCACTTTTTAGCTGCTATTAGGCTTCAATTTTATGGGTAACCCACTTTTCCCCCAAGCATGATCGAACTTGGTTTTTGGGTGGGCGTTAGCCTTGGATTTTCGGACAAATTGATCCGGACTCGACTAGCCCCATTTTAATGGGTATTAGCCTTATATTTCTATTCTTGTTCATATCCAACAACTTTTTAGTTGCTATTAGGCTTCAAAATTATGGCTAACACACTTTTCCCCTAAGAATTATAGAACTTGGTTTTTGGGAACGCCTTGGATTTTCGGACAAATTGATCCGGACTCGACTAGCCACATTTTAATTGGTATTTGTCTTCTATTTCTAACCTTGTTCATATCCAACAACTCTTTAGTTGCTATTAGGCTTCAATTTTATGGGTAACCCACTTTTCCCCCAAGCAGGATCGAACTTGGTTTTTGGGTGGGTGTTACCCTTGGATTTTCGGACAAATTGATCCGGACTCGACTAGCCCCATTTTAATGGGTATTAGCCTTCTATTTCTAACCTTGTTCATATCCAACAACTTTTTAGTTGCTATTAGGCTTCAAATTTATGGCTAACACACTTTTCCCCCAAGCATGATCGAACTTGGTTTTTGGGTGGCTGTTAGCCTTGGATTTTCGGACAAATTGATCCGGACTCGACTAGCCCCATTTTAATGGGTATTAGCCTTATATTTCTAACCTTGTTCATATCCAAGCACTTTTTGGTTGCTATTAGGTTTCAAATTTATGGCTAACACACTGTTCCCCCAAGCATGATTGAACTTGGTTTTCGGGTGGGTGTTAGCCTTGGATTTTCGGACAAATTGATCCGAACTCGACTTGCCCCATTTTAATGGGTATTATCCTTCTATTTCTAACATTGTTCATATCCAAGCACTTTTTAGCTGCTATTAGGCTTCAATTTTATGGGTAACCCACTTTTCCCCCAAGCATGATCGAACTTGGTTTTTGGGTGGGTGTTAGCCTTGGATTTTCGAACAAATTGATCCGGACTCGACTAGCCCCATTTTAATGGGTATTATCCTTCTATTTCTAACATTGTTCATATCCAAGCACTTTTTAGCTGCTATTAGGCTTCAATTTTATGGGTAACCCACTTTTCCCCCAAGCATGATCGAACTTGGTTTTTGGGTGGGTGTTAGCCTTGGATTTTCGGACAAATTGATCCGGACTCGACTAGCCCCATTTTAATGGGTATTAGCCTTATATTTCTATTCTTGGTCATATCCAACAACTTTTTAGTTGCTATTAGGTTTCAAATTTATGGCTAACACACTTTTCCCCTAAGCATTATAGAACTTGGTTTTTGGGTGGGTGTTAGCCTTGGATTTTCGGACAAATTGATCCGGACTCGACTAGCCACATTTTAATTGGTATTAGCCTTATATTTCTAACCTTGTTCATATCCAACAACTTTTTAGTTGCTATTAGGCTTCAAATTTATGGCTAACACACTTTTCCCCCAAGCATGATTGAACTGGGTTTTGGGTGAGGTGTTAGCATTGGATTTTCGGACAAATTGATCCGGACTCGACTAGACCCATTTTATTGGGGATTAGGCTTATATTTCTAACCTTGTTCATATCCAAGCACTTTTTGGTTGCTATTAGTCTTCAATTTTCTAGGTAACCCACTTTTCCCCCAACCATGATTGAACTTGGTTTTTGGGTGGGTGTTAGCCTTGGATTTTCGGACAAATTGATCCGAACTCGACTTGCCCCATTTTAATGGGTATTAGCCTTCTATTTCTAACCTTGTTCATATCCAAGCACTTTTTAGTTGCTATTAGGCTTCAATTTTATGGGTAACCCACTTTTCCCCCAAGCATGATCGAACTTGGTTTTTGGGTGGGTGTTAGCCTTGGATTTTCGGACAAATTGATCCGGACTCGACTAGCCCCATTTTAATGGGTATTAGCTTTCTATTTCTAACCTTGTTCATATCCAACAACTTTTTAGTTGCTATTAGGCTTCAAATTTATGGATAACACACTTTCCCCCCAAGCATGATTGAAGTTGGTTTTTGGGTGGGTGTTAGCCTTGGATTTTCGGACAAATTGATTCGGACTCGACTAGCCCCATTTTAATGGGTATTAGCCTTCTATTCCTAACCTTGTTCATATCCAAGCTCTTTTTAGTTGCTATTAGGCTTCAATTTTATGGCTAACACACTTTTCCCCCAAGCATGATCGAACTTGGTTTTTGGGTGGGTGTTAGGCTTGGATTTTTTGGACAAATTGATCGGAACTCGACTAGCCCCATTTTAATGGGTATTAGCCTTCTATTCCTAACCTTGTTCATATCCAACAACGTTTTAGTTGCTATTAGGCTTCAAATTTATGGCTAACACACTTTTCCCCCAAGCATAATTGAACTTGGTTTTTGGGTAGGTGTTAGCCTTGGATTTTCGGACAAATTGATCCGGACTCAACTAGACCCATTTTATTGGGTATTAGCCTTCTATTTCTAACCTTGTTCATATCCAACAACTTTTTAGTTTCTATTAGGCTTCAATTTTATGGGTAACACACTTTTCCACGAAGCATGATTAAACTTGGTTTTTGGGTGGGTGTTAGGCTTGAATATTCGGACAAATTGATCGAACTCGACTAGCCCCATTTTAATGGGTATTAGCCTTCTATTGCTAACCTTGTTCATATCCAAGCTCTTTTTAGTTGCTATTAGGCTTCAAATTTATGGCTAACACACTTTTCCCCCAAGCATAATTGAACTTGGTTTTTGGGTAGGTGTTAGCCTTGGATTTTCGGACAAATTGATCCGGACTCAACTAGACCCATTTTATTGGGTATTAGGCTTATATTTCTAACCTTGTTCATATCCAAGCACTTTTTGGTTGCTATTAGGCTTCAATTTTATAGGTAACCCACTTTTCCCCCAACCATGATTGAACTTGGTTTTTGGGTGGGTGTTAGCCTTGGATTTTCGGACAAATTGATCCGAACTCGACTTGCCCCATTTTAATGGGTATTAGCCTTCTATTTCTAACCTTGTTCATATCCAAGCACTTTTTAGTTGCTATTAGGCTTCAATTTTATGGGTAACCCACTTTTCCCCCAAGCATGATCGAACTTGGTTTTTGGGTGGGTGTTAGCCTTGGATTTTTGGACAAATTGATCCGGACTCGACTAGCCCCATTTTAATGGGTATTAGCCTTCTATTTCTAACCTTGTTCATATCCAACAACTTTTTAGTTGCTATTAGGCTTCAAATTTAAGGCTAACACACTGTTCCCCCAAGCATGATTGAACTTGGTTTTTGGGTAGGTGTTACCATTGGATTTTCGGACAAATTGATCCGGACTCGACTAGACCCATTTTAATGGGTATTAGCCTTATATTTCTAACCTTGTTCATATCCAAGCACTTTTTGGTTGCTATTAGTCTTCAATTTTCTAGGTAACCCACTTTTCCCCCAAGCATGATCGAACTTGGTTTTTGGGTGGGCATTAGCCTTGGATTTTCGGACAAATTGATCCGAACTCGACTTGCCCCATTTTAATGGGTATTAGCCTTATATTTCTAACATTGTTCATATCCAAGCACTTTTTAGCTGCTATTAGGCTTCAATTTTATGGGTAACCCACTTTTCCCCCAAGCATGATCGAACTTGGTTTTTGGGTGGCTGTTAGCCTTGGATTTTCGGACAAATTGATCCGGACTCGACTAGCCCCATTTTAATGGGTATTAGCCTTCTATTTCTAACCTTGTTCGTATCCAACAATTTTTTAGTTTCTATTAGGCTTCAATTTTATGGCTAACCCGCTTTTCCCTAAGCACGATCGAAGTTGGTTTTTGGGTGGGTGTTAGCCTTGGATTTTCGGACAAATTGATCCGGACTCGACTAGCCCCATTTTAATGGGTATTAGCCTTCTATTTCTAACCTTGTTCATATCCAACAACTTTTTAGTTGCTATTAGGCTTCAAATTTATGGCTAACACACTTTTCCCCCAAACATGATTGAAGTTGGTTTTTGGGTGGGTGTTAGCCTTGGATTTTCGGACAAATTGATCCGGACTCGACTAGCCCCATTTTAATGGGTATTAGCCTTCTATTCCTAACCTTGTTCATATCCAAGCTCTTTTTAGTTGCTATTAGGCTTCAATTTTATGGCTAACACTCTTTTCCCCCAAGCATGATTGAAGTTGGTTTTTGGGTGGGTGTTAGCCTTGGATTTTCGGACAAATTGATCGGAACTCGACTAGCCCTATTTTAATGGGTATTAGCCTTATATTTCTAACATTGTTCATATCCAAGCACTTTTTAGCTGCTATTAGGCTTCAATTTTATGGGTAACCCACTTTTCCCCCAAGCATGATCGAACTTGGTTTTTGGGTGGGCGTTAGCCTTGGATTTTCGGACAAATTGATCCGGACTCGACTAGCCCCATTTTAATGGGTATTAGCCTTCTATTTCTAACCTTGTTCATATCCAACAACTTTTTAGTTTCTATTAGGCTTCAATTTTATGGCTAACCCGCTTTTCCCTAAGCACGATCGAAGTTGGTTTTTGGGTGGGTGTTAGCCTTGGATTTTCGGACAAATTGATCCGGACTCGACTAGCCCCATTTTAATGGGTATTAGCCTTCTATTTCTAACCTTGTTCATATCCAACAACGTTTTAGTTGCTATTAGGCTTCTAATTTATGGCTAACACACTTTTCCCCCAAGCATGATTGAAGTTGGTTTTTGGGTGGGTGTTAGCCTTGGATTTTCGGACAAATTGATCCGGACTCGACTAGCCCCATTTTAATGGGTATTAGCCTTCTATTCCTAACCTTGTTCATATCCAAGCTCTTTTTAGGTGCTATTAGGCTTCAATTTTATGGCTAACACACTTTTCCCCCAAGCATGATTGAAGTTGGTTTTTGTGTGGGTGTTAGCCTTGGATTTTCGGACAAATTGATCGGAACTCGACTAGCCCCATTTTAATGGGTATTAGCCTTATATTTCTAACATTGTTCATATCCAAGCTCTTTTTAGTTGCTATTAGGCTTCAATTTTATGGGTAACCCACTTTTCCCCCAAGCATGATCGTACTTGGTGTTTGGGTGGGTGTTAGCCTTGGATTTTCGGACAAATTGATCGGAACTCGACTAGCCCCATTTTAATGGGTATTAGCCTTCTATTTCTAACCTTGTTCATATCCAAGCACTTTTTAGTTGCTATTAGGCTTCAATTTTATGGGTAACCCACTTTTCCCCCAAGCATGATCGAACTTGGTTTTTGGGTGGGTGTTACCCTTGGATTTTCGGACAAATTGATCCGGACTCGACTAGCCCCATTTTAATGGGTATTAGCCTTCTATTTCTAACCTTGTTCATATCCAAGAACTTTTTAGTTGCTATTAGGCTTCAAAGTTATGGCTAACACACTTTTCCCCCAAGCATGATTGAAGTTGGTTTTTGGTGGGTGTTAGCCTTGGATTTTCGGACAAATTGATCTGGACTCGACTAGCCCCATTTTAAAGGGGTATTAGCCTTCTATTCCTAACCTTGTTCATATCCAAGCTCTTTTTAGTTGCTATTAGGCTTCAATTTTATGGGTAACCCACCTTTCCCCCAAGCATGATCGTACTTGGTGTTTGGGTGGGTGTTAGCCTGGATTTTCTGGACAAATTGATCGAACTCGACTAGCCCCATTTTAATAGGTATTAGCCTTCTATCTAACATTGTTCATATCCAAGCACTTTTTAGCTGCTATTAGGCTTCAATTTTATGGGTAACCCGCTTTTCCCTAAGCACGATCGAACTTGGTTTTTGGGTGGGTGTTAGCCTTGGATTTTCGGACAAATTGATCCGGACTCGACTTGCCCCATTTTAATGGGTATTAGCCTTCTATTTCTAACCTTGTTCATATCCAAGCACTTTTTAGTTGCTATTAGGCTTCAATTTTATGGGTAACCCACTTTTCCCCCAAGCATGATCGAACTTGGTTTTTGGGTGGCTGTTAGCCTTGGATTTTCGGACAAATTGATCCGGACTCGACTAGCCCCATTTTAATGGGTATTAGCCTTCTATTTCTAACCTTGTTCATATCCAACAACTTTTTAGTTGCTATTAGGCTTCAAATTTATGGCTAACACACTTTTCCCCCAAGCATGATTGAAGTTGGTTTTTGGGTGGGTGTTAGCCTTGGATTTTCGGACAAATTGATCCGGACTCGACTAGCCCCATTTTAAAGGGGTATTAGCCTTCTATTCCTAACCTTGTTCATATCCAAGCTCTTTTTAGTTGCTATTAGGCTTCAATTTTATGGGTAACCCACCTTTCCCCCAAGCATGATCGTACTTGGTGTTTGGGTGGGTGTTAGCCTTGGATTTTCGGACAAATTGATCGGAACTCGACTAGCCCCATTTTAATGGGTATTAGCCTTATATTTCTAACATTGTTCATATCCAAGCACTTTTTAGCTGCTATTAGGCTTCAATTTTATGGGTAACCCACTTTTCCCCCAAGCATGATCGAACTTGGTTTTTGGGTGCGCGTTAGCCTTGGATTTTCGGACAAATTGATCCGGACTCCACTAGACCCATTTTAATGGGTATTAGCATTGTATTTCTAACCTTTTTCATATCCAATAACTTTTTAGTTTCTATTAGGCTTCAATTTTATGGGTAACCCGCTTTTCCCTAAGCACGATCGAACTTGGTTTTTGGGTGGGTGTTAGCCTTGGATTTTCGGACAAATTGATCCGGACTCGACTTGCCCCATTTTAATGGGTATTAGCCTTCTATTTCTAACCTTGTTCATATCCAAGCACTTTTTAGTTGCTATTACGCTTCAATTTTATGGGTAACCCACTTTTCCTCCAAGCATGATCGAACTTGGTTTTTGGGTGGCTGTTAGCCTTGGATTTTCGGACAAATTGATCCGGACTCGACTAGCCCCATTTTAATGGGTATTAGCCTTCTATTTCTAACCTTGTTCATATCCAACAACTTTTTAGTTTCTATTAGGCTTCAATTTTATGGCTAACCCGCTTTTCCCTAAGCACGATCGAAGTTGGTTTTTGGGTGGGTGTTAGCCTTGGATTTTCGGACAAATTGATCCGGACTCGACTAGCCCCATTTTAATGGGTATTAGCCTTCTATTTCTAACCTTGTTCATATCCAACAACTTTTTAGTTGCTATTAGGCTTCAAATTTATGGCTAACACACTTTTCCCCCAAGCATGATTGAAGTTGGTTTTTGGGTGGGTGTTAGCCTTGGATTTTCGGACAAATTGATCCGGACTCGACTAGCCCCATTTTAATGGGTATTAGCCTTCTATTCCTAACCTTGTTCATATCCAAGCTCTTTTTAGTTGCTATTAGGCTTCAATTTTATGGCTAACACACTTTTCCCCCAAGCATGATTGAAGTTGGTTTTTGGGTGGGTGTTAGCCTTGGATTTTCGGACAAATTGATCCGGACTCGACTAGCCCCATTTTAATGGGTATTAGCCTTCTATTTCTAACCTTGTTCATATCCAACAACTTTTTAGTTGCTATTAGGCTTCTAATTTATGGCTAACACACTTTTCCCCCAAGCATGATTGATGTTTGTTTTTGGGTGGGTGTTAGCCTTGGATTTTCGGACAAATTGATCCGGACTCGACTAGCCCCATTTTAATGGGTATTAGCCTTCTATTCCTAACCTTGTTCATATCCAAGCTCTTTTTAGTTGCTATTAGGCTTCAATTTTATGGCTAACACTCTTTTCCCCCAAGCATGATTGAAGTTGGTTTTTGGGTGGGTGTTAGCCTTGGATTTTCGGACAAATTGATCGGAACTCGACTAGCCCTATTTTAATGGGTATTAGCCTTATATTTCTAACATTGTTCATATCCAAGCTCTTTTTAGTTGCTATTAGGCTTCAATTTTATGGGTAACCCACTTTTCCCCCAAGCAGGATCGAACTTGGTTTTTGGGTGGGTGTTTCCATTGGATTTTTGGACAAATTGATCCGGAGTCGACTAGCCCCATTTTAATGGGTATTAGCCTTCTATTTCTAACCTTGTTCATATCCAACAACTTTTTAGTTGCTATTAGGCTTCAAATTTATGGCTAACACACGTTTCCCCCAAGCATGATTGAAGTTGGTTTTTGGGTGGGTGTTAGCCTTGGATTTTCGGACAAATTGATCCGGACTCGACTAGCCCCATTTTAATGGGTATTAGCCTTAGATTTCTAACCTTGTTCATATCCAAGCACTTTTTAGTTGCTATTAGGCTTCAATTTTATGGGTAACACACTTTTCGCCAATCATGATAGAAGTTGGTTTTTGGGTGGGTGTTAGCCTTGGATTTTCGGACAAATTGATCCGGACTCGACTAGCCCCATTTTAATGGGTATTAGCCTTCTATTTCTAACCTTGTTCATATCCAACAACTTTTTAGTTGCTATTAGGCTTCAAATTTATGGCTAACACACTTTTCCCCCAAGCATGATTGAAGTTGGTTTTTGGGTGGGTGTTAGCCTTGGATTTTCGGACAAATTGATCCGGACTCGACTAGCCCCATTTTAATGGGTATTAGCCTTCTATTTCTAACCTTGTTCATATCCAACAACTTTTTAGTTGCTATTAGGCTTCAAATTTATGGCTAACACACTTTTCCCCCAAGCATGATTGAAGTTTGTTTTTGGTGGGTGTTAGCCTTGGATTTTCGGACAAATTGATTTGGACTCGACTAGCCCCATTTTAATGGGTATTAGCCTTCTATTCCTAACCTTGTTCATATCCAAGCTCTTTTTAGTTGCTATTAGGCTTCAATTTTATGGCTAACACACTTTTCCCCCAAGCATGATTGAAGTTGGTTTTTGGGTGGGTGTTAGCCTTGGATTTTCGGACAAATTGATCGGAACTCGACTAGCCCCATTTTAATGGGTATTAGCCTTATATTTCTAACATTGTTCATATCCAAGCTCTTTTTAGTTGCTATTAGGCTTCAATTTTATGGGTAACCCAGTTTTCCCCCAAGCATGAGCGTACTTGGTGTTTGGGTGGGTGTTAGCCTTGGATTTTCGGAAAAATTGATCCGACTCGACTAGCCCCATTTTAATGGGTATTAGCCTTCTATTTCTAACCTTGTTCATATCCAACAACTTTTTAGTTGCTATTAGGCTTCAAATTTATGGCTAACACACTTTTCCCCCAAGCATGATTGAAGTTGGTTTTTGGGTGGGTGTTAGCCTTGGATTTTCGGACAAATTGATCCGGACTCGACTAGCCCCATTTTAATGGGTATTAGCCTTCTATTCCTAACCTTGTTCATATCCAAGCTCTTTTTAGTTGCTATTAGGCTTCAATTTTATGGCTAACACACTTTTCCCCCAAGCATGATTGAAGTTGGTTTTTGGGTGGGTGTTAGCCTTGGATTTTCGGACAAATTGATCGGAACTCGACTAGCCCCATTTTAATGGGTATTAGCCTTATATTTCTAACATTGTTCATATCCAAGCTCTTTTTAGTTGCTATTAGGCTTCAATTTTATGGGTAACCCACTTTTCCCCCAAGCATGAGCGTACTTGGTGTTTGGGTGGGTGTTAGCCTTGGATTTTCGGACAAATTTTTCCGAACTCGACTAGCCCCATTTTAATGGGTATTAGCCTTCTATTTCTAACCTTGTTCATATCCAAGCACTCTTTAGTTGCTATTAGGCTTCAATTTTATGGGTAACCCACTTTTCCCCCAAGCAGGATCGAACTTGGTTTTTGGGTGGGTGTTACCCTTGGATTTTCGGACAAATTGATCCGGACTCGACTAGCCCCATTTTAATGGGTATTAGCCTTCTATTTCTAACCTTGTTCATATCCAACAACTTTTTAGTTGCTATTAGGCTTCAAATTTATGGCTAACACACTTTTCCCCCAAGCATGATTGAAGTTGGTTTTTGGTGGGTGTTAGCCTTGGATTTTCGGACAAATTGATCCGGACTCGACTAGCCCCATTTTAATGGGTATTAGCCTTCTATTTCTAACCTTGTTCATATCCAACAACTTTTTAGTTGCTATTAGGCTTCAAATTTATGGCTAACACACTTTTCCCCCAAGCATGATTGAAGTTGGTTTTTGGGTCGTTGTTAGCCTTGGATTTTCGGACAAATTTATCTGGACTCGACTAGCCCCATTTTAATGGGTATTAGCCTTCTATTCCTAACCTTGTTCATATCCAAGCTCTTTTTAGTTGCTATTAGGCTTCAATTTTATGGCTAACACTCTTTTCCCCCAAGCATGATTGAAGTTGGTTTTTGGGTGGGTGTTAGCCTTGGATTTTCGGACAAATTGATCCGGACTCGACTAGCCCCATTTTAATGGGTATTAGCCTTATATTCCTAACATTGTTCATATCCAAGCTCTTTTAGGTGCTATTAGGCTTCAATTTTATGGGTAACCCTCTTTTCCCCAAGCATGAGCGCACTTGGTGTTTGGGTGGGTGTTAGCCTTGGATTTTCGGACAAATTGATCCGAACTCGACTAGCCCCATTTTAATGGGTATTAGCCTTCTATTTCTAACCTTGTTCATATCCAAGCACTTTTTAGTTGCTATTAGGCTTCAATTTTATGGGTAACCCACTTTTCCCCCAAGCATGATCGAACTTGGTTTTTGGGTGGGTGTTACCCTTGGATTTTCGGACAAATTGATCCGGACTCGACTAGCCCCATTTTAATGGGTATTAGCCTTCTATTTCTAACCTTGTTCATATCCAACAACTTTTTAGTTGCTATTAGGCTTCAAATTTATGGCTAACACACTTTTCCCCCAAGCATGATTGAAGTTGGTTTTTGGTGGGTGTTAGCCTTGGATTTTCGGACAAATTGATCCGGACTCGACTAGCCCCATTTTAATGGGTATTAGCCTTCTATTCCTAACCTTGTTCATATCCAAGCTCTTTTTAGTTGCTATTAGGCTTCAATTTTATGGCTAACACACTTTTCCCCCAAGCATGATTGAAGTTGGTTTTTGGGTGGGTGTTAGCCTTGGATTTTCGGACAAATTGATCGGAACTCGACTAGCCCCATTTTAATGGGTATTAGCCTTATATTTCTAACATTGTTCATATCCAAGCTCTTTTTAGTTGCTATTAGGCTTCAATTTTATGGGTAACCCACTTTTCCCCCAAGCATGAGCGTACTTGGTGTTTGGGTGGGTGTTAGCCTTGGATTTTCGGACAAATTGATCCGAACTCGACTAGCCCCATTTTAATGGGTATTAGCCTTCTATTTCTAACCTTGTTCATATCCAAGCACTCTTTAGTTGCTATTAGGCTTCAATTTTATGGGTAACCCACTTTTCCCCCAAGCAGGATCGAACTTGGTTTTTGGGTGGGTGTTACCCTTGGATTTTCGGACAAATTGATCCGGACTCGACTAGCCCCATTTTAATGGGTATTAGCCTTCTATTTCTAACCTTGTTCATATCCAACAACTTTTTAGTTGCTATTAGGCTTCAAATTTATGGCTAACACACTTTTCCCCCAAGCATGATTGAAGTTGGTTTTTGGTGGGTGTTAGCCTTGGATTTTCGGACAAATTGATCCGGACTCGACTAGCCCCATTTTAGTGGGTATTAGCCTTCTATTTCTAACCTTGTTCATATCCAACAACTTTTTAGTTGCTATTAGGCTTCAAATTTATGGCTAACACACTTTTCCCCCAAGCATGATTGAAGTTGGTTTTTGGGTGGGTGTTAGCCTTGGATTTTCGGACAAATTGATCCGGACTCGACTAGCCCCATTTTAATGGGTATTAGCCTTCTATTCCTAACCTTGTTCATATCCAAGCTCTTTTTAGTTGCTATTAGGCTTCAATTTTATGGCTAACACACTTTTCCCCCAAGCATGATTGAAGTTGGTTTTTGGGTGG
This sequence comes from Salix exigua, assembly GCA_032356905.1. Lineage (NCBI taxonomy): Eukaryota > Viridiplantae > Streptophyta > Magnoliopsida > Malpighiales > Salicaceae > Salix > Salix exigua. The sequence goes on from CM063604.1 coordinate 19,196,901, forward strand.
GTGTTAGCCTTGGATTTTCGGACAAATTGATCGGAACTCGACTAGCCCCATTTTAATGGGTATTAGCCTTATATTTCTAACATTGTTCATATCCAAGCTCTTTTTAGTTGCTATTAGGCTTCAATTTTATGGGTAACCCACTTTTCCCCCAAGCATGAGCGTACTTGGTGTTTGGGTGGGTGTTAGCCTTGGATTTTCGGACAAATTGATCCGAACTCGACTAGCCCCATTTTAATGGGTATTAGCCTTCTATTTCTAACCTTGTTCATATCCAAGCACTCTTTAGTTGCTATTAGGCTTCAATTTTATGGGTAACCCACTTTTCCCCCAAGCAGGATCGAACTTGGTTTTTGGGTGGGTGTTAGCCTTGGATTTTCGGACAAATTGATCCGGACTCGACTAGCCCCATTTTAATGGGTATTAGCCTTCTATTTCTAACCTTGTTCATATCCAACAACTTTTTAGTTGCTATTAGGCTTCAAATTTATGGCTAACACACTTTTCCCCCAAGCATGATTGAAGTTGGTTTTTGGGTGGGTGTTAGCCTTGGATTTTCGGACAAATTGATCCGGACTCGACTAGCCCCATTTTAATGGGTATTAGCCTTCTATTCCTAACCTTGTTCATATCCAAGCTCTTTTTAGTTGCTATTAGGCTTCAATTTTATGGGTAACCCACTTTTCCCCCAAGCATGATCGAACTTGGTTTTTGGGTGGGTGTTAGCCTTGGATTTTCGGACAAATTGATCCGGACTCGACTAGACCCATTTTATTGGGTATTAGGCTTATATTTCTAACCTTGTTCATATCCAAGCACTTTTTGGTTGCTATTAGGCTTCAATTTTATAGATAACCCAATTTTCCCCAAGCATGATTGAAGTTGGTTTTTGGGTGGGTGTTAGCCTTGGATTTTCGGACAAATTGATCCGCACTCGACTTGCCCCATTTTAATGGGTATTAGCCTTCTATTTCTAACCTTGTTCATATCCAATAACGTTTTAGTTGCTATTAGGCTTCAATTTTATGGGTAACCCACTTTTCCCCCAAGCATGATCGAACTTGGTTTTTGGGTGGGTGTTAGCCTTGGATTTTCGGACAAATTGATCCGGACTCGACTAGACCCATTTTATTGGGTATTAGGCTTATATTTCTAACCTTGTTCATATCCAAGCATTTTTGGTTGCTATTAGGCTTCAATTTTATAGGTAACCCACTTTTCCCCCAAGCATGATTGAACTTGGTTTTTGGAGGGCGTGTTAGACTTGGATTTTCGGACAAATTGATCCTAACTTCACTAGCTCCATTTAAGGGGGTATTACCCTTCCATTTTTAACCTTGTTCATATCCAAGCACTTTTTGGTTGCTATTAGACGTCAATTTTATGGGTAATACACTTTTCCCCCAACACATGATTGAACTTGGTTTTTGGGTCGGTGTTAGCCTTGGATTTTTGGACAAATTGATCCGGACTCGACAAGCCCTATTTTATTGGGTATTAGCGTTATATTTCTAACCTTGTTCATATCCAACAACTTTTTATTTGCTATTAGGCTTCAATTTTATGGGTAACCTACTTTTCCCCCAAGCATGATTGAACTTGGTTTTTGGGTCGGTGTTAGCCTTGGATTTTCGGACAAATTGATCCGGACTCGACAAGCACCATTTTAATGGGTATTAGGCTTATATTTCTAACCTTGTTCTTATCCAAGCACTTTTTGGTTGCTATTAGTCTTCAATTTTCTAGGTAACCCACTTTTCCCCAAGCATGATTGAACTTGGTTTTTGGGTGGGTGTTAGCCTTGGATTTTCGGACAAATTGATCCGCACTCGACTTGCCCCATTTTAATGGGTATTAGCCTTCTATTTCTAACCTTGTTCATATCCAATAACTTTTTAGTTGCTATTAGGCTTCAATTTTATGGGTAACCCACTTGTCCCCCAAGCATGATCGAACTTGGTTTTTGGGTGGCTGTTAGCCTTGGATTTTAGGACAAATTGATCCGGACTCGACTAGCCCCATTTTAATGGGTATTAGCCTTCTATTTCTAACCTTGTTCCTATCCAACAACTTTTTAGTTGCTATTAGGCTTCAAATTTATGGCTAACACACTTTTCCCACAAGCATGATTGAAGTTGGTTTTTGGGTGGGTGTTAGCCTTGGATTTTCGGACAAATGGATCCGGACTCGACTAGCCCCATTTTAATGGGTATTAGCCTTCTATTTCTAACCTTGTTCATATCCAAGCTCTTTTAGTTGCTATTAGGCTTCAATTTTATGGCTAACACACTTTTCCCCCAAGCATGATCGAACTTGGTTTTTGGGTGGGTGTTAGGCTTGGATTTTTTGGACAAATTGATCGGAACTCGACTAGCCCCATTTTAATGGGTATTAGCCTTCTATTCCTAACCTTGTTCATATCAAAGCTCTTTTAGTTGCTATTAGGCTTCAATTTTATGGCTAACACACTTTTCCCCAAGCATGATTGAAGTTGGTTTTGGGTGGGTGTTAGCCTTGGATTTTCGGACAAATTGATCCGGACTCGACTAGACCCATTTTATTGGGTATTAGGCTTATATTTCTAACCTTGTTCATATCCAAGCACTTTTTGGTTGCTATTAGGCTTCAATTTTATAGGTAACCCACTTTTCCCCCAACCATGATTGAACTTGGTTTTTGGGTGGGTGTTAGCCTTGGATTTTCGGACAAATTGATCCGAACTCGACTTGCCCCATTTTAATGGGTATTAGCCTTCTATTTCTAACCTTGTTCATATCCAAGCACGTTTTAGTTGCTATTAGGCTTCAATTTTATGGGTAACCCACTTTTCCCCCAAGCATGATCGAACTTGGTTTTTGGGTGGGTGTTAGCCTTGGATTTTCGGACAAATTGATCCGGACTCGACTAGACCCATTTTATTGGGTATTAGGCTTATATTTCTAACCTTGTTCATATCCAAGCACTTTTTGGTTGCTATTAGGCTTCAATTTTATAGGTAACCCAATTTTCCCTAAGCATGATTGAACTTGGTTTTTGGGTGGGTGTTAGCCTTGGATTTTCGGACAAATTGATCCGGACTCGACTTGCCCCATTTTAATGGGTATTAGCCTTCTATTCCTAACCTTGTTCATATCCAAGCTCTTTTTAGTTGCTATTAGGCTTCAATTTTATGGCTAACACACTTTTCCCCAAGCATGATCGAACTTGGTTTTTGGGTGGGTGTTAGGCTTGGATTTTTGGACAAATTGATCTGAACTCGACTAGCCCCATTTTAATGGGTATTAGCCTTCTATTCCTAACCTTGTTCATATCAAAGCTCTTTTAGTTGCTATTAGGCTTCAATTTTATGGCTAACACACTTTTCCCCAAGCATGATTGAAGTTGGTATTTGGGTGGGTGTTAGCCTTGGATTTTCGGACAAATTGATCCGGACTCGACTAGACCCATTTTATTCGGTATTAGGCTTATATTTCTAACCTTGTTCATATCCAAGCACTTTTTGGTTGCTATTAGGCTTCAATTTTATAGGTAACCCACTTTTCCCCCAACCATGATTGAACTTGGTTTTTGGGTGGGTGTTAGCCTTGGATTTTCGGACAAATTGATCCGAACTCGACTTGCCCCATTTTAATGGGTATTAGCCTTCTATTTCTAACCTTGTTCATATCCAAGCACTTTTTAGTTGCTATTAGGCTTCAATTTTATGGGTAACCCACTTTTCCCCCAAGCATGATCGAACTTGGTTTTTGGGTGGGTGTTAGCCTTGGATTTTCGGACAAATTGATCCGGACTCGACTAGACCCATTTTATTGGGTATTAGGCTTATATTTCTAACCTTGTTCATATCCAAGCACTTTTTGGTTGCTATTAGGCTTCAATTTTAGAGGTAACCCACTTTTCCCCCAACCATGATCGAACTTGGTTTTTGGGTGGGTGTTAGCCTTGGATTTTCGGACAAATTGATCCGAACTCAACTAGCCCCATTTTAATGGGTATTAGCCTTCTATTCCTAACCTTGTTCATATCCAAGCTCTTTTTAGTTGCTATTAGGCTTCAATTTTATGGGTAACCCACTTTTCCCCCAAGCATGATCGTACATGGTTTTTTGGTGGGTGTTAGCCTTGGATTTTCGGACAAATTGATCCGGACTCGACTAGCCCCATTTTAATGGGTATTAGCCTTCTATTCCTAACCTTGTTCATATCCAAGCTCTTTTTAGTTGCTATTAGGCTTCAAATTTATGGCTAACACACTTTTCCCCCAAGCATGATTGAAGTTGGTTTTTGGGTGGGTGTTAGCCTTGGATTTTCGGACAAATTGATCCGGACTCGACTAGCCCCATTTTAATGGGTATTACCCTTATATTTCTAACCTTGTTCATATCCAACAACTTTTTAGTTGCTATTAGGCTTCAATTTTAGAGGTAACCCACTTTTCCCCCAACCATGATTGAACTTGGTTTTTGGGTGGGTGTTAGCCTTGGATTTTCGGACAAATTGATCCGAACTCAACTAGCCCCATTTTAATGGGTATTAGCCTTATATTTCTAACCTTGTTCATATCCAAGCTCTTTTTAGTTGCTATTAGGCTTCAATTTTATGGGTAACCCACTTTTCCCCCAAGCATGATCGTACTTGGTTTTTGGGTGGGTGTTAGCCTTGGATTTTCGGACAAATTGATCCGGACTCGACTAGCCCCATTTTAATGGGTATTAGCCTTATATTTCTAACCTTGTTCATATCCAACAACTTTTTAGTTGCTATTAGGCTTCAAATTTATGGCTAACACACTGTTCCCCCAAGCATGATTGAACTTGGTTTTTGGGTGGGTGTTAGCCTTGGATTTTCGGACAAATTGATCCGCACTCGACTTGCCCCATTTTAATGGGTATTAGCCTTCTATTTCTAACCTTGTTCATATCCAATAACGTTTTAGTTGCTATTAGGCTTCAATTTTATGGGTAACCCACTTTTCCCCCAAGCATGATCGAACTTGGTTTTTGGGTGGCTGTTAGCCTTGGATTTTAGGACAAATTGATCCGGACTCGACTAGCCCCATTTTAATGGGTATTAGCCTTCTATTTCTAACCTTGTTCATATCCAACAACGTTTTATTTGCTATTAGGTTTCAAATTTATGGCTAACACACTTTTCCCCCAAGCATGATTGAAGTTGGTTTTTGGGTGGGTGTTAGCCTTGGATTTTCGGACAAATTGATCCGGACTCGACTAGCCCCATTTTAATGGGTATTAGCCTTCTATTCCTAACCTTGTTCATATCCAAGCTCTTTTTAGTTGCTATTAGGCTTCAATTTTATGGCTAACACTCTTTTCCCCCAAGCATGATCGAACTTGGTTTTTGGGTGGCTGTTAGCCTTGGATTTTCGGACAAATTGATCCGGACTCGACTAGCCCCATTTTAATGGGTATTAGCCTTCTATTCCTAACCTTGTTCATATCCAAGCTCTTTTTAGTTGCTATTAGGCTTCAATTTTATGGGTAACCCAATTGACCCCGAAGCATGATTGAAGTTGGTTTTTGGGTGGGTGTTAGCCTTGGATTTTCGGACAAATTGATCCGGACTCGACTAGCCCCATTTTAATGGGTATTAGCCTTCTATTTCTAACCTTGTTCATATCCAAGCTCTTTTTAGTTGCTATTAGGCTTCAAATTTATGGCTAACACACTTTTCCCCCAAGCATGATTGAAGTTGGTTTTTGGGTGGGTGTTAGCCTTGGATTTTCGGACAAATTGATCCGAACTCGACTAGCCCCATTTTAATGGGTATTAGCCTTCTATTTCTAACCTTGTTCATATCCAACAACTTTTTAGTTGCTATTAGGCTTCAAATTTATGGCTAACACACTTTTCCCCCAAGCATGATTGAAGTTGGTTTTTGGTGGGTGTTAGCCTTGGATTTTCGGACAAATTGATCCGGACTCGACTAGCCCCATTTTAATGGGTATTAGCCTTCTATTCCTAACCTTGTTCATATCCAAGCTCTTTTTAGTTGCTATTAGGCTTCAAATTTATGGCTAACACACTTTTCCCCCAAGCATGATTGAAGTTGGTTTTTGGGTGGGTGTTAGGCTTGGATTTTCGGACAAATTGATCCGGATTCGACTAGCCCCATTTTAATGGGTATTAGCCTTCTATTCCTAACCTTGTTCATATCCAAGATCTTTTTAGTTGCTATTAGGCTTCAAATTTATGGCTAACACACTGTTCCCCCAAGCATGATTGAACTTGGTTTTTGGGTGGGTGTTAGCCTTGGATTTTCGGACAAATTGATCCGGACTCGACTAGACCCATTTTATTGGGTATTACGCTTATATTTCTAACCTTGTTTATATCCAAGCACTTTTTAGCTGCTATTAGGCTTCAATTTTATGGGTAACCCACTTTTCCCCCAAGCACGATCGAACTTGGTTTTTGGGTGGGTGTTAGCCTTTGATTTTTGGACAAATTGATCCGAACTCGACTTGCCCCATTTTAAAGGGTATTAGCCTTCTATTTCTAACCTTGTTCATATCCAAGCACTTTTTAGTTGCTATTAGGCTTCAATTTTATGGGTAACCCACTTTTCCCCCAAGCATGATCGAACTTGGTTTTTGGGTGGGTGTTAGCCTTGGATTTTCGGACAAATTGATCCGGACTCGGAAAGTCCCGTTTTGTTGGGTATTAGGCTTATATTTCTAACCTTGTTCATATCCAACAACTTTTTAGTTGCTATTAGGCTTCAAATTTAAGGCTAACACACTGTTCCCCCAAGCATGATTGAACTTGGTTTTTGGGTGGGTGTTAGCCTTGGATTTTCGGACAAATTGATCCGCACTCGACTTGCCCCATTTTAATGGGTATTAGCCTTCTATTTCTAACCTTGTTCATATCCAATAACGTTTTAGTTGCTATTAGGCTTCAATTTTATGGGTAACCCACTTTTCCCCCAAGCATGATCGAACTTGGTTTTTGGGTGGCTGTTAGCCTTGGATTTTAGGACAAATTGATCCGGACTCGACTAGCCCCATTTTAATGGGTATTAGCCTTCTATTTCTAACCTTGTTCATATCCAACAACGTTTTATTTGCTATTAGGTTTCAAATTTATGGCTAACACACTGTTCCTCCAAGCATGATTGAACTTGGTTTTTGGGTGGGTGTTAGCCTTGGATTTTCGGACAAATTGATCCGGACTCGACTAGCCCTATTTTAATGGGTATTAGCCTTATATTTCTAACCTTGTTCATATCCAAGCACTTTTTAGTTGCTATTAGGCTGCAATTCTATGGCTAACACACTTTTCCCCCAAGCATGATTGAACTTGGTTTTTGGGTGGGTGTTAGCCTTGGATTTTCGGACAAATTGATCCGTACTCGACTAGCCCCATTTTATTGGGTATTAGCCTTATATTTCTAACCTTGTTCATATCCAAGCCCCATTTTAGTTGCTATTAGGCTTCAATTTTATGGGTAACACACTTTTCCCCCAAGCATGATTGAACTTGGTTTTTGGGTGGGTGTTAGCCTTGGATTTTCGGACAATTTGATACGGAATCGGCTAGCCCCCTTTTAATGGGTATTAGCCTTATATTTCTAACCTTGTTCATATCCAAGCACTTTTTAGTTGCTATTAGGCTGCAATTCTATGGCTAACACACTTTTCCCCCAAGCATGATCAAACTTGATTTCTGGGTGGGTGTTAGCCTTGGATTTTCGGACAAGTTGATCCGAACTCGACTAGCCCCATTTTAATGGGTATTAGCCTTATATTTCTAACCTTGTTCATATCCAACAACTTTTTAGTTGCTATTAGGCTTCAAATTTATGGCTAACACACTTTTCCCCCAAGCATGATTGAAGTTGGTTTTTGGGTGGGTGTTAGCCTTGGATTTTCGGACAAATTGATCCGGACTCGACTAGCCCCATTTTAATGGGTATTAGCCTTCTATTTCTAACCTTTTTCATATCCAAGCTCTTTTTAGTTGCTATTAGGCTTCAATTTTATGGCTAACACACTTTTCCCCCAAGCATGATCGAACTTGGTTTTTGGGTGGGTGTTAGCCTTGGATTTTCGGACAAATTGATCCGAACTCGACTAGCCCCATTTTAATGGGTATTAGCCTTCTATTTCTAACCTTGTTCATATCCAAGCACTTTTTAGTTGCTATTAGGCTTCAATTTTATGGGTAACCCACTTTTCCCCCAAGCATGATCGAACTTGGTTTTTGGGTGGGTGTTAGCCTTGGATTTTCGGACAAATTGATCCGGACTCGACTAGCCCCATTTTAATGGGTATTAGCCTTCTATTCCTAACCTTGTTCATATCCAAGCTCTTTTTAGTTGCTATTAGGCTTCAAATTTATGGCTAACACACTTTTCCCCCAAGCATGATTGAAGTTGGTTTTTGGGTGGGTGTTAGCCTTGGATTTTCGGACAAATTGATCCGGACTCGACTAGACCCATTTTATTGGGTATTAGGCTTATATTTCTAACCTTGTTCATATCCAAGCACTTTTTGGTTGCTATTAGGCTTCAATTTTATAGGTAACCCACTTTTCCCCCAACCATGATTGAACTTGGTTTTTGGGTGGGTGTTAGCCTTGGATTTTCGGACAAATTGATCCGAACTCGACTTGCCCCATTTTAATGGGTATTAGCCTTCTATTTCTAACCTTGTTCATATCCAACAACTTTTTAGTTGCTATTAGGCTTCAATTTTATGGGTAACCCACTTTTCCCCCAAGCATGATCGAACTTGGTTTTTGGGTGGGTGTTAGCCTTGGATTTTCGGACAAATTGATCCGGACTCGACTAGCCCCATTTTAATGGGTATTACCCTTATATTTCTAACCTTGTTCATATCCAACAACTTTTTAGTTGCTATTAGGCTTCAAATTTATGGCTAACACACTGTTCCCCCAAGCATGATTGAAGTTGGTTTTTGGGTGGGTGTTAGCCTTGGATTTTCGGACAAATTGATCCGGACTCGACTAGCCCCATTTTAATGGGTATTAGCCTTCTATTCCTAACCTTGTTCATATCCAAGCTCTTTTTAGTTGCTATTAGGCTTCAAATTTATGGCTAACACACTTTTCCCCCAAGCATGATTGAACTTGGTTTTTGGGTGGGTGTTAGCCTTGGATTTTAGGACAAATTGATCCGGACTCGACTAGCCCCATTTTAATGGGTATTAGCCTTATATTTCTAACCTTGTTCATATCCAACAACTTTTTAGTTGCTATTAGGCTTCAAATTTATGGCTAACACACTTTTCCCCCAAGCATGATTGAAGTTGGTTTTTGGGTGGGTGTTAGCCTTGGATTTTCGGACAAATTGATCCGGACTCGACTAGCCCCATTTTAATGGGTATTAGCCTTCTATTCCTAACCTTGTTCATATCCAAGCTCTTTTTAGTTGCTATTAGGCTTCAAATTTATGGCTAACACACTTTTCCCCAAGCATGATCGAACTTGGTTTTGGGTGGGTGTTAGCCTTGGATTTTTGGACAAATTGATCTGAACTCGACTAGCCCCATTTTAATGGGTATTAGCTTTCTATTTCTAACCTTGTTCATATCCAAGCTCTTTTAGTTGCTATTAGGCTTCAATTTTATGGCTAACCCACTTTTCCCCCAAGCATGATTGAAGTTGGTTTTTGGGTAGGTGTTAGCCTTGGATTTTCGGACAAATTGATCCGGACTCGACTAGACCCATTTTATTGGGTATTAGGCTTATATTTCTAACCTTGTTCATATCCAAGCACTTTTTGGTTGCTATTAGGCTTCAATTTTATAGGTAACCCACTTTTCCCCCAAGCATGATTGAACTTGGTTTTTGGGTGGGTGTTAGCCTTGGATTTTCGGACAAATTGATCTGCACTCGACTAGCCCCATTTTAATTGGTATTAGCCTTATATTTCTAACCTTGTTCATATCCAAGCACTTTTTAGTTGCTATTAGGCTTCAATTTTATGGGTAACCCCCTTTTCCCCAAAGCATGATCGAACTTGGTTTTTGGGTGGGCATTAGCCTTGGATTTTCGGACAAATTGATCCGAACTCGACTTGCCCCATTTTAATGGGTATTAGCCTTATATTTCTAACATTGTTCATATCCAAGCACTTTTTGGTTGCTATTATGCTTCAATTTTATGGGTAACCCAGTTTTCCCCAAGCATGATCGAACTTGGTTTTTGGGTGGGTGTTAGCCTTGGATTTTCTGGACAAATTGATCCTGACTCGACTAGCCCCATTTTAATGGGTATTAGCCTTATATTTCTAACCTTGTTCATATCCAACAACTTTTTAGTTGCTATTAGGCTTCAAATTTATGGCTAACACACTTTTCCCCCAAGCATGATTGAAGTTGGTTTTTGGGTGGGTGTTAGCCTTGGATTTTCGGACAAATTGATTCGGACTCGACTAGCCCCATTTTAATGGGTATTAGCCTTCTATTCCTAACCTTGTTCATATCCAAGCTCTTTTTAGTTGCTATTAGGCTTCAATTTTATGGCTAACACACTTTTCCCCCAAGCATGATTGAAGTTGGTTTTTGGGTGGGTGTTAGGCTTGGATTTTTTGGACAAATTGATCCGGACTCGACTAGCCCCATTTTAATGGGTATTAGGCTTCTATTTCTAACCTTTTTCATATCCAAGCACTTTTTAGTTGCTTTTAGGCATAAATTTTATGGTTAACACACTTTTCCCCCAAGCATGATTGAACTTGGTTTTTGGGTGGGTGTTAGCCTTGGATTTTCGGACAAATTGATCCGACTCGACTAGACCCAATTTATTGGGTATTAGGCTTATATTTCTAACCTTGTTCTTATCCAAGCACTTTTTAGTTGCTATTAGGCTTCAATTTTATGGGTAACATACTTTTCCTCAACCATGATTGAACTTGGTGTTTGGGTGGGTGTTAGCCTTGGATTTTCGGACAAATTGATCGGAACTCGACTAACCCCATTTTAATGGGTATTAGCCTTATATTCCTAACCTTTTTCATATCCATTCCCCTTTTAGTTGCTATTAGTCTTCAATTTTATGGGTAACACACTTTTCCCGCAAGCATGATTGAACTTGGTTTTTGGGTGGGTGTTAGCCTTGGATTTTCGGACAAATTGATCCTGACTCGACTAGCCCCATTTTAATGGGTATTAGCCTTCTATTTCTAACCTTGTTCATATCCAACAACTTTTTAGTTGCTATTAGGCTTCAAATTTATGGCTAACACACTTTTCCCCCAAGCATGATTGAACTTGGTTTTTGGGTGGGTGTTAGCCTTGGATTTTCGAACAAATTGATCCGGACTCGACTAGCCCCATTTTAATGGGTATTAGCCTTCTATTTCTAACCTTGTTCATATCCAATCCCTTTTAGTTGCTATTAGGCTTCAATTTTATGGCTAACACACTTTTCCCCAAGCATGATTGAACTTGGTTTTTGGTTGGGTGTTAGCCTTGGATTTTCGGACAAAGTCATCCTTACTCGACTAGCCCCATTTTAATAAGTATAAGCCTTATATTTATAACCTTGTTCATATCCAATCCCTTTTTAGTTGCTATTAGGCTTTAATTTTATGGTAACACAAATTTTCCCGAATCATGATTGAACTTGGTTTTTGGGTGGGTGTAAGCCTTGAATTTTCGGACAAATTGATCCGGACTCGACTAGCCCCATTTTAATGGGTATTAGCCTTAGCTTTCTAACCTTGTTCATATCCAAGCACTTTTATTTGTTATTAGGTTCTATTTTATGCGGAACACAATTTGCCCCCAAGCATGATTGAACTTGGTTTTTGGGTGGGTGTTAGCCTTGGATTTTCGGACAAATTGATCCTGACTCGACTAGCCCCATTTTAATGGGTATTAGCCTTATATTTCTACCCTTGTTCATATCCAACAAAGTTTAGTTGCTATTAGGCTTCAATTTTATAGGTAACCCACTTTTCCCCAAAGCATGATTGAACTTGGTTTTTGGGTTGGTGTTAGCCTTGGATTTTCGGACAAATTGATCCGGACTCGACTAGCCCCATTTTAATGGGTATTAGCCTTATATTTCTAACCTTGTTCATATCCAATCCGATTTTAGTTCCTATTAGGCTTCAATTTTATGGGTAACACAAATTTCCCCCAAGCATGATTGAACTTGGTTTTTGGGTGGGTGTTAGCCTTGGATTTTCGAACAAATTCATCCTTACTCGACTACCCCATTTTAATGGGTATTAGCTTTAGATTTCTAACCTTGCTCATATCCAATCCCTTTTTAGTTGCTATTAGGCTTCAATTTTACGGGTAATACACTTTTCCCCCAAGCATGAATGAAGTTGGTTTTTGGGTGGGTGTTAGCTTTGGATTTTCGGAGAAAATGGATGCGGACTCGACTAGTCCCATTTTAATGGGTATTAGCCCTAGATTTCTAAACTTTTTCATATCCAAGCACTTTTTAGTTGCTATTAGGCTTCAATATTATGGGTAACCCACTTTTCTCCCAACCATGATTGAACTTGGTTTTTGGGTGGGTGTTAGCCTTGGATTTTCTGGACAAATTGATCCGAACTCGACTAGCCCCATTTTAATGGGTATAAGCCTTATAGTTCTAACCTTGTTCATATCCAATCCCTTTTTAGTTGCTATTAGGCTTCAATTTTTTGGGTAACACACTTTTCCCCCAAGCATGATTGAACTTGGTTTTTGGGTGGGTGGTAGCCTTGGATTTTCGGACAAATTGATCCTGACTCGACTAGCCCCATTTTAATGGGTATTAGCCTTAGATTTCTAACCTTGTTCATATCCAAGCACTTTTTAGTTGCTATTAGGATTCAATTTTATGGGTAACACACTTTTCCCCCGAGCATGATTGAACTTGGTTTTTGGGTGGTTGTTAGCCTTGGATTTTCGGACAAATTGATCCGTTCTCGTCTAGCGCTGTTTTATTGGGTATTAGGCTTATATTTCTAACCTTGTTCATATCCAAGCACGTTTTAGTTGCTATTAGGCTTCAATTTTATGGGTAACCCACTTTTCCCCCAAGCATGATTGAACTTGGTTTTTGGGTGGGTGTTAGCCTTGGATTTTTGGACAATTTGATCCGGACTATACTAGCCCCATTTTAATGGGTATTAGCCTTATATTTCAAACCTTGTTCATATCCAAGCACTTTTAAGTTGCTATTAGGCTTCAATATTATGGGTAACCCACTTTTCCCCCAAGCATGATTGAACTTGGTTTTTGGGTAGGTGTTACCATTGGATTTTCTGACAAATTGATCCGGACTCGGCTAGCCCCGTTTTATTGGGTATTAGGCTTATATTTCTAACCTTGTTCATATCCAAGCATGTTTTAGTTGCTATTAGGCTTCAATTTTATGGGTAACCCACTTTTCCCCAAGCATCATTGAACTTGGTTTTTGGGTGGGTGTTAGCCTTGGATTTTCGGACAAATTGATCCGGACTCGACTAGCCCAATTTTAATGGGTATTAGCCTTCTATTTCTAACCTTATTCATATCCAAGACTTTTTAGTTTCTATTATGCTTCAATTTTATGGGTAACCCACTTTTCCCCCAAGCATCATTGAACTTGGTTTTTGGGTGGGTGTTAGCCTTGGATTTTCGGACAAATTGATCCAGACTCGACTAGCCCCATTTTAATGGGTATTAGCCTTATATTTCTAACCTTGTTCATATCCAACAACGTTTTATTTGCTATTAGGTTTCAAATTTATGGCTAAGACACTATTTTCCCTAAGCATGATTGAACTTGGTTTTTGGGTGGGTGTAAGCCTTGAATTTTCGGACAAATTGATCCGGACTCGACTAGCCCCATTTTAATGGGTATTAGCCTTAGATTTCTAACCTTGTTCATATCCAATCCCTTTTTAGTTGCTATTAGGCTTTAATTTTATGGGTAACACAAATTTCCCCCAAGCTTGATTGGATTTGGTTTTTGGGTGGGTGTTAGCCTTGAATTTTCGGACAAATTGATCCGAACTCGACTAGCCCCATTTTAATGGGTATTAGCCTTAGCTTTATAACCTTGTTCATATCCAAGCACTTTTATTTGTTATTAGGTTCTATTTTATGCGGAACACAATTTGCCCCCAAGCATGATTGAACTAGGTTTTTGGGTGGGTGTTAGCCTTGGATTTTCGGACAAATTGATCCTGACTCGACTAGCCCCATTTTAATGGGTATAACCCTTGTCTTTCCAACCTTGTTCATATCAAATCCCTTTTTAGTTGCTATTAGGCTTCAATTTTATGGATAATATATTTCCCCCCAACCATGATTGAACTTGGTTTTTGGGTAGGTGTTAGCCTTGGATTTTCGGACCCCATTTAAATGGGTCTAAGCCTTATATTTCTAACCTTTTTCATATCCAAGCCTTTTTTAGTTGGTATTAGGCTTCAATTTTATGAGCAACACAATTTCCCCCCAAGCATGATTGAACTTGGTTTTTGGGTGGGTGTTAGCCTTGGATTTTCGGACAAAGTCATCCTTACTCGACTAGCCCCATTTTAATGGGTATTAGCCTTATATTTCTAACCTTGTTCATATCCAAGCACTTTTTAGTTGCTATTAGGCTTCAATATTATGGGTAACACAATTTCCCGCCAAGCATGATTGCACTTGGTTTTTAGGTGGGTGTTAGCTTTGGATTTTCGGATAAAGTCATCCTTACTCGACTAGCCCCATTTTAATGGGTATTAGCCTTAGCTTTCTAACCTTGTTCAAATCCAAGAACTTTTATTTGTTATTAGGTTCTATTTTATGCGTAACACAATTTCCCCCCAAGCATGATTGAACTAGGTTTTTGGGTGGGTGTTAGCCTTGGATTTTCGGACAAAATTGATCCGGACTCGACTACCCCATTTTAATGGGTATTAGCCTTATATTTCTAACCTTGTTCATATCCAAGCACTTTTTAGTTGCTATTAGGCTTCAATTTTATGGGTAACACACTTTTCTCCAATCATGATTGAACTTGGTTTTTGGGTGGGTGTTAGCCTTGGATTTTCGGACAAATTGATCCGGACTCGACTAGCCCCATTTTAATGGGTATTAGCCTTAGCTTTATAACCTTGTTCATATCCAAGCACTTTTATTTGTTATTAGGCTTCAATTTTAAGGGTAAAACAATTTCCCCCCAAGCATGATTGAACTTGGTTTTTGGGTGGGTGTTAGTCTTGGATTTTCGGACAATGTGATACGGACTCGGCTAGCCCCGTTTTATTGGGTATTAGGCTTATATTTCTAACCTTGTTAATATCCAAGCACTTTTTAGTTGCTATTAGGCTTCAATTTTATGGGTAACCCACTTTTCCCCCAAGCATGATTGAACTTGGTTTTTGGGTGGGTGTTAGCCTTGGATTTTCGGACAAATTGATCCGAACTCGCCTAGCCCCATTTTAATGGGTATTAGGCTTATATTTCTAACCTTGTTCATATCCAAGCACGTTTTAGTTGCTATTAGGCTTCAATATTATGGGTAACCCACTTTTCCCCCAAGCATGATTGAACTTGGTTTTTGGGTGGGTGTTAGCCTTGGATTTTCGGACAAATTGATCCGTACTCGACTAGCCCCATTTTATTGAGTATTAGCCTTATATTTATAACCTTGTTCATATCCAAGCACTTTTTAGTTGCTATTAGGCTTCAATTTTATGGGTAACACACTTTTTCCCCAAGCATGATTGAACTTGGTTTTTGGGTGGGTGTTAGCCTTGGATTTTCGGACAAATTGATCCAGACTTGACTAGCCCCATTTTAATGGGTATTATCCTTATATTTCTAACCTTGTTCATATCCAAGCACTTTTTAGTTGCTATTAGGCTTCAATTTTATGGCTAACACACTTTTCCCCAAGCATGATTGAACTTGGTTTTTGGGTGGGTGTTAGCCTTGGCTTTTCTGAAAAAATGAACCTGACTCGGCTAGCCCCCTTTTAATGGGTATTAGCCTTATATTTCTAACCTTGTTCATATCCAAGCACTTTTTAGTTGCTATTAGGCTTCAATTTTATGGGTAACACACTTTTCCCCCAAGCATGATTGAACTTGGTTTTTGGGTGGGTGTTAGCCTTGAATTTTCGGACAAATTGATCCGAACTCGACTAGCCCCATTTTAATGGGTATTAGCCTTAGCTTTCTAACCTTGTTCATATCCAAGCACTTTTTAGTTGCTATTAGGCTTCAATTTTATGGGTAACACACTTTTCCCCCAAGCATGATTGAACTTGGTTTTTGGGTGGGTGTTAGCCTTGGATTTTCGGAAAAATTGATCCGGACTCGGCAAGCCCCGTTTTATTGGGTATTAGGCTTATATTTCTAACCTTGTTCATATCGAAGCACGTTTTAGTTGCTATTAGGCTTCAATTTTATGGGTAACCCACTTTTCCCCCAAGCATGATTGAACTTGGTTTTTGGGTGGGTGTTAGCCTTGGATTTTCGGACAAATTGATCCGTACTCGACTAGCCCCATTTTATTGGGTATAAGCCTTATATTTCTAACCTTGTTCATATCCAAGCACTTTTTAGTTGCTATTAGGCTTCAATTTTATGGGTAACCCACTTTTCCCCCAAGCATGATTGAACTTGGTTTTTGGGTGGGTGTTACCCTTGGATTTTCGGACAAATTGATCCGGATTCGACTAGCCCCATTTTAATGGGTATTAGCCTTTTATTTCTAACCTTGTTTATATACAAGAACTTTTTAGTTGCTATTAGGCTTCAATTTTATGGCTAACACACTTTTTCCCCAAGCATGATTGAACTTGGTTTTTGGGTGGGTGTTAGCCTTGGATTTTTGGACAAATTGATCCGGACTCGACTAGCCCCATTTTAATGGGTATTAGCCTTATATTTCTAACCTTGTTCATATCCAAGCACTTTTTAGTTGCTATTAGGCTTCAATATTATGGGTAACACAATTTCCCGCCAAGCATGATTGCACTTGGTTTTTGGGTGGGTGTAAGCCTTGAATTTTCGGACAAATTGATCCGGACTCGACTAGCCCCATTTTAATGGGTATTAGCCTTAGCTTTATAACCTTGTTCATATCCAAGCACTTTTATTTGTTATTAGGTTCTATTTTATGCGGAACACAATTTGCCCCCAAGCATGATTGAACTAGGTTTTTGGGTGGGTGTTAGCCTTGGATTTTCGGACAAATTGATCCGGACTCGACTAGCCCCATTTTAATGGGTATTAGCCTTAGATTTCTAACCTTGTTCATATCCAAGCACTTTTTAGTTGCTATTAGGCTTCAATTTTATGGGTAACACACTTTTCCCCCAAGCATGATTGAACTTGGTTTTTGGGTGGGTGTTAGCCTTGGATTTTCGGACAAATTGATCTGGACTCGACTAGCCCCGTTTTATTGGGTATTAGGCTTATATTTCTAACCTTGTTCATATCCAAGCACTTTTTAGTTGCTATTAGGCTTCAATTTTATGGGTAACACACTTTTCCCCCAAGCATGATTGAACTTGGTTTTTGGGTGGGTGTTAGCCTTGGATTTTCGGAAAAATTGATCCGGACTCGACTAGCCCCATTTTAATGGGTATTAGCCTTATATTTCTAACCTTGTTCATATCCAAGCACTTTTTAGTTGCTATTAGGCTTCAATATTATGGGTAACACAATTTCCCGCCAAGCATGATTGCACTTGGTTTTTAGGTGGGTGTTAGCCTTGGATTTTCGGACAAAGTCATCCTTACTCGACTAGCCCCATTTTAATAAGTATAAGCCTTATATTTCTAACCTTGTTCATATCCAAGCACTTTTTAGTTGCTATTAGGCTTCAATTTTATGGGTAACACACTTTTCCCCCAAGCATGATTGAACTTGGTTTTTGGGTGGGTGTTAGCCTTGGATTTTCGGACAAATTGATCCGGACTCGGAAAGTCCCGTTTTGTTGGGTATTAGGCTTATATTTCTAACCTTGTTCATATCCAAGCACTTTTTAGTTGCTATTAGGCTTCAATTTTATGGGTAACCCACTTTTCCCACAAGCATGATTGAACTTGGTTTTTGGGTGGGTGTTAGTCTTGGATTTTCGGACAAATTCATCCTTACTAAACTAGCCCCATTTTAATGGGTATTAGCCTTAGCTTTCTAACCTTGTTCATATCCAAGCACTTTTTAGTTCTATTAGGCTTCACTATTATGGGTAACACAATTTCCCGCCAAACATGATTGAACTTGGTTTTTGGGTGGGTGTTAGCCTTGGATTTTCGGACAAAGTCATCCTTACTCGACTAGCCCCATTTTAATAAGTATAAGCCTTATATTTCTAACCTTGTTCATATCCAATCCCTTTTTAGTTGCTATTAGGCTTTAATTTTATGGGTAACACAAATTTCCCCCAAGCTTGATTGGATTTGGTTTTTGGGTGGGTGTTAGCCTTGAATTTTCGGACAAATTGATCCGAACTCGACTAGCCCCATTTTAATGGGTATTAGCCTTAGCTTTCTAACCTTGTTCATATCCAAGCACTTTTTAGTTGCTATTAGGCTTCAATTTTATGGGTAACCCACTTTTCCCACAAGCATGATTGAACTTGGTTTTTGGGTGGGTGTTAGTCTTGGATTTTCGGACAAATTGATCCGGACTCGGCAAGCCCCGTTTTATTGGGTATTAGGCTTATATTTCTAACCTTGTTCATATCCAAGCACTTTTTAGTTGCTGTTAGGCTTCAATTTTATGGGTAACACACTTTTCCCCCAAGCATGATTGAACTTGGTTTTTGGGTGGGTGTTAGCCTTGGATTTTCGGACAAATTGATACGGAATCGGCTAGCCCCCTTTTAATGGGTATTAGCCTTATATTTCTAACCTTGTTCATATCCAAGCACTTTTTAGTTGCTATTAGACTTCAATTTTATGGGTAACCCACTTTTCCCCCAAGCATGATTGAACTTGGTTTTTGGGTGGGTGTTAGCCTTGGATTTTCGGACAAATTGATCCGGACTCGACTAGCCCCATTTTAATGGGTATTAGCCTTATATTTCTAACCTTGTTCATATCCAAGCACTTTTTAGTTGCTATTAGGCTTCAATTTTATGGGTAACACACTTTTCCCACAAGCATGATTGAACTTGGTTTTGGGTGGGTGTTAGCCTTGGATTTTCTGGACAAATTGATCCTGACTCGACTAGCCCCATTTTAATGGGTATTAGCCTTTTATTTCTAACCTTGTTCATATCCAAGCACTTTTATTTGCTATTAGGTTCTATTTTATGGCTAACACACTTTTCCCCCAAGCATGATTGAACTTGGTTTTTGGGTGGGTGTTAGCCTTGGATTTTCGGACAATTTGATCCGGACTCGACTAGCCCCGTTTTAATGGGTATTAGGCTTATATTTCTAACCTTGTTCATATCCAAGCACTTTTTAGTTGCTATTAGGCTTCAATTTTATGGGTAACACACTTTTCCCCCAAGCATGATTGAACTTGGTTTTTGGGTGGGTGTTAGCCTTGGATTTTCGGAAAAATTGATCCGGACTCGGCAAGCCCCGTTTTATTGGGTATTAGGCTTATATTTCTAACCTTGTTCATATCCAAGCACGTTTTAGTTGCTATTAGGCTTCAATTTTATGGGTAACACACTTTTCCCCCAAGCATGATTGAACTTGGTTTTTGGGTGGGTGTTAGCCTTGGATTTTCTGGACAAATTGATCCGACTCGACTTAGCCCCCTTTTAATGGGTATTAGGCTTATATTTCTAACCTTGTTCATATCCAAGCACTTTTTAGTTGCTATTAGGCTTCAATTTTATGGGTAACCCACTTTTCCCCCAAGCATGATTGAACTTTGTTTTTGGGCGGGTGTTAGCCTTGAATTTTCGGACAAATTGATCTTGAATCGACTAGCCCCATTTAAATAGGTATAAGCCTTAGATTTCTAACCTTGTTCATATCCAAGCAATTTTTTGTTGCTATTAGACTTCAATTTTATGGGTAAACACTTTTCCCCCAAGCATTATTGAACTTGGTTTTTGTGTGGGTGTAAGCCTTGGATTTTCGGACAAATTAATCCTGACTCGACTAGCCCCATTTTAATGGGTATTAGCCTTAGATTTCTAACCTTGTTCATATCCAAGCACTTTTTAGTTGCTATTAGGCTTCAATTTTATGGGTAACACACTTTTCTCCAATCATGATTGAACTTGGTTTTTGGGTGGGTGTTAGCCTTGGATTTTCGGACAAATTGATCCTGACTCGACTAGCCCCATTTTAATGGGTATTAGCCTTAGATTTCTAACCTTGTTCATATCCAAGCACTTTTTAGTTGCTATTAGGCTTCAATTTTATGGGTAACACACTTTTCTCCAATCATGATTGAACTTGGTTTTTGGGTGGGTGTTAGCCTTGGATTTTCGGACAAATTGATCCGTACTCGACTAGCCCCATTTTATTGGGTATTAGGCTTATATTTCTAACCTTGTTCATATCCAAGCACTTTTTAGTTGCTATTAGGCTTCAATTTTATGGGTAACACACTTTTCCCCCAAGCATGATTGAACTTGGTTTTTGGGTGGGTGTTAGTCTTGGATTTTCGGACAATTTGATACGGAATCGGCTAGCCCCCTTTTAATGGGTATTAGCCTTATATTTCTAACCTTGTTCATATCGAAGCACGTTTTAGTTGCTATTAGGCTTCAATTTTATGGGTAACCCACTTTTCCCACAAGCATGATTGAACTTGGTTTTTGGGTGGGTGTTAGCCTTGGATTTTCGGAAAAATTGATGCTCACTCGACTAGCCCCATTTTAAGGGTTATAAGCCTTAGATTTCTAACCTTGTTCATATCCAATACCTTTTTAGGTGCTATTAGGCTTCAATTTTATGGGTAACACACTTTTCCCCCAAGCATGATTGAACTTGGTTTTTGGGTGGGTGTTAGCCTTTGATTTATGGACAAATTGATCCTGACTCGACTAGCCCCATTTTAATGGGTATTAGCCTTAGATTTCTAACCTTGTTCATATCCAAGCACTTTTTAGTTGCTATTAGGCTTCAATTTTATGGGTAACACACTTTTCTCCAATCATGATTGAACTTGGTTTTTGGGTGGGTGTTAGCCTTGGATTTTTGGACAAATTGATCCGGACTCGACTAGCCCCATTTTAATGGGTATTAGCCTTATATTTCTAACCTTGTTCATATCCAAGCACTTTTTAGTTGCTATTAGGCTTCAATTTTATGGGTAACACACTTTTCCCCCAAGCATGATTGAACTTGGTTTTTGGGTGGGTGTTAGCCTTGGATTTTCGGACAAATTGATCCGGACTCGGCAAGCCCCGTTTTATTGGGTATTAGGCTTATATTTCTAACCTTGTTCATATCCAAGCACTTTTTAGTTGCTATTAGGCTTCAATTTTATGGGTAACCCACTTTTCCCACAAGCATGATTGAACTTGGTTTTTGGGTGGGTGTTAGTCTTGGATTTTCGGACAAATTGATCCTGACTCGACTAGCCCCATTTTAATGGGTATTAGCCTTAGCTTTCTAACCTTGTTCATATCGAAGCGTTTTTAGTTGCTATTAGGATTCAATATTATGGGTAACACAATTTCCCCCCAAGGATGATC
>CM063605.1:0-136689 GCA_032356905.1 Salix exigua
CTAAAAAGTCTATATATTTCAGATGGATAGGAATTTGCAGTGTGAGATGGAATGGACCGCCAGTTAATGATGACAAAAAGAACCTGTCTTGAAATACTAATAAGTCTATACATCTAACATGGATAGGGATTTGCAGTGTGAGATTGGTTTGTGAGTCCATTGTCATCTAAAATGAACCACCAGTTAATGACGACAAAAAGAATTTGTCTTGAAATACTAAAAAGTCTATATATTTCAGATGGATAGGAATTTGCAGTGTGAGATGGAATGGACCGCCAGTTAATGATGACAAAAAGAACCTGTCTTGAAATACTAATAAGTCTATACATCTGAGATGGATATGGATTTGCAGTGTGATATGGGATAGTGGAATGGTCCGTGAGAGCAACACCATTGCTATCAAGCATTCTGTCCACAAGAATCTCTATTTGCAAGAGTACTTTAATTTAATCAATATTTATCCTTAATTAGTTGAATATGTTAGAAAATAATATAAATTATATCCAATAACTTATTGAATAACTTAAATTTTTAGATGAAATTATTTTTAATAATATGATTTTTTTCACGGGGTAATCGAATAATTT
The DNA here is from genome assembly GCA_032356905.1 of Salix exigua. Classification (NCBI taxonomy): domain Eukaryota; kingdom Viridiplantae; phylum Streptophyta; class Magnoliopsida; order Malpighiales; family Salicaceae; genus Salix; species Salix exigua. The sequence continues at coordinate 588 of CM063605.1, forward strand.
TTATTATTTTCTCTTTTTTGTGGTAATATGTTTTTGAAAAAAATAGTTCTTAAATTTTAGTTTGTGTTTATGATCATTTAAAAATTGATATTTCTTTTTTTTCCTCTCTATTATTTCTTTTAGTTTTTTATTTTATTTTCAAGTCAAATAATTTTTTTCAGTTGATAATTTTTATTTTTATTTTATCATTTATTTTATTTTATTGTTTGCTTTTTTGTTAAAGTTTTTAGGATTTTTTTTAGTTTTTGATTTAATTTTGTTTTTTTATTATTAATGCAATAATAATAATAATAATTTTAGTTTTGTTCTTACTTACTCTTTTGTTAATTTTTTGTGTTTTTTCTTGGGATAATTTAATAATTTTTATTGTTTTGGGAGTAATAGTAGTGATAATTTTAGATGTTAAGACTTTGATGTTGCTTTTGTTATAATAAGATATGTTGATATGTTTCATTATAAAAATTGTTTGCTCGACCCATAGCGAGCACTTAACTAGTATATTCCTAAGAGACCGTTGCTATCAAGCGTTTTTCTAGTTCGTTGCCATCCTGAACTCATGCCATTCCACAATTAGGATTTTTTATTATGATTTGGTGATATGTTAATTAGTCAGCATTGAATTACCAAAATATAAAATAAAAAAATTTGAGAGTGAAAAATACATGTTTCTATGTGTTTTCTATTTTAAAAATATAAATTTACTCTAATTTATCTCTAAGACCATTGTAAAAAACATGTTTATTTTAAATTTCTCTATTTTTTAATTAAATCTATTTTTACTGTACAAAAATAAAAAAATAAAATAAAATCAATCTAGACTTATCTAGAAAGAGTTAACCGTGACATCATCGTTTTATAACAAAATTCAAGAAGATATTTTACTAACTGAAAAAGATAATACAAGGTTTTAAATTAAAAAAGAAATATACTTTGCATTGTCATTATCTCCTTTGTATTTCTAACTATAAACAAATTGAGTATATAATATATCTCGTGTAAGAATTGAGAGAGTACCAATTGACCAAAGTCAATTCGGACTCTTAATTAAAAAGTTATTGCAAAAGCGAAACTTTCCTAAAATAGAAAACGCCGATTTCGGGGCGAAGCGATGGAATTTGGCCAAACATCCGCAAACAACAAAACACATCGATTGGGTGAGTTTCGCGTTATTCGAGCGTCGACGACCGGATGCCGAAATTCGATTGCCCTTGAATTTCGGGTGATCCCTATTCAACATATACGATTCCATAACCTATTCTACATCATTCTACAAGATTATGATAAATTTATTTGTGCCAATATATATTTTAATTACATGTGGAAAATATTCTAATGGTGTGTTGGCAAAATAAAATTGTATCTGTCATTAAATACTAATAAATCTATATATATATTTCAGATGGATAGAGATTTGCAGTGTGATATGGGTCTGTGAGTCCATTCTCATCTTCTTTTAATATTTTAATTACGTGTGGAAATATTTTAATGAACCACCAATTAATGATGACAAAAAGTTGTTGTCTTGAAATACTAATAAGTCTATACATCTAAGATGGATAGGGATATGCAGTGTGATATGGGATAGTGGAATTAATGGTCCGAGAGAGAGAGATCAGCACCACTGCTATCAAGCATTCTTTCCACAATAATATTTAATTTAATGAATATTTATCCTCAATTAGTTGAAAGAATTAATTTTCTGATAATAATTTTCCTAACAATCTTGCAGTTTTTTCTACGGTCCCGATAGCTCTGCAAGACCCCTCCACCGCAAGATGCATGTTGATGGTTCCGAGAATACAACGACCCTCTACATTCAGTGTAACTTTTAAGATCCATGCAAGGTAAAGGTAAATGTGGAAACAATTAATTTTCTCATAATAATTTTACTAAGTTTTTTCTGCGGGGATAATAAGGGTCCCGATATCTCCGCAAGTCCCCCTCTATAAAAAGCCTCAACCTCCTCGCTGCCCTCTGCGAGATTGTTACGTAAAAGAAATCATTACGTGAGCTTCTGTATTCTTTATTAGGATGGGCCTTTCTCTTCACATCTCCATTGTTCCACTAATCACGATGGTTGTTTCCTCGCAAGTGATTTCCGTGCCTCTTGGTCGCTTGGAGGAGGAGAGAGGCGCTCTCTTGAATCTGAAAGATTCTTTCAACTATCCCAACGACTCATCCCTCCCTCCTGGAAAAAAGGTGATGCCCTCTGCTGTGATTGGGAGCGTGTTAGGTGCAGCGAGAAGCACGAGTCGAGTCACCGGACTCGATCTCTCAGTTCCTAAGGAATGAGGAACTGGGAGGCTGGTACTTGAATGCCTCCTTGTTTCTTCCTTTCCAAGAACTTGAAAGGCTCGACTTGGAGGGTAATCGGATAGCTGGTTGGGTTGAGAACAAAGGTTAATTTGCTTTCCGATTGAATATTAATTGAACAAAGGTTATTAAATAAAATTACTCCAATAATATCCTTTCAGGTCTCAATTAATTATATATTTTTATTCTTACAGGTGTTTCTCAACCATTTAAAATGAGCAAGCTCAAGTACCTTTACTTGAGTGTTAATAGCCTCAATAACGATATTCTATCATGCTTGGATGGGCTTTCGTCTCTTAAAACACTAGATTTAAGTTACAATAGACTCAAGGGCTAATAGATTTGAAAGGTTTATATATTTATCATTTTATTTTTAAATTCAATTATGTTTTGTAGTGAGCGAATTAATAATTATTATTATTACTTTCATGTATATCAAGAATGTCCGACCAGCTTGGAGACTTTGTATTTGAGTGACAACAATATTACCAAAGTGGTAGCCTCGAGAGGTAAGTAACACATTCACATATGAGCCCATTTAATTATTAATTATTTTTATGCATTTGGAAAAACTTTCTATACTTGCAGGTCCAACCAACTTGAGTGCTCTCTACCTAAATTATATCACGACCTATGGAAGTAGCTTTCAAGCGTTACTACAATCATTAGAAGCATTCTCAAACCTCACGACTCTTGGTGCAGGTCACAGCGGTTTAAGAGGAAGAGTATTAGGTGACGGTAAGTAACATCATGATGTTTGTTTAATTGAAAAACTCGATTTGAAAAAACATCCTTTTCTTTCTTTCTTTCAAATAGATTTGCGAAATTTGAGGTCACTGGAAGAGTTATACTTGGACTGGTCGTTCTCTAGATGAAAACTCCTTGAAGCCTCGAGGCACTTGCCTTCTCTAAAAGTCTATCTTTGCAAGAATCGACCGGTGGTGTACCTTTCCAAGGTAAATTAACAAGCGTCTGTTATGATTAGACGTGTATGTATAGAATTCCTCTGATATGTTATTGGTATCTATTAAACAAGCTTTGAAGAACTCTCAAATCCATTAATTAGAATTTAAATTGAGCGATTATAGAGAATTAAATTTCAAATTTAGAAATCCCCTCATTATTATTCAATAAGCTACTTCTTCATGAATATAATTGATTGTGGCAGGCTTTCTTAACCTCAAGAACTTGGAACGCTTGGATTTGAGTTTCAACACTCTCAATAGAAGCAACATCTTCCAAACCATCGTAATGATGACCTCTCTCAAAAGCTTAATGTTGTATCTTTGCGGTTTAAATGGCCAATTACCTACCTCCCAAGGCAATTTAACGTTGATGACTCTTGCTTATCAGTTACACCATCATTAGGATCAATTTTTCAGTTACAATCTCATTAGATCTTGTCCACAATAAATTTCATTTAACTTTTTAAAACACATTTCAAATATTAAAAATGTTAGTTTTTAAAATATTAAAAATATCATCTCCATCTGTTACTTATCATTGACCATAACAATTAGAATTCCTTTGTTATGTTTTCATTGCCTATTAGACAATTTTGAATAATTCTCAAATCCATTTGATTTCTTAAAAACAGCAGAGAATTACATTTCAAATATAGAAATTAACTGCATTCAAATCCTTATTATTCAATTAGTTGCTTCTTGTTAACTCTTTCATTTTCTTTATAATTAATTGCTTCTTCCTGATTGTAGCAGGCTTTCTTAACCTCAAGAACTTGGAGTTTTTGGATTTGAGTTACTCTATCGTCAATAACAGCAGACATCTTTCAAATCATCGAATGATGACCTCTCTCAAAAGCTTAATGTTGCGAGATTGCAATTTAAATGGCCAATTACCTATCTCCCAAGGTAATTTAAGGTTGATGACTCTTACATGTCGAGTTACTACAATCATTAGGATCAATTTTTAAGTTACAATCTCATTAGATCTTGGCCACAACAAATTTTATTTAACTTTTTTTTTTAAATTCAAATATTAAAAATGTTAGCTTTTAAAATATTAACAAGTATCATCTCCATTGTTACTTATCATTGACCATAACGATTAGAATTCCTCTATTATGTTTTCATTGCCTATTAGACATTTTTTAATAATTCTCAAATCAATTTGATTTCTTAAAAAAGCGAGAGAATTAAATTTCAAATTTAAAAATTAATCGCATTCAAATCATTATAATTCAATAAGTTACTTCTTGTTAACTCTTTCATTTTTCTTTATAATTAATTGCTTCTTCGTAATTTTAGCACGCTTTCTTAACCTCAAGAACTTGGAGATCTTGGATATGACTGGGTCTACTCTCAATAGCAGCAACAACATTTTCCAAGCCATCGAGCGATGACCTCTCTCAAAACTTTAACGTTGAAGGGTTGCGGTTTAAATGGCCAATTACCAACAGAGTTATATTTTTTCCCTCTCTTTAAAGGGTATATATTTTCCAATCATGTACAACCAGAGTTTAAGTTTTCCTAATTATAATGTGATCAGGCCTATGTGACTTAAATCATCTCCGAGAGCTAGATATGTATGACAATGATCTCAGTGGATTCTTGCCTCCGTGCCTGGCAAATCTGACATCTCTTCAACAACTAAATCTCTCTTACAATCACTTGAAAATCCCAATGTCGTTGAGCCCATTATACAACCTTTCAGAACTCAAGTCTTTTGATGGTTCGGACAATGAAATATACGCAGAAGAAGATGAACATAATCTGAGCCCAAAGTTCCAGTTAGAGTACCTCGATTTGAGCAATAGTGGACAAGGTGCAAAAACATTTCCAAAATTCCTTTACCATCAGTTCAACCTACAATCTTTGGATCTTACAAACAACCAAATAAAGGGAGACTTCCCAAGCTGGCTGATAGAGAACAACACATACCTTGAAAGTCTTTATTTACAAAACTGCTCTCTTTCGGGTCCATTCTTACTACCAAGGAGTTCTCATGTGAATCTGTCAGTCCTAAGTATATCCATGAATGATTTCCAAGGCCAAATTCCTGTAGAAATCGGAGCTTATTTGCCAGGTTTAGAATTTCTAAAGATGTCAGATAATGGTTTTGGTGGAAGCATTCCTTCCTCGTTGGGTAGCATGAGCTCGCTGCGACAACTAGAACTTTCCAACAATAATTTGACGGGAAGCATTCCTTCCTCGTTGGGCAGCATGAACTCATTGCGCCTATTAGACTCGTCCAACAATTTTTAACAGGAAGAAAACTTTCAAACAACGACTTGCAAGGGCATATCCCTGGATGGATAGGAATATGTCTTCTCCTGAGTTCTTGGACCTATCAGGGAACAACCTCTCTGGTCCTTTGCCACCAAGATTTGATGCTTCTCTGAACTTAAGATATGTGTATTTGTCTAGAAATAAGTTGCAAGGACCGATCGCAATGGAGTTCCACGACTCCTCTAGGATACTGGCATTAGCTCTTTCTCGTAATAATTTATCTGGTAGAATTCCATAATGGATTGGAGGGCTATCTGAGTTGAGATTTCTACTATTGAGTCAACAATCTTGAAGGTGAGATCCCAATTCAATTATGCACATTGGAGCAATTAACCCTCATTGATCTATCTCACAATTATCTTTCTGGTAATATCCTCTGTTGGACGATATCTACTCATCCTTTCCCAGACCAAGGCAATTACGACAATCAACAAACTTTCGAGTTTACTACGAAGAGTGTCCTTCTTATTTATACAAGAATCACTATCCAGTACTTTACTGGAATTGATTTCTAATGCAACAACTTCACAGGAGAGATTCCTCTTGAGATTGGAAACCTGAGCGAGATCAAGGTGTTAAACCTCTCGCACAACAGTTTGATTCTGCCAATTCCACCAACATTTTCAAACTTAAAGGAAATAGAGAGCTTGGATCTTTCACACAACAAATTGGAAGTAGAAATCCCTCCTCAACTTACTAGACTATATTTTCTAGCTGCTTTTAGTGTAGCACACAATAATTTGTCTAGCAAGACACCTGCGAGAGTTGCACGAGTTTGCTACTTTTGATGAGAGCTGCTACAATGATAACACTTTTCTTTGTGGACAACCGCTACCCAAAGCTTGTAGTCCTGATATGCCACCATCACCAACGCCAACTTCAATCAACAACAAAGATGATGGTGGCTTCATGGACATGGAGGTTTTCTATGCGAGTTTCGGGGTTGCATACATCATGGTGTTTTTGGTGATAGGGGCAGTTATGTACATAAATCCATATTGGAGACGAGCTTGGTTTTACTTTATTGAGGTGAGCATCACCAATTGCTATTATTTCATGGTGGACAATCTTCCCATTTTATCCAAGTTCAAATTTTCATTGCCTTGTATCTCAATGGTACTAAGACTCGGTGCATCATTATGTATTGTACTTTCAAGATTTAAATAAGTTTATATTGCTTTTCATTTGTGTTTTTTTTTTGTAGCTTGTTTGACATATAATGATGGATTTTCTTCACTGATGGCTCTATGATTGGATTTATAAAGCTTAGGACTCATAACTTCTACCTTGATTAAGAAGAGGATGTCTTGGTATTCTGGATTGGGTCTGAAAAACTGTGTATTAAAATAAAATATATTACTAAAGTGGATCAATTTTGATTACGATTTGGTGTGGGAAATTATCTGCATGGCTACATAGAGCGTGACTTCTTGAAACTCGAAATAATATATATGGGCGTGTGCCCTAACCAGTATTAGGCGAGATCAAGATAAGTTGGGATTGCCGAGGAAGTGGCGATTCGAGTTAGGCCGAACAAGGTTCTATAATCATTAGTTTTAGAGTCAACCCTAACCGAAATTTCCAAAGAAAAACTTAACTAAAGATTTTAGTTAATGTTGATAAACATAAGTAAATGATTTGCTAAAGAGAAAACCGTGCATCTTTGCTAAGCTAGAGATTCTGGAGCCACAAACCACTCACATTTACTAAGGTTGATCCCAAATTGAGACAAATCTATTTCTCTCAGAGAACCTTCAAACAAAAAAAAGAGTTAAACTCGTTGAAGTATGAACACAATGGTATGAAACCTTCATAGTGGTATGAACACTTTCTCCCCACCATTGTTGAAAATGGTAAAGTTACCAACCCACCATTGTTGAAAATGGTAAAGTTGCCAAAATTACTATGGCCAAGAATCTTTGGAGTTTACAACGAAGAATGTACCCCTTCTTTATAGTGGAGGCGTTATCCGAGTACTTTACTGGAATTGATTTCTCATGCAACAACTTCACTGAACAGATTCCTCTTGAGATTGGAAACTCGAGCATGATCAAGGTATTGAACCTTTCACACATGCAGTTTGATTGGGCCAATTCCACCAACATTTTCAAACTTAGAGGAAATAGAAAGCTTGGATCTTTCATACAACAAATTGGAAGAAGAAATCCCTCCTCATCTTACTGGACTATATTCTCTAGAAGTTTTCAGTGTGGCACACAATAATCTATCTGGCAAGACACCTGCAAGAGTTCACCAATTTGCTACATTTGAAGAGATCTCTTATAAGGGTAACCCTTTTCTTTGTGGACAACCACTACCCAAAGCTTGTGCTCTAGATACGCCACCATCGGCAAAGCCAACTTCAACAAACAACGAAGATAATGGTGGCTTCATAGACATAGAGGTTTTCTACGTGAGTTTCGGGGTTGCATACATCATGGTGTTGTTGGTGATAGGGGCAGTTCTGTACATAAATCCATATTGGCGACGAGCTTGGTTTCACTTTATTGAGGTGATCATCACCAATTGCTATCATTTCATGGTGGACAATCTTCCCATTTTATCCAAGTTCATATTTTTATAGCCTTGATCGTATTAAGACTCGGTGCATTGGTATGTATTGTACTTTCAAGATTTAAATAAAGCACACTCAAGCGATGTTGTATTAATCTTCATGCACCAATTAAATTCCAATAGTAATTTATCAACACGGTTTATCTTTTTTCTTAATGTTAAGTGGGAAATCATGCTTTCATTTTGATGGTGTTGGCAAAATCAAGCAGTATCGTCGATAAAATAATAACATTCTTCTTGTCATTACAATAAAACTTCTTAAATACTCATGTCTATCTGTTAGTAAGGTGGATATTAGGGATTTGGAGTGTGAGATGGGCATGGGAGACCGTTGTTATCTGAATTTGTTCCACTGTATGGGGATGGTCCGGGAGACCACTTCCCTTCAAGCTTGAGAAGGGATAGTATTAATTATAGGATCTAATTAAAAATTTAGTGTACAGAAAATAAATATGAGTTTAGTGTGTTAGCTAGAATGGAGAATGGACCTTAGATTAATATATGACGCATCTTTCAATGGAAATTAAATTGCATTGCTAGAATTTGATACTCCCATTCTTCAATAGCTTAATTCATAAAGTCATGTTCATCGAAACCATGAAGTAAAAAAAAAAAAAAAAAGAATTGCGTAAAATAATTATATTCCTTCTTAAAACGTTGACTCAGGTTTTTTTAAAAAAAGAACATGAATAAAAGGTTAATGCGAGTCACCTCACATGACGATGATTGTGGATATAGAAGACTTGCTACTTTCTTTACGGAAGTTTCGTGTGGAAAATCATGCCTTGAACAATAATTAGAACAAACGCGTTTTCTTACCCCCCTCTTCAACCCACCAATTAATTCCTTGAGGAAGAAGAGTGGAAGATTCTCAATTTTTCGAAAGGCTAATATTTTACTACTTATTATGGATATCCCTTGAATTTTCACACCAAATTTGAAATTTAGGTAAACTAAATCTATTATTTTTTTTTATAAATAAATATTATTGTAAACATTCTAATTATCCCATGGTTACTTCAAGTAAACCTTACTTTATTAGAGAAATCAATGTAAAAACATTTATGGACAGACACTAGTTGATAGAGTATTTAAATAGAAAAATAAAATCTATTAGAGTACTTGAATATAAAAAAATATAAAGTATAAATATTTTATATAAAATAAAATAAATTCTGACTCGTCTAAGAAACCTAACTGTGACATCATTATTCTGATGATAAAATTAAGGAAGATGCTTTATTTATCAAAAAAATAAATAAAATTCTGAAATTTTTCCGAAGGACATCTCCCATCGAATTTAATATGCAGAGAGTCTGTATTGTCTTTAGCAACAAGGATCACAAGATATATTGCCTGTGATTTACGAAGAGATATCACGCAGGATCCTGTCAAAGATGATCCGTCAAGCATGATTTTAGTAATTGATTTCGTTACTCGATTTGTATACATGATTGCCTTCCATACACAACATAAAAGGCTAAGATTATGTTTCCATGTATAGCACAATAGACAGACCTTAATATTAGCTATGTAACCGTTACATATACTCTTGTAAATCTCTATTTAAAGAATAATAAAAGCAAAGGAAAGACAAGTTAGTTTTTCTACATGGTATCATAGCTTTTTAGAGGTATTACCAACAATGGAGTCTTCTACTCTGTGATCCCACCTGTGATAAAGTTCTCATTCTTCTGAAACCTTACCTGTTGTCCCTCACCTACCTGATATCTCTGTTAAGCTAGCTTCCAATAATTACTTGTTGTGGAAGACACAAGTCATTCCCATTCTACGTGGAAATGGACTTCTTAGCTATGTGCAAGATCAAGATTCTTGATGCAGATGGTGTGACTAAAACCAATCCAGCAGCAGCTATGTGGCTGCGTACTGATCAATTGATCCTTGGGTGGATCAATAGCTCACTCTCTGATGGTCCCCTATCCCAAGTCATCAACAGTGAATCCTCCTATGATGCTTGGCATGTTTCTGCGAACTCTTTATGGAAGTCACACTAGGGATCGTCTTCAACGGATAAAAGGCGAGTGCGATCGCTCAACAAATTGCGATCCCTCTTTGGAAGATTACCTTCACAAGGCCAAATCTCTATCCTTGTCCTTGCGAGGTGCTGGTAAGCCAATGGATGACGATGAGTTCATCACATGTATTCTTCGAGGCTTAGGGTCTGAGTTTGATCCTATAGTGGCAGCCTTGAATGCTAGAGATGTTTTTCCACCTCTTGAAGGAGTGATTGGAAAGTTACGTGATTTTGAAATACATCTTCAAGCAACACGAGTGAATATGCCTCCTCCTAATGTTGCATTTTTCACAAATCGTAGGCGAGAACCGATAATAAGTTTCGTGGAACTTATTGTTCTCGTGGTCGTAATAATAATACACCGAATCAACCATCTTCCCCAGTTCATCAAAAAGATGGTCGTCAGCCACGTTTTACAAGAGGAAATCCTGGAACACGTACTCAAACATTTCAAAATCGTGGTGGACGCAGTGCTGGCCGTGGACGTGGAGGCATAACCGGTTTGGATGTGGAGGTCTAAATCATAAGGCTGATGGATGCTTTGCCACCGATGAAGAAGCATAACAATTTAAAGCTTTTGTTGCAAATCAAGTAGCAGATTCCACGAAGAAACTTGGTACACGGATACAGGAGCAAATAATCATATGACAAGTGATACAAGTGAGGTGCAAGGTATTCATTCTTATCCTGAGTGCAGATTACGTTATGGTTGGAAATGGAAATGGATTACAAATAACTGGCATTGGTCAAGTTTCACTTCACTGCTCTCGATATTAAACTCAATAATGTTCTTGTGGTTCCTGACATTAAAAAGAAATTGCTCTCCGTATCTCAACTTACAAAGGAACATAACTGCTATTTCATATTTTATTCTTGGGGCTTTCTTCTTAAGGACTTGAGGACGAAACAGGTGTTGCTTAAAGGCTACATGGTTGATGGTTTGTATCCACTCCAGCTACGACATGGTTATGCAAAATCTCCAGTTGGTTTGTTATCAACAAAAGAATCTGGCAGCTTGTGGCATGCTCGGCTGGGACATCCTCAATCTCGAGTGCTTCAGTTTTTACGTTTATCATCTTTGAATAATACTGTTGGTTTTTGTGAAAGTTGTGCTTTGGGTAAATCCTCAAAGCTACCATTTTGCTCACGAAAGACATATGCTACTACTTTTTTGCACACTCTTCATACCGATGTGTGGGGACCGGCTTCAATTTCATCCTATGATGGATTTCGATTTTATTTAATAATTGTTGATGAATATTCCCGATACATATGGCATTTTCCTATGGCACGTAAATCTGATGTCATTACTATATTTCCAGCATTTCTACAGCAAATGAAAAATCAGTTCAATACTATTGTAAAAATTATTCAAAGTGATGGTGGAGGAGAATTTGTAAATCAGAATTTACAAGAGTATTTTGTATCCACTGGGATTATTCACAGATTATCATGTCCTGGCACACCGAGCAAAATGGATTAGCCGAACGTCGACATCGGCATGTTGTGGAGACTAGTTTAACTTTAATGGCGCATGCTTCCATTCCATCGCGTTTCTGGACAGCTGGATTCACAACAGCAGTATTTCTGATCAATAGACTTCTAACCTCTATTCTTGGAAATAAGTCCCCTTTTGAGCTTGTTTTTGGATCATCACCATCCTATACTCTTTTACGAGTGTTCGGGTGTGCCTGTTATCCTTTACTTACCCCGTTTGGAAGATCAAAATTGGACTATAAATCTGTTCGTTGTGTGTTCTTAGGCTACTCCACGCAGCACAAAGGATATCAGTGCTTAAACATGCAAACAGGTCGCATATACATCTCTCGGCATGTTAAATTTGATGAACTAACTTTTCCCTTCAGGTCTGCACAAAGGAGCACCACATCTGATTTTTGTGAGTTCAAAGTTCGTGCACTTCCCAGGTCTCTTCAGCTCACAACCGAGAAATCTATACCACGAAGTTCTTTGCCTCCAACTGTCAATATTGTTGACACTAAGCAGCCTTCATCTCCTGTTTCAAACTCTTTGCCTCAGTCTACTTCATGCCAGGGAACTTCTCCATTCACCAGTATTCAGGATGCAAAAGACACTTCTCCTCCCGTGGATGAAACAGAACTATCTCCTCTGCCACCCGAGCCTGTCCCACCATCTGCTCCACGTCGCAGCCATCATATGGTCACTCGAGCTCAAACAGGATCCTTAAAGCCTAAAACTTTTCTCTGCACTCAACATCCAATATCTGAATGTTTTCTTGCAAATTTTGCAAAACATCCACAAGAGCCACGGTCATATAAACAAGCCCTCAATGATCCAAAATGGCGACTAGCCATGCAAGCTGAAATGATCGCCTCGCCAGACAACAATACTTGGACCTTGGTGCCTCGATAACCAAACATGAACATAGTCATCAGTAAATGGGTGTTTAAAATTAAAACACGATCTGATGGCTCAATCGAGCGCTACAAAGCTCGACTAGTTGCCCGTGGCTTCACTCAATTACCCGGCTTGGACTATGATGAAACGTTTAGTCCAGTGGTTAAACATGGCACCATCAGATTAGTTCTCACACTTGGTTTGTCTCATGGCTGGTCCATTAAACAACTTGATGTCAGTAATGCATTCTTCATGGCGAACTACAAGAGAGGGTTTATTTATCCCGACCACCTGGTTTTGAAGACCCTTCTCACCCACAACATGTTTGTCACTTACTTAAAGCACTTTATGGTTTAAAACAGGCTCCAAGAGCCTGATACATGAAGTTCGAGTCATGTATATTCAGCAAATGGGTTTCCATCGATGTCCCTATGATCAATCTTTATTCACTCGTCGCCAAGGTTCGAGACATTATGATGCTACTAATTTATGTCGATGATATTCTTATCACAGGTAGCTCTCCTTCCAACATCTGAAATTTTATTTCTCACCTATCTGCTGCCTTTCATATGAAGGACCTTGGCGATGCTCACTTCTTCTTGGGACTCCAAATATCACGTGATGAGTCTAGTATCAGTGTAACACAGACTCACTATCTTCTTTCTCTTCTTGAGAAGTTTGGTCTAGCAGGTGCAAAACCAGTATCCACTCCTATGGCTTCTGGTACATCATTGACTGCTGATGAAGGCACCCTTCTCTCTGATTCGACTTACTATCGTCGCCTTGTTGGATCACTTCAGTATCTGACTTTGACACACCCTGATGTCTCCTATGCAGTTCAAAATGTCTACCAATTTATGCAACAACCTCGTGACTCTCATCTCATTGCAGTCAAGCGTATATTTCGATATCTCAAAGGTACTATTAATATTGGTCTTCATTTTGTTAAAACTCCTCATATTACACTTCGTGGTTTTTGTGATGCGGACTGGGTTGGCTCATGGGATGATTGTCGTTCAACAACTGGTTTTGCCATCTATATGGGAGATAACTTATTATCCTGGGGAGTTAAGAAGCAAGCTACAATATCTCGTTCAGCAGCGGAGGCCGAGTATCGTGCTTTAGCATCTACCACTGTTGAACTTATGTGGTTTATAAATCTTTTTAAGAGCATCGGTTATTCTCTTCCAGCTCCCACATTATATTGTGACAATCTCAATGCTCTCAACATGGCTAAAAATCCTGTCTTCCACCATCGCACAAAACATATTGAAATTGATGTTCATTTTGTTCGGGAACAAGTTGCTCGTGGAAGCCTTTTTCTACAACACATCTCTGGTCCTGCTCAAATCGCTGATATCTTTACAAAACCGTTATGTGTGGCCAAATTTTTACCAAATAGAACCAAGCTCTTCACCAGTCCAATACCGCCTTGAGCTTGAGGGGGGATGAAGAGATATCACGCATGATCCTGTCAAAGATGATCTGTCAAGCATTGATCTGTCAAGCATGATTTTAGTAACTGATTTCGTTACTCTGATTTGTATACATGATTGCCTTCCATACACAGCATAAAAAGGTTGAGATTATGTTTCCATGTATAGCACAATAGACAGCCTTAATATTAGCTATGTAACCGTTACATGTACTCCTGTAAACCTCTATTTAAGGAACAATATAATCAAAAGGAAAGACAAGTTAGTTTTCCTACAATTTCTGAACTTGATTTCCATTACTATTATTAATAAACTGGTATTGAGTTGTATCTCTACCAAGTATTTTCAGATTCAATTCTCTTTTACTAATTACCTTGTTTCCGAGTACTACATATTATTCGAGTCTCCTCCAAAACCCTCGTTAGTTGTATCGTGACTCAGAAATATTCATAGAGGTCGTATTGGATAGACCGAGATGAGTCCGGATTGGTCGGCCAGAAAGTGGTTCTTCAGGTCTATCTAAACGACCAGGATTCTAGCAGATCCCGGAGAAGTGATTGAGAGTGGAGAGAGAGATACAAAAGAGTTGTGCCTTGTAAAATGGGCTATCGACAAAAGGATAAGAAGCAGAACAAGAAAGATCAACCTTGCATTTCTTACTGCTTTTTTCCACGATATGGGATTGTGGAATGGTCAGTGAGATCGAGCACCATTGCTATCAAGCGTTCTTTCCACGAGAATATTTAATTTAATGAATTTTCTGATAATAATTTTCCTAACAACTTGTAGTTTTTCTACGGGGATGGGGTCCCGATAGTTCTGCAAGTCCCCCTCTATAAAAAGCCTCAACCTCCTCGCTTCCCTCTGCAAGAGATAGTTAATATTGAAATCATTCGTGAGCTATTGTATTGATTAGGATGGGCCTTTCTCCTCACATCTCCATTGTTCCAGTAATCATGATGGTGGTTTCCCTGCAAGTATTAAGTCGCCTCTTGGTCGCTTCGAGGAGGAGAGAATCACTCTCTTGAATCTGAAAGATTCTCTCAACTATCCCACATCCCTAAGTTCTTGGAGAAAAGGCGATGTCCATTGTTGTGATTGGGAACATAAGGAATGGGGAACTGGAGGCTGGTACCTGAATGCCTCCTTGTTTCTTCCTTTTCAAGAACTCATCGCTCTCGACTTGACGAATAATCGGATAGTCTGGTTGGGTTAAGAACAAAGGTTTGCTTTTTGATTGAATATTAATCGTACATGTTTGATATATAATCGAAGAAATAAAAGCAGTTCGAAACAACAAATTAAATAAAAGATGTTTTGTTGCTTTTTGTTTTAATTACTTTCATTGATAATAAAATTACTACTTTGATTTAAACTTGTTCAGCACCTCAAACAGCTCCTCCTCTCTAATCAATAATTATTATGTTGAGGCGGTGATGCTACCATTTCATTACAGTAATTAAATTACTCCAATAATATCTTTCCAAATTTTAATTAATTAATTAATTAATTTTTACAGGTGTTTATCAACTATTGAAAATGAGCAAGCTGGAGTACCTTCACTTGGGATATAATCGCCTCGATAACAGTATTCTATCATACGATGGGCCATCGTCTCTTAAATCACTAGATATAGGTTACAATAAACTGAAGGGGTTAATAGATTTAAAAGGTTAATTTACTTTTTATACATACTTATCATTTTCTCTATTAAATTCAATTATGTTTTGTAGTGCATGAATTAATAATTATTATTTTTACTTATATCAAGAATGTCCAAACAACTTGGAGGCCTTGGATTTGAGTGGCAACAATATTACCAAAGTGATAGCCTCGGGAGGTAGTGATTATGATGATTTATATGCCCATTAACTATATTTATTATTATATTTGCATTTGGAAAACCTTTACATGACGTTTTTTCAGTAACTTGCAGGCCGACCACCTTGAATACTCTCTACCTAAATAATATCACAACCTATGGAAGTAGCTTTCAGAGATTACTACAATCATTAGGAGCATTCCCAAACCTCCACGACTCTTGGTTTGGGCTACAACAATTTAAGAGGAAGAATATTTGGTGAGTTATTAGCTTTGAGTGATATTGTTTGTTTAATTAAAAAAACTCAATTTGAAAAAAAGATATTTTTCTTTCATATAGAGTTGCGTAAATTTGAGCTCACTGGAAGGGTTGAATCTGGACCGTTGTTCCAAGGTAAATTACAAATGTCTGCTATGATTAGGCATGTATGTATGGAATTCCTCTGTTATGTTTTGAACAATTCTCAAATCCATTAGAATTTAAATTCATAACATTACCAAAAAATCAATTTAGAAATTAACATTCCCAAACCCATTAGATTTAAATTCATAACATTTTAGCAAACTATGGCATTTTCTAAACAAAACAATATATAAAAAAATAACAATATTGGAAAAAAATTAATTATATCCTTTATGAGATTATAATATTTTAAACTTGAATGATTTTTAATATGAATTTGATAAATAAAAAAACTAATTGTGAGTCAACTAAATTGACCAATCGAGGAGAATTAAATTTCAATTAAGAAATCCTCCTTATTATTCAATAACATGCTTCTTCATGAATATAAGTTTAGTGGGTTGCAATTTAAATGGTCAATTGGCTACAACCCTAGGTAAGGTTATATATTTGAGCAGATCATGGACATAGGTTATATATTTTCCAATTACCGCACTCAGAGATTAAGTTTTCCTAAATTATAACTTGACTAGGCCTGTGTTACTTTAATCATCTCCAAGTGCTAGATATTAGTTCCAATGATCTCGAGTGGATTCTTGCCTCCGTGTCTAGCAAATCGACATCCCTTCAACAACTAAACCTCTCTTCCAATGACTTGAAAATCCCTCGTCATTGAGCCCATTATACAACCTTTCAAAACTAAAGTCTTTTGATGGTTCGGACAACAAAATATACGTAGAAGAAGATGATCATAATATGAACCCAAAGTTCCAATTAGAGTCCCTCTATTTGAGCAGATTCGGAAAAGGTTCAGGACCATTTCCTAAATTCCTTCACCATCAGTTCAACCTACAATCTTTGGATCTTATAAACATCCAAATAAAGGGAGAGTTTCCAAGTTGGTTGATAGAGAACAACACATTCCTGGAGCGTCTTTCTTTAAAAAATTGCTCTCTTGTCGGTCCATTATTACTGCCAAGGAGTTCTCATGTGAATCTGTCAGTCCTAAGTATATCCATGAATTATTTCCAAGGCCAAATTCCTGCAGAAATTGGAGCTTATTTTCCAGGGTTAGAATTTCTAATAATGTCAGATAATGGTTTTGATAGAAGAATTCCTTCCTTATTGGGTAGCATGAGCTTGTTACAATTGTTAGATGTGTCCAACAATTTTTGAGGGGAAGCATTCCTTCCTCGTTGGGAAGCATGAGCTCACTGCAACTATTAGACTCGTCCAACAATTTTTAATGGGAAGAACACATTCGAACAACGACTTGCAAGGGCGAGATCCCTGGATGGATAGGGAATATGTCCTATCTTGAATTCTTGGACCTATCATGGAACGATTTCTCCGGTCCTTTACCACCTATATTCGGTGCTTTTTCAAAACTAAGACATGTATATTTGTCTAGAAATAAGTTGATTGATCACAACAAAATTTTACAACTCCTATAAGATAGTGGCATTAGATCTTTCCCATAATAGTATATCCGGTAGAATTCCGAATGGATTGGAAGGCTATCTAACTTGAGACTTGTACTATTGAGTCACAACAATCTTGAAGGTGAGATCCCAAGTCAATTATACGATTTGGAGCAATTAACCCTCATTGATCTATCTAACAATTATCTTTCCGGTAATATCCTCTCTTGGATGATATCTACTCATCCTTTTCCATATTTGCTATATTTGCTAGCTGATTTTAGTGTGGCACACAATAATCATGTCGGCAAGACACCTGCGATGGTTGCACTGATTTTCTACATTTGAAGAGAGCTATTATAAGGATAACCCTTTTCTCTATGGACAATCGGTGCCCAAAGCTTGTGATGCGGATATGCCATCATCCCCAACGCCAACGCCATCACCAACTTCAATGAACAATAAAGATAATGGTGGCTTCATGGACATGGAGGTTTTCTATGTGAGCTTCGGGGTCGCATACATCATGGTGTTGTTGGTGATAGGGGCAATTTTGTACATAAATCCATATTGGCGACAAGCTTGGTTTCACTTTATAGAGGTGAGCATCACCAATTGCTATTATTTCATGGTGGACAATCTTCCTATTTTATCCAAGTTTGGATTTTCATAGCCTGGGTGCATCCTTATGTATTGTACTTTCAAGATTTAAATAAGTTTAAAAGAACACTAAGTGATGTTGTATTAATTTTCATTCGTGATTTGTTGTTCTTTTTAGCTTCTGTGTTACATAATCATTAAATTTAGCTTCATTTTTCAATTTAATAAAAAAAATTAACAACACAAATATCATTATTAAAAGCAAACTCATTTGTTGCATGAACATTAACTTTGACAATTTACAAAAATCTCTCTCAGCACCTACAAATGAACTATTCTGGACCAAATTCCAATTTCTTAATACTCACAATCACATTACGCAGACAATGGCTTATCAAGCACTAACAAATTTTATACAAGAAACCTAATTAATTAATCGAATTAACTTGTAAACACACAAAATACAATAAGATATGTCAAGCGTCTTCTACTATCCAAAATCCATATACTCATCTTTCCATTGGAAGCAAGTGGGAATGCTTTACCTAATAGTTTTTCGTGGGGTGAACAGTTACTAACAAGTTTAGCAGAAGATGATTTGTTTTCTAGCATGTTCAGTATTTGTTTGCATTCTTTGGCTGTGAAAGGGATATTTTTTTCTTCCTTTCATCCACGTGTTATGTAGCATGGTTTCCCTTGGAGGTTTCAGCTTCGGTTACTGCTCTTCTTTAGCAACAGTGATCAGCTGTATACCCTTTAAGCAACAAAATGTGTATCTAAGGTGTGTCCAGAAGTTCTTGGTGCTAAGGTGTTTTTCTGTTTCACTTGAGCATCTTTGTACTCACCAAATTCATGGCTCAAATTCTTCAAGATCATCCCACAGGCGCCCCTTCAGTTTTGTAGAATATGATCCAACATGTTGATGTATAAGCTGCTACAAGGTCACTGACGAAAGAAGAAGAAGAAGAAGATGTCTTACTGATGTAACAAACTGAAATGTAAGAAGAGAAGATTAAATTGACATGTGAAATGCATGAGGATTGCTGCAGTATATAAGCAGACAATTCATCAAACAATTGTTATGTGAAAAATTGAAAGAACTGACCTTTTTCTGTAAATCCATTTCTGCTCCAAAAGCTCTCGACCATAATCCTTTCCTTCCTTCTACTGCAAAAACAGAGCACCTGAAGATTAAATCAAAACAATCAATTGAAAATTTCTACAAGAAATAGAAACTCAATTGAAAAACTTACACAACAGACATGGTGTCTTGTACAGTCATAAATCTCATTCTCAACATTGAATAGTTGGACCATGTTTTGATGCGCGAATCAT
This sequence comes from Salix exigua, assembly GCA_032356905.1. NCBI lineage: Eukaryota > Viridiplantae > Streptophyta > Magnoliopsida > Malpighiales > Salicaceae > Salix > Salix exigua. The sequence continues at coordinate 20,150 of CM063605.1, forward strand.
TCATGCAGATCCTAGCAGGTTTAGCAATTGAAGACGCTGCTAGCAACTTCTTTACACATGGATCCTAGCAGCTAGATTTTTACCAGATTGTTGCATCTATTTCAGTCCAATCTTATTCTTCACAGTCAGGGTCACGATCATGGATTGTCTTCATATGCTGTAATTATCTTCCACCAAGCATGCGGTACAGAGATGGCACCTGGCTAATATGAGTGATGAAGATAAGTGGATGGTTTGGATTATCCCATTTTGCAGTTGAAGGCTGAGGCCATGTCTTATGTGAAAGATTAGCTAAGATCTTAATGTTGTGACTGTTTTCGTTCCTGTATGACTATCACTTATACCATGAAACAAATTTAATATGCAGAAAGTCTATATTGTCTTTAGCAACATGGATTCTCATTATCCAACACAGAAGCTCTATGTAAAGAATCTTAGCTGTAGCAGAAAATCAATTTGCAATTGTGTCACTACCATCTAGTTGTAGCTCCAGGACCTGTATTTACACCCTGAAGTAAGAAATGGTCGTAGCATTGCATATCAGGTGGCATCTCCTTCTGTACTTGGATTATTGAAACTGATATAAGCAAATAGCCCATCCATAAACAAACACAAATACTCTTTTGATTTGTTGTGTTAACTAATAATAATAAAACATGCAAATCAAAATTATGAAACAATCCCAATTGTAAAAGGCAAAATATTAACTACTTTTCAGATTAATTAATTATTTACCTTGAAAGCAACATAATTATCACTCGTATTTAAAACAACTGGAGAGAACCGAAACCAATTTCTGGTTCAGTCTAATTCAATTAGTTTCAAACTCTTAAAACCAAAACCTAACCAAACCACATTTTTTGGGTTTTCAAATCAGTTAATTCAGTTTTTTTCTTGGTTTGATTTTTTCAGTTTATTTATTATGGTTTTCTCGGTTTTTCAAGGTTTTTGCTCACCCCTAGTAGTTTCTGTGTTAATTAATAAGAGGGCGTCAAATTATACCAACAAAATTCAACAACAAATGAACTTCTAGGTGCCTTTCATGATGGCAGAGGCAGAGTAATGAATCTGTGACTATCAAACATAACAGTGAAAAAGATATTTCACTGATTGTACATAACTGAGAGTTTTTAGCTGTCTTAGATTGAGTTTCCCAGCTGATATCACCGGGTATTGTCGACAGCCGAAAATGATTCCCTTGAGGACTGGCCATTTCGATATGAGTGTCGACATCACTCCCCACTTGAAATGGATGACCACCCGGCTGAGCAAATGAATCAAAGCAGTCTCGAGATTCTAAAAACAATTCATCTCCATATGCTGGCTTCTAATTTTCAACCCACTTCTGAATACTCTAATCTTGAACGTCCAGCATATGCCATAATGCTTAATTAAAGTCATATGCCACAATACCTTTAATCGTGAACGTCCGGCATTGACCAGGTCTCTGATGTTCCAAAAGTGTTGTACAGATAGCTAGAAAACCTCGTGTCTGAGTAACCACATATCATTAGTTCTCATCAGGAGGTACAAAAACTTCCTCTAAATATCATCCAAGACTTCTTCTTGTAAATTCCATTAACACCACCAAAGTCCATCTTGATTGATGAATTACACACATGAAAATTTTACAGAAATGACCTCACAAAAGATCAGCATAAGCAATAATGAAAAGGTAGCATCATGATTTTTATCCTTCTTTATCAGAAAAATTCCATGGCTAAAAGTGATCTAAGGGCGGATCATTATGTTCAAGAAGAAGTCATAGCCAAGTATGATTGATGCATTCATTTGTTACTTGGCTTCACATAAAGCAGGCAAAACACATAAATGCTTGCTCTAAAATAACAACTTCACAAGATCAGATATACAGCTTGTTAAGAAATAGGTAATAACATGACGAAAATTAAAATAATAATAGATCCAATTAGACATGGACAAATATCCAGTGACAGAATATATGGAGATCAAATTAATGCTTAAAACGCTGACAAATCAAAATGCATTTCAGGATCTCACTTCTTCTTTTCCTAGCATGTCCTTTAGCTTTATCATGTTTCCAGCTGCGATAGCCCAAACAAGGAGAAGCTTGAGAAAGCAAAGAAGGGAGTATTAAAAACTAAACTGGCCTTGTTTGTTAAATAGAAACTCCTGTGTTTGGTAAACATTGAGAAATCACTTTCCAAGAAAGTGGTTTTTAAAGGAAAACAATAATGCTAATTGTATTGCACTCGAATAATTATTTCACTCTAAATTGAAATCTTATGTTTACTGATGTTGCTATATATATAATCTTTACAGACAATCTGGAATGGAACTATACAATTGTAGATTGTTGAATTACAATATCAAATCTTCCTTATTTGAAATAGTTGTTGTCACGGAGGATTTATTGTGATTGCGGTGATCATTGGTTTTGTTACCGTTACTCCTTGTTTAATGTCCTAATCTTCTACCGTTATTGTTTGTTCAATGTTGTCCTGATTTTCATCCTGAAAAATCATCACTTGTGTCTTTGGATGTGTGCAGCCGTTACATGATCTTCTACACGCCCCTCAATCGAAGGGTAGTTCACGTACATTCAGATTGATCATCACTGCCTGAATTGGATGGGAGGTAAAGGTTTCGTCGGTGCATCCGCCAATTGATCCTTGCTAAAGATGAATTTAACCACAAGCTCCTTGTTACTGGACTTTATCTCGGACAAAATGAAAATCCAGTTCAATATGTTTGGTCCTGGCATGAAATGCAGGGTTGGATGTGAGGTATGTCTCACCAATATTGTCACACCACAAAGTGGGAATGCACTCGTGAGGATTGGCCAAGTTCACCGAGAATGGATTTGAACCATGAGAGTTCAGAGCGAGCATTCGCAATGGCTTTATATTACGCTTGATCTTGCTTGCATGCGACCGTTTGTTGTTGTTTGCAGCTCCAAGAGATAAGATTAGTTCCCATGTAAATACAATATGCACCCACTGACCGACGATCATCTCTATCTGCTGCCCAATCCAAATCTGAGAATGCCTGCAATGTATTGTTCTGACATGGAGTGATGAGTAAACCAGTAGAAATTGAGTGTTTGAGGTAACGAAGGATACGATTCATTGCCAGCCAGTGATTATCAAGAGGCTTGTGCATGAATTTACTGACTTTGTGAACCGAGAATGCTAAATCAGGCCTTGTGAAAGCTAGATACTGTAGGCTGCCTACTACACTTGAAAAAGATGAACATCTGCAAGGGGTCACCATCGGTGGAGGTAAGTCTACATGTGGAAGCCATCGGATTGGAGCAAGGTTTGGCTTGGTCCATTTTTGTCTTCTGGAGGAGATCAGCAATATACTTGCGTTGGGTCAAGTAAACACCATTGGAGCACCAGAGGGCTTCAATGCCCAGAAAGTAGTGGAGATTGCCGAGATCTTTTACTGCAAAAGATTCTTGGAAACACCGATTATTGATTGAATTTCATCGGTGTTGGAGCTCATTACAGTATGTCATCTACATAAATTAAAATGTATATGACAAAGTCTGATTTTGACGAGATAAAGAGTGAGGTGTCCGCTTTGCTTTCAATGAAGCCCAAAGCTTGTAATCGGGTTGACGACTTGGAGAACCATGATCTAGGGGCTTGGCGCCAAACCATATAGTGATTTATGGAGTTCTGAGACATGATTAGGATGCTGAGGATGAGTATAACCTTGTGGCTGAACCATAAACACAGTCTCTTGAAGATCGCCATGCAAAAAAGCATTTTCAACATCCAATTGTTTGATAGACCAACTGTGAGTAATAATTATTGAGAGTACTAACCGAATGGTTGCGTATTTGATGACGGGGTTGTATGTTTCGGTGAAGTCAATCCTTTCTTGTTGGTGAAAACCTTTCACTACCAATTGCGCTTTATACCTATCAATTGTGCCATCTGCCTTTTTCTTAATCTTATAGACCCATCTGCAGCCAACAATATTGGCATTAGGAGGAGGACTAACCAGGGACCATGTGCCGTTGTGCAATAAAGCCGAGAATTCTTTGTCCATGGATTCGCGCCACTTTAAGGATTTGGATGCTATACTGAATGATGAAGGTTCTGTCTCCTGTGTATCCAGAATTGCAGTTAAGGCCCGTGGCAATAGATATCGGATAAAATCATCACTGGACTGTCGTGGTCGGTAGATGTGATTTTTGGACCGAGTGATCAAACTGTGAACATTTGTAGCCTCTGTTTGTTCCTTGTCATTAGGCAGATTGTTAGAATGTAAACAAGAAGTGGTTGTGGCATCCGAGTTGGTGTCTGCTGCAGGTGGAATTTAGTTAGGCTGGTCTTGTAAAGGGGCATTCTCCGTATGTGCAGAAAACAAGGCAGGTTGTGCAGGTATTATGCATGTAGATATATGGTTAGAATACAAATCTCGTAAAGATGGAGACTGAGGTACATAAATGGACTGAGGTAGGAGTACTGATTTGGAAGAAGAATGTAAATCAGTCACGGGAGTTTTAGATTTTGTATATGGAAATAATGTTTCATCAAAAACAACATAACGTGATACAAAGATTTTTCCCATAGAGAGATCAAGACACTTATACCCATGATGACAAAGGCTGTAACCAATGAATATACAAGTTTTTGACCGAAAGTTGAGTTTGTTTTTATTGTATGGTCGAAGATTGGGCGACAAGCACACCCAAATACTGCGCATAAAATGATAGTCGAGTAAGCTACCATATAGCATTTTGTACGGAGATTTGTGTTGTAGAACAGGTATGGGGAGTCTATTTATGATATATGTAGCAGTGTGAAAAGCATCCTCCCAATAAAACATTGGTAAATTGGAATGAGCTAGCAGACTTAAACAAACTTCGACAATGTGTCGATGTTTACGCTCAATAGCGCCATTTTGTTGGTGAGTGTATGGGCAAGCTAGACGATGTTTGATCCCATTTTGATGAAAATAATTGTGAAGCCGGTGATATTCCCCACCCCAATATGATTGAATAGATTTGATTTTCCTGTCAAATTGATTTTCAACATATTTTTGGAATGTTAAAAATATTTGCTCTACATCAGATTTTAGTTTAATGGGAAAAAGCCAAAGAAATTTCGAATAATCATCAACAAAACTGACGTAGTATCTGGCTCCCGTTGTGGAGGGCACGGATGCAGGACCCCACACATCTGTATAAATAAGATCTAAAGGGTGTAATGAAATGGAAGTAGAGGTTTTAAAAAGTAAATCATGGCTTTTCGCCATTTGACATTCCGAGCAAACACATTTATTTTCTCTGAGGGAACAAAAATTAGAGACAAAATTTTATTGATGACAAGAGTGGAGGCATGTCCAAGCCGACGGTGCCACTCAGAAGACCGAACACATGAAAAAGCTTGAGGACTGGATTTGTGAGTGAAGTGATAAAGACCATCAAGAAGATAACCCCGATGAAGGACCTTCCCCGAGTAAGCCTTCACAAGAAAATAGAAAGAGTGAAATTCAAAGTAAACATTATTATCAACACAAAATTGATGAATTGACAGTAAGTTTTTCCTAATTTCAGGAACAAGGAGGACATGACTAAGAAGAAAAGTAGACGAAGGAGTAGATAGAATTGAAGAACCATATTTAGAGATTTGCAAACCTTGCCCATTTCCTACTTGCATAGTATCGTTACCAGCATAATCATTTTTCTGCAGAGTAATAGAATTGGCATCATTGGTGAAGTGATGTGTGGCTCCCGTATCAGCAACCCAGGATTGTTCATTAGAATGAGGAGAGTCATGTCTCATAGCAAGCATGCCATGTTTGGCTTGTAGAGGATGTGTGTCCTGAAATGTTAGATCAAACCGAAAATATCATTTTTTAGCAATATGCCCTGATTTGTTGCATATCTGACACACAGTGGCAGCTTGATCGTGATGTCTATTTGTTGAATTATAGCCACCACGATGGAAACGCCCCCTTTCACGAAAGCCACCACGTCTTTGATTGGTATTTTGGCGCTGAGCAAAGTTGGCAGATGGTATGGTTTGATGGTGTCTGGACAGGCGAGCTTCAGAAGTGAGCAATAAGGAGTAAATTTCTTCCAAAGTTATTTCATCCGTGCGTGTTGACAGGGAAGCCACAAGGCTATCATATTCATGGCTAAGACCAGCAAGAAGGTATGTGACAATATCGTCATGGTTAAGAGGATGTCCTGCAACGGACAATTCATCAGTCAGTCTTTTAATGAAATGAAAATACTCAGTGGTTGTTTAATTGCCTTTAGTGGCGAGTGGCGATTGAGTTACGATTTGGAGAGTGCGAGCTCATGATCGAGAAGAGAAGGTGTCTTCCAATGCATTCCGGACACTTTGAGAAGTTGTGTAATTAACAACTTGAGCAACTATTGATTCCGACGGAGATGTCATAAGAGTGCTAAGAATTAAATTATCTTGGCGAATCCATTGAGAGTAGGTCGGGTTGAGACGTTCGAAGTAATGGATGCTTCAGGGTGGGTGAAAGAGGGGAATTTGGGGTATTTTGGAATGCTATCATCAATGTAGCCGAAGAGGTCTTGTCCTTTGAAGTAATGGACAAGTTGGGCTTTCCAAAGGAGGAAGCTATCATGGTTTAATTTCACTATAGAAACAGAAGACATAGGGATGACAGCGGAGGAAGAAGAAGAGTAGGTTGAAGAAGACATTTAGACTTTAGTCTTTTGGAGGCTCTGATACCATAAAGGAAAACAATAATGCTAATTGTATTGCACTGAATAATTATTTCACTCTGAATTGAAATCTTATGTTTATAGTAATGCTATATATATAATCTTTACAGCAATCTGAAATGGAACTATACAGTTGTAGATATTGATTTGCAATATCAAATCTTCCTTATTTGAAATAGCTGTTTTCATGGAGGATTTATTGTGGCTGCAGTGATCATGGGTTTTGTTACCGTTACTGCTTGTTCAATGTCCTGATCTTCTATCGTTACTGCTTGTTCAATGTCCTGATCTTCATCCTGAAAATCATCACTTGTGTGCTGGATGTGTGCAGTCGTTACATGATCTTCTACAGTTTTTAACCAAGGAAAACACTTTCCTTTTCTTTAACAAGGAATTAACCCCACACCCTAAAGGATGAATCACCATACTTCTATAAAAATCCAAACCGCAACTCAAAACTACCATAAAAAAATTAAAATTTCGCATTGATATTTTGATTCATATATTTAAATTACTTGGTGCCTGGACTATGGTCTTGATAAAACTTAGCAAAATCTTTTGAAGCAAACAAAGGTCGTTTTCATCATTTGGAGCAGCAAGCATGGATGTCATTAGGCCTCCAGTGCTTGTCCCAACAATGAAATCAAAATATAATGCAACCCTCGTGTCCTTGTTGTTCACATCCAATTTCTACGTATGGTAGATCAGATGGCTATAAAACAGGTGATAAGATACAGAAACAGAGAAGGGATGAAGAGAAGTAGATAATTGAATCTGAGACCTGCAATCATTTTTATATTTCAGTAGTTTATTCTTCTTTAATTCAGTTTTTTCACCTGTAATCATAGATGAAGAGTTAGTATATTTCCTAGCACCCACAACATCTACCCTCTCCGCAGCATGTGACCAAAACATTGTTAAAATTAGCTATCATCAGGAGGATAAGAAACATAACAAGAAAGATCAGCCTCGCAATTGTTACCAAAGTTAAAGATTCCACTTATTTCCAACAGTTCTGAAATATCCTCTGGAAAACAGTTATCATGTAACCGGTTAAGAACCGGTCGAACAATTAAATTACAAGAAATCGGTCAATAGATCGAGAAATATTCGACTAGTTTAGTACGGTTAACTTAATTCCTTAATTGTTTATAACTTTAAACTCTTGTTTGACAATTCATTTCAAAAAGTCTTTCTGGTTATGTTTTTAACTACAAATTTATTTATAGATATTAAGTTCTAGACAATCAAGTAATTAATTTTTTGAAAAATCTTTATTTATCTAGAAATACAACATTTTAATTAAACAAAAGTTTTAATAAATTAGTATTTTATTATAGGTGGTAAAGGACCAGAGAAATCATTCCATGATAGATCCAAGAATTCAAGAGAGGACATATTCCCTATCCATCCGAGGATCTGCCCTTGCAAGTTGTTGTTCAAATGTGTTCTTCCCGTTAAAAATTGTTGGACGAGTCTAATAGTTGCAGCGAGCTCATGCTTCCCAACGAGGAAGGAATGCTTCCCTTCAAAAATTGTTGGACACATCTAACGATTGCAGACAAGCTCAAGCTACCCAACGAGGAAGGAATGCTTCCATCAAAACCATTATCTGACATTATTAGAAATTCTAACCCTGGAAAATAAGCTCCAATTTCTGCAGGAATTTGGCCTTGGAAATAATTCATGGATATACTTAGGACTGACAGATTCACATGAGAACTCCTTGGCAGTAATAATGGACCAGAAAGAGAGCAATTATTTAAAGAAAGACGTTCCAGGAATGTGTTGTTCTCTATCAACCAACTTGGGAACTCTCCCTTTATTTGGATGTTTGAAACACTCAAAGATTGTAGGTTGAACTGATGGTACAGGAATTTAGGAAATGCTCTTGCACCTTGTCCACGACCGCTCAAATAGAGGAACTCTAACTGAAACTTTGGGCTCAGATTATGATCATCTTCTTCTGTGTATATTTCGTTATCGGAACCATCAAAAGCCTTGAGTTTTGAAAGGTTGTATAATGGGCTCAACGACATAGGGATTTTTAAGTGATTGGAAGAGAGATATAGTTGTTGAAGGGATGTCAGATTTGCTAGGCATGGAGGTAAGTATCCACTGAGATCATTGTCATGCATATATAGCCTTTGGAGATGATTTAAGTCACATACGCCTGATCACATTATAATTTAGGAAAACTTAAACTCTGAGTGTAGGTAATTGGAGAATTTATAACCTATATATATATATATAGAACCTTACCTTTGGTTGTAGCTAATTCACCATTTAAATTGCAACTCGAGAAACTTAAAGTGTTGAGAGAGGTCATCATTCTGATGGCTTGGAATATGTTGCTGCTATTGAGAGTGTTGTAACTCAAATCCAAGAGTTCCAAGTTCGTGAGGTTAAGAAAGGCTGCCACAATCAATTAAGTTCATGAAGAAGTAGCTTATTGAATAATAATGAGGGTTTGTAAATTGAAATTTATTTCTCTTTGATTGATCAATTTAGTTGACTCATAATTAGTTCTTTTTTTTTTCATTTATGAGATTCATATTAAAAAAAACATTCAAGTTTAAAATATTATAATCTCATCAAGGATATTGTTTATATTTTTTACAATATTGTTATTTTTTTCATATTTTGTTTTGTTTAGAAAATGCCATTTTTTAAAAAAATGTTATGAATTTAAACCTAATGGATTTGAGAATGTTAATTTCTAAATTTGAAATTTAATTTTTTTTTGTAATGTTATGAATTTAAATTCTAATGGATTTGAGAAATGTTCAAAACATAACAGATGAATTCTATACATACACGTCTAATTATAGCAGACGTTTGTTAATTTACCTTGGAACAACGGTCCAGATTCAACCCTTCCAGTGAGCTCAAATTTTGCAACTCTATTTGAAAGAGAAAAGATGTTTAATTTTTTTAATTGAGCTTTTTTCAATTAAACAGACAATACACTCAAAGCTAATAACTTACCTTCACCAAATATTCTTCCTCGTAAATCACTGTAGCCCAAACCAAGGGTCGTGAGGTTTGGGAATGCTCCTAATGATTGTAGTAACGTCTGAAAGCTATTTCCATAGGCTGTGCTATTATTTAGGTAGAGAGTACTCAAGGTGGTCGGGCCTGCAAGTTACAGAAGAAACGTCATGAAAGGTTTTCCAAATGCAAATATAATAATAAATATAGTTAATGGGCATATAAATCATCATAATCACTACCTCCCGAGGCTATCACTTTGGTAATATTGTTGCCACTCAAATCCAAGGCCTCCAAGTTGTTTGGACATTCTTGATATAAGTAAAAATAATAATTATTAATTCATGCACTACAAAACATAATTGAATTTAATAGAGAAAATGATAAGTATGTATAAAAAGTAAATTAACCTTTTAAATCTATTAACCCCTTCAGTTTATTGTAACCTATATCTAGTGATTTAAGAGACGATGGCCCATCGTATGATAGAATATTGTTATCCAGACGATTAAATCTCAAGATAAGGCTCTCCAGCTTGCTCATTTTAAATGGTTGATAAACTCCTGTAAAAATAAATCCATAAATTAATTAAGCCATGGAAGGATATTATTGGAGTAATTTAATTATGGTAATGAAATGGTAGCATCACGATATCAACATAATAATTATTGATTAGAGAGGAGGAGCTGTTTGTGGTGTTGACAAAGTTTAAATCAAAGCAGTAATTATATTGATAATGCAAGTAATCATCTTTAATTGAATTTGTTGTTTCCAGAATCAGTTTTATTTCTTCAGATTATATATCAAACATGTACAGATTAATATTCAATCAAAAAGCAAACCTTTGTTCTCAACCCAACCAGCTATCTGATTATCCTGCAAGTGGAGAGCGATGAGTTCTTGAAAAGGAAGAAACAAGGAGACATTCAAGTACCAGTCTCCCAGTTCCCCATTCATGACGCTGTCAAGAAGGAGTTCGGTGATTCGACCTGTAATGCTGCTGCACACAACACGATCCCAATCACAGCAGCGGGCATTGCCTTTTCTCCAGGAGTGTAGGGATGTGGGATAGTTGAGAGAATCTTTCAGATTCAAGAGAGCGATTCTCTCCTCCTCGAAGCAGCCAAGAGGCAGCCATACTTGCAGGGAAACCACCATCATGATTACTGGAACAATGGAGATGTGAGGAGAAAGGCCCATCCTAATCAATACAATAGCTCACGAATGATTTCAATATTAACTATCTCTTGCAGGTTGAGGCTTTTTATAGAGGGACTTGCAGAGCTATCGGGGCCATTTTTATGAAATAAAATAAACATTATGAGATTTAAACTCGTCATTATCAGTCAACAAGAAAAAGGCCCATCCTAATTACTACAATATTAACTATTATCTCTTTCAGAGGGCAGCGAGGCGGTTGAGGCTTTTAATAGAGGGTCCTTGCAGAGCTATCGCGACCCAACCTCGTACAAAAACTTCAAGATTTAAATTAAGGCATGATTTTCCACACGTTAATTTTTAACCCCATGATAAGTGGTTGCAGAGACAATTCTTACTGGTAAGTGGATATTCTTTTACCCGGGTAAGAAATGCAAGGCCGATCTTTACAAGGCACAACTCTTTTAAAACGCGTACATGCTGTAAAATTCTTGAGTTAATAGCTATATCATTAAGATCCTGTTTGGCATTGTGTTTCAAATGTATTTTTGAAAATAAATAAAAATAAAATTATTTTTATGTTTTACTTTAATTTTTTTTGTAATTTTAAATCATTTTCATGTCCTCATGTTAAAAATAATTTTTAAAAATAAACATTTTGTTACAATTAGTAACGGAAAAATATTTTTAAAAATAACTTCAACTACACTTTTAAATATACTCCCAAACTGGCATGAAGACCAGCATAGAGATGATGACAAAATCCGGGTTGTAATAAAAGAAGACGATAGCACAAAAGCAAGGTTGGACCAGCAACACTTTACCAGAATACCACACAGGTTTATTATCAAAAAAAAAAAAAACAAATTTCTTAACCGTGTTAATCAGGTTCTAGGACTATACGTGCTTCCTGTTTTCCAAACAAAAGTTCTCGGTTAAGTGTGCATTTCACTACTAATTGCTCGAGCACTTCTGAGAGGAAAATTAGACATTTTGCTGACACTACTCGCACCTCACTAGCTAGCTCATATTTCAGTTGTTGGTAGGAGAGGCTACCGGTGATGGTTTTGAAACACTCAGAGGGAATAAAACACGTCGTTTCATTTCAATAACAATCAAAGTGTAAACACTGTTAAACTCCTTACTCTTCTATCTATAGTGTTACTCTCTAATTTTTCCCACTTAATTCACATTTAATTAAGCTTTGTATTTATACACCAAATGAAAGCTTGATAAAACAGATTTTGAAGTGTCATTCTAATATTGGGACTTAGCCTATAAGACTGCAACTTATTTGATTAACTGAATGCCTAGTTCAATTCTTGATAACATGTAATTCTATCAGAAATTGCATGGTTCTCCTCCTGATTATAGCTTCTTGAAAGTGTATTGATGTGCATCATATCCGCTTCTGCGACCTTGCAACACTCACAAATTTGCTTTTCGAAGTAAAGAGTGTGAGCTTGTAGGTAAATTACTCTGGGTTTCATCTCGCTATGTCAGGTTCAGTGAAAAATGTTTTGCCTTTCATTTGCTTACAGAACAACCAGCAGCAGCTTCAGTTCATCCTTGTAAGGATCCATGGCCTACAGTTTCTTCCTTTAGTTATCATCGTCTCTTTTGTTTTTTTGTTTTAAAATAGTAACCAGGTTGACATTATGTTAAGGAATTCGTGTAGCTTAAATCAGTCAATTTATAATTCCAACTTAGAATATTATCTCTGCTGCTGCTGCTACTGATCATAACACGTGTGACGCAGGTTGTCTATGGAAACCAGCACATTTACATATCACAAAATATAAATTATGGAAACACATGCAGTAATCAAATAATAAAAATAAGTAATTCATTTTATATTTACATGAAAACATCATTGAAAGTCCATCTTAAAATCATTAAATTGACCCGAATAATAAAAAAAAGCAAAACATTTTTATAAAAAACAATAAAAATAATCACTAAAATTATCGTTATTATTGCGTAAACATTGACACCATAAAATCCTCTTATCCGAAAAATAATAGAAAACACAAAAAAAAACAGGGAAAAAGAGAAAATATTAATTTTAAAAAGTTTACCCAACATAAATGTAGGATCTTGGCCCCCAATTAATATTGGGGAGAATATGGGTGTCCGCTAAATATTGATAACTCATAATTTGTACATGAAGGTACATCATCATGACCTCAAGGAAATTGCTAAATCCACACACATGCCAATCACCCTCGCATCCATCACTCATCAATCAAGCTAAAATGCAAAACGAGCAAAATAATTTTTGGAGAACCAAATACTTGACTGCTTTCCAAGTCTATTTTACGCTGGAACACCTCACCATTCCAATGATAACATACGTATTCTTTGACTCGCCGATATTATGATAAGTCATACAAGGGCCTTCTGGTAGTATTCTCCGGCCAAGTACAATCACCACAGCGATCGATGAGAGTTCCTCTGTTGTTCAGAGACTATTTACATTCTTGAAGGCTGTCGATAATCGTCCAGTAGAGCTACCAAATGGATCACTGGCACAAGTAATTTCAGGCAAGTGATCTTACTTCCAAGCTGACCGAGGAGAGAAATTCATTCTTTCAACTAATTAAGTATAAATATTGATTAAATTCAAGTACTTTTGCAAATATATTCTTGTGGAAAATAATTACTTAATTGTCTAGAACTTAACATCTATAAATATATTTGTAATTAAAAACATGACCTCACTTTTTGAATCGTATTGTCGAACAAGAGTTTAAAGTTATAAACAAATAAGGAAATAAGTTAATCGTACTTAACTAGTCAAATATTTCTCGATCTATAGACCGATTTCTTTTAATTTAATTGATCGACCGCTTCTTAACCGGTTACATGATAATCCTCCCGATGATAGCCAATTTTAACAATGTTTTGGTCACATCTTTGCGGAGAGGGTGTTAGGTATATTGCCATTTGTGGCAATATCCTACCATTGTTGAAAATGCTAGAGTTACCAACCCACCATTGTTGAAAATGGTAATCAACCCACCATTGTTGAAAATGGTAAATTGCCTAAGTTTGGTGGCCAACCTTTGACTATGAAGAAAATTTGGTGGCCAACCATTTAAGATTGTCTCCTCACTCTTGCTATAAATAGAGGAGCTTCTTAGAGCTTGAGAGAGAGAGAACAACACAAGTGAATGTGTTGTGTAGTGAGGGAGAAACACAAGTGAATGTGTTGTTTAGAGAGATCTAGAGAGAGTTGATGAGTTGAGTAGAGTGGATGTAATCCTCCTCCTCTATATGTATTTATTGTAACTCTTTCTCTATCTCTAATACAATGACTCTCTCCCGTGGATGTAGGTGGTTTTGCCGAACCACGTTAAATATTGTGTCAGTGTGCTTAAGCCTCCTATGAGCAAGTATCAGTACATCCCCGGTCCGCGCATGGGAAAGTCGGGATTCCCCATCAAGCTGGTATCGAGCTGATGGTTTAAGCGGGTGTTTGATTTTGCTAAAAATGAAAATTATCAAAATTGTGTTTTGACAATACCATCTGTGTAGAGGAGGCCGAAACGAAGCCACTAGAGAAAGCGACGTCAAAATTTGATGTCGGACATGGCCACACTCCCCATCACTCTCAGCAGGGCATCCGCCCACGAGCCCCATGCGTCTTCTTCGCCTGGATTAGGCGACCGACCGAATACTAGTTGACCCCAACAAGCTGGTATCGAGTCGTTGGTGTAAGTGTTTGATTTTTGCAGAAAAATCAAAGTACTCAAAACGAGTTTTGAGCATCTGATCTTGTAGAGGAGGTCACCACGATTCCAGCGGTGTATAATACACTTAATTTGGAGTCCAAACGAAAGAGTTATTGCCGGTCAAAGTTTGATCGGAAAAGTCAACGCCACGTCACCGGCGATCAACGCCACGTTAGCGCCACATCATCGGTCAAGTCAACGAGTGCCATGTCACTGGTGGGATAAGATTCTGTGCAGCGAGTCTACGTGCAACCGGATCCGAGATCGAATCCGGGCCGTTCATTAGGCCGGACTTGTTTTGATCAAATCTTAGCCGTCTGAAGTGCGATTTGGACGATTTCGGACTTGTTTCAGCTAATTTGATCGTTCGGATGCAATGGTAGGTTTGATCATTGAGATTTGAGACCAAAAATGGCAGTGGCGAATTACCAAAAGAGATTGCCCGATTAATAGGCATCTGAAGGTCATCATGGTGGTCGTTGAAGAGAAGAAGAAGAAGGTGCACATGTTTACCCAATTACATGTGCTAAAGCGCCAAGTGGGGAGAAATTTAACCGCCTTAAGGGAAGGTAAAATTGGGACACTCTAGACACCCGATCATGTCGATAATTTGAGGTGAAGAGTGGAAAATTGATGAAGACCAATCTTGGCGAATCTAAGCACTTGGTAGTCTCGCGGATATTGAGAAATCATGTATTAAACTAGTATATTCTAGATCACTTGTAAAGAAAACCGGGACAAAGCTAGCAAATGGTTGTATATACGGAAAGACAGATGCGATGGATAGATATGGCCTAAGAAGTTACTGTCTAGGAGATTGGGTTTTAAGCGGGACCAGTGTGACCCCTCCAATCTTTCCTAGGAACTTGCTTAGTGGAAGGATTATCCATACGGTACTATTTTCAGTATATATAGCGATTTGTAATGAAACAGATTGAAGACTAGCAGGATGGAGGCACAAGGGAACAATTGGTATTTGTATGATCAAGGATCCGATGAAGTGATGATTTCTCCAAAGAAGTTAGATTCGGTGATTGTGATTTCTGAGGGAGAATTGATGAAGACCTTGATAATGGAAGAGAAATACAGCGAGGGATAAAGATTGGCACCTATTTTGACTTGGACAGGTGTTATGACGGGATGAGCTCGCTGTCAAACATAAGCAAGGAATATGGAGAAATCGGAGAATAGAAATTGCACGAGGGCACATAGAGATTGTGCAAGAGTACCGTAGGATTCAGCGAGTGCTTGTAATGAGGCAGCGAGTGCAAGGAGAAGAAGTGTTCCCGGATGAAGCTCGGAGTAGAGGCTGTTAAAGTTTGTACAACAGAAGTCTCTTATGCTCTTAATGAAGACAACAGCGAAGACCTTTCCAATGCATGCAAGGATGGAAAGAGAGTTGTTGCAGAGGCACCTAATTGAGGGGTGCAGGCGCTTTGTGATAAAAGGCAACCGTCTATGATGAAAGGCGAAGACACCAAAGAGAGTTGGTGTAGGTGGAGCTGTCGAGAAGGCACAAAGCTCCAAACATAGAAATCGAGGTGGAGGATTGCGAGGAGTATACCGCAACTTTCTCTTTCTATGTAGTCGATGGCGATAATCTCTCCCATAAGTGCACATGGTGGTAGAGATTTTTGGATGCACTTTGAAGCATCTCAAGCTGAAGGAGGATGCAACCACCTATGAAAGGTGAAGACACCTTAGATGGAAGGTGTGTGAGGGCCATGATAGGAGCTCGGATCGAGCGCCCCATGACAGCAGGCGAAGACACCTTAGATGGAAGGTGTGTGAGGGTCATGATAGGAGCCGGATCGGACCGCCCCATGACAACGGAGAAGACACCTTAGAGAAGGTGTGAGGGCCGTGATAGAAGCCCGGTTCAGACACCTAAGGAGAAGGTGTGTGGGCCACGATATGAGCCCGATTCAGAACAACCCCGAGCCAATGTGATGGCTAGATATGAGTGGACAAGTGTATAGCCAATGAAGTGGCTATGGTGAGTATGAAGACAAATGCAGGATTGACTTTCATGGATATTGCCCCCATGCTAAAGATCAATGAGCTAGAAGACATTTGCCTTGGACAATAAGTGGATGACTTGTGGAGCATTAAGACGCAGCTGCTATGAAGGAGCGAGAGGGCATGCGCAGGTTCAGGAACGAGTTAACTCTTGTCAAGGTGGTGAGCTCGGTAATGGCATTGAAATACTCGAGTATGAAGACAAATATGGATCAACCTTTAATGGGCTGCCCCCATGATTAAAGGTGGAGAGCTACCTGGACTCTTACGACTAAGAGCGAGAGACTCATGGAGAAGGCGTGGTTCCTAGGGTGGAACAAAGGGCGGCGCAACTCCTGGATGAGTAGACTCTTGGAAGAGTGGTGAGCTTGTGATCACATTGAAATACTCAATGACTGTCACACATGGAAATATTCGTTTGAGGGGTGTTGTAAGCCTTGGTGTAAGGCTTGAAAAATCATTCGGACCGAGCATGGTTGATATGCTTGAAAGGGAATGTTGTGTTGAAGACGTTCTCGGAATGGTAAGCTTGGAAGAGCTGCAGAATGCAAGCTTGTCGTTGAAGAAGCAAGAGGACAATTGCCCACACAAATGGAAAAGGGGTGATTGTTAGGTATATTGCCATTTGTGGAAATATCCTACCATTGTTGAAAATAGTAGAGTTACCAACCCACCATTGTTGAAAATGGTAACCAACCCACCATTGTTGAAAATGGTAAATTGCCTAAGTTTGGTGGCCAACCTTTGATTATGAAGAAAATTTGGTGGTCAACCATTTAAGATTGTCTCCTCACTCTTGCTATAAATAGAGGAGCTTCTTAGAGCTAAAAATGAAGAGAGAGAACAACACAAGTGAATGTGTTGTGTAGAGAGAGGAGAAACACAAGTGAATGTATTGTGTAGAGAGAGCTAGAGAGAGTTGATGAGTTGAGTAGAGTGGATGTAGTGCTCCTCCTCTATATATATTTATTGTAACTCTTTCTCTATCTCTAATACAATGACTCTCTCCGTGGATGTAGGCGGTTTGTCGAACCACGTTAAATATTGTGTCGGTGTGCTTAAGCCTCCTATAAGCAAGTATCGAGTACACTCCGGTCCGCGCATGGGAAAGCCGAATTTCCCAACAAGGGGACATGTTGTGGGTGCTAGGAAATATACTTACTCTTCATCTATGATTACAGTGAAAAATGAAAGAAAAACTGAATTAAAGAAGAATAAAAACTGAAATATAATGGCTTATCTACTTCAACAGATCTGTCGAGTTCTTTGGAGGCAGCGAGAGAGAAAAGAGGGAGATCAATTACCTGAGTATTCTTTTGAAGAAATGGAAGGTCGAGGTGCGTGGATTTGACCAGCAAAAACACGAGATCCCCATCCAGGAAGATCCCAAATGATGGGTTAAGCCTTCATCGTATTGGAAACTTGGTTTTCCTAGGAAGTAATGAGTGATGTAACCTCTTCATCCGGAACTTGCTTACTAGTTAACATCTCATTTATGTGAGGTATAAGGCGGTCTTATGTTTAGGATTTGCTTTGTGGTTTACGTTAGTGCATTTTGATGTAATCATGAGGTTGCAGGAAGCCGAACTCAAGAGGATATTTTAGACTTGGTGCGAGTCCTCCTTTCCATCGACTAGTGGATTCTTTTAGTGGTGCAAGAAATGTAAGCTTGATCCTTCTTGTTACTGTTTCTTTGTCCTTTTGATGATAGCCAATTTTACAAGGTTGGTTTAACTCTTCTTTTTGTTTGAAGGTTCTCGGAGCTGGACAAATAGATTTGTCTCAATTTGGGATGAACCACTGGTAAATGTGAGTTGTTTGTGGTTCTCTCAAGAATCTCTAGCTTAGCAAAGATGCATGGTTTTCTCTTTAGCAAATCATTTACTCATGCTCATCGAGCATTAACTAAAATCTTTAGTCAAGTCTTTCTTGGGAAATTCATGTTAGGGTTGAAACTACTAATTATAGAACCTTGTTCGGCCTAACTCGAGCTGCCTCTTCCTCGGCAATTGTGACTTATCTCGATCTGCCTAATCTTGGTTGGGGCACACACCTATATATATATTTTCAAGTTTCAAGAAGTCACGCTCTATGTAGCCATGCAGATAATTTCCCACACCAAATCGTAATCAAAATTGATCCACTTTAGTAATATATTTTATTTTAATACACAGTTTTTCAGACCCAATCCAGAATACCAAGACATCCTCTTCTTAATCAAGGTAGAAGTTATGAGTCCTAAGCTTTATAAATAAAGTCACGAGTCGATCATCGAAGAAACTCCATCATTATATGTCAAACAAGCTACAAAAAAAAAACACAAATGAAAAGCAATATAAACTTATTTAAATCTTGAAAGTACAATACATAATGATGCACCGAGTCTTAGTACCATTGAGATACAAAGCAATGAAAATTTGAACTTGGATAAAATGGGAAGATTGTCCACCATGAAATAATAGCAATTGGTGATGCTCACCTCAATAAAGTAAAACCAAGCTCGTCTCCAATAACGATTTATGTACAAAGCGCCTCTATCATCAACAACACCATGATGTATGCAACCCGAAACTCACATAGAAAACTTCCATGTCCATGAAGCCACCATTAACCGTTGTTCATTGAAGTTGGCGTTGGTGATGGTGGCATATCAGGATTACAAGCTTTGGGTAGCGGTTCTCCACATAAAAAGTGTTATCCTTGTAGCGACTCTCTTCAAAAGTGGCAAAGCTGTGCAACTCTGCAGGTGTCTTGCCAGACGAGGTTATTGTGTGCTACACTAAAAGCGACTAGAAAATATAGTCCGATAAGTTGAGGAGGGATTTCTCCTTCCAATTTGTTGTATGAAAGATCCAAGCTCTCTATTTCTTTAACCTTGAAAATGTTGGTGGAATTGGCTCAATCAAATTGTTGTTCTCTATCTTTATTTGGTTGTTGGAAAGACCCAAATATTATAGGTTGAACTGATGGCTAAGGAATTTAGGAAATGCTCCTGCATCTTGTCCACGACCGCTCAAAGAGAGGGACTATAAGCTGGAACTTTGGGATCAGAATATGATCATCTTCTTCTGCGTATATTTCGTTGTTTCCACCATCAAAAGACTTGAGTTTTGAAAGGTTGTATATTGGGCTCAATGACATGGGGATTTTCAAGTGATTGGAAGAGAGATATAGTTGTTGAATGGATGTCGATTTGCCGGCACGGAGGCAAGAATCCACTGAGAGCATTGTAGCGATATCTAGCTCTTGGAGATGATTTAAGTCACATACGCCTGATCACATTATAATTTAGGAAAACTTAAACTCTGAGTGTAGATAATTGGAAAATATATAACCTATAGAGAGAGACAGAGAAAATATAACCTGTAGGTAATTGGCCATTTAAATTGCAACCCCGCAACCTTAAAGTTTTAAGAGAGATCATTGTTCTCATGGTTTGGAAGATGTTGTTGCTATTGAGAGTGTTGTCACTCAAATCCAAGAATTCCAAGTTCTTGAGGTTAAGAAAGGCTGCCACAATCAATCGCACTCTACATACACAAAGTTACTTTTCCTTACAAAATTTTTATATTATCATTTTATTTATGTTATACTTGAAATATCGGTGTTGAGAGAGGACCAAAATTTAATGGAAAGCGTTATTAGTATTTAAATAGTTATTGAGAGTGTTGTCACTCGGATCCAAGAGTTCCAAGTTCTCGAGGTTAAAAAGGTCTGTCATAATCAATTAAGTTCATGGAGAAGAAGCTTATTGAATCATAATGAGCATTTCTAAATTTGAAATTTAATTCTAATGGATTTGTGAGTTCTTCAAAACATGTTTAATAGATACAAATAACGTAACAGAGGAATTCTATACATACACGTGTCTAATCATAGCGACCATTTGTTAATTTACCTTGGAATGGTACAACGTCGATCGAGTCCTTGCAAAGATAGATTTTTCAGAGAAAGCGAGTGCCAGAGGCTTTGAAGGAGTTTCATCTAGAGAACAACCAGTCGGATATAACTCTTCTAGTGAGCTCAAATTTCACAAATCTGTTTGGAAGAAAGAAAGAAAAGGATGTTTTTTCAAATTGAGTTTTTCAATTAAACAAACATCATGATGTTACTACTTGTCACCTAATATTCTTCCTTTTAAATCGTTGTAGCCCGGACCAAGTGTCATGAGATTTGGGAATGCTTCTAATGATAGTAGTAATGTCTGAAAGCTACTTCCATAGGTCGTGATATTATTTAGGTAGAGAGCACTCAAGTTGGTTGGACCTGCAAGTGTAGAAAGGTTTTCCAAATGCATAAAAATAATTAATAATTAAATGGGCTCATATGTGAATGTGTTACTTACCTCTTGAGGCTACCACTTTGGTAATATTGTTGTCGATCCAAAGACAAGGTCTCCAAGTTGCTCGGACATTCTTGATATACATAAAAATAATTATTATTATTAATTCATTCACTACAAACATAATTGACTTTAATAAAAAAATGATAAGTGTATATATATATAAATAAACCTTTCAAATCTATTAACCCCTCCAGTCTATTGTAACTTATATCTAGTATTTTAAGAGACGAAAGCCCATCCAGATACGATTGAATCTCGTTATTGAGGCGATTATATCCCAAGTCAAGGAACTCGAGCTTGCTCATTTTAAATGGTTGATAAACACTGTAAAAATGAATATATAAATTAATTAAGACCTAGAAGGATATTATTGGAGTAATTTAATAACGGTAATGAAATGGTAGCATCACGGCATCAACATATCAACATTCATTTATTATAAAAATAGCAAACACGTACAATTAATATTCAATCGGAAAGCAAACCTTTGTTCTCAACCCAACCAGCTATCCGATTATCCCACAATTCGAGAGTGTTGGGTTCTTGAAAAGGAAGAAACAAGGAGGCATTCAAGTACCAGTCTCCCGGTTCCTCATTTAGATGCGCTATAAAGAAAGAGTAGGGTGACTCGACTGTGTCTTGCTGTTGCACCCAACATGATCCCAATCACGATAGCGGGCATCACCTTTTCTCTAGGAGGGATGTGCCGTTGGGATAGTTGATAGAATCTTTCAGTTGCAAGAGAGCTTGCGGAGAAAACACCATCATTAATACTGAAGGACTTTTTATAGAAGGATGAATGATCTCAATGTCAACTATAAAAAACCTCATGTTTGTTAGGAAAATTATTATCGGTGGTGGTTCATTTTCTAACAACACCATTAAATTAAGGCATGCTTTTCCACACGTTATTTCCATAAAGAAACTATATGTTGACATATAATGTCACACTTATATGTTTTATATATTTTGATGATAACAATAAAAGAAAATGGACTAATAATATGCTTGGATGAGATTAAGCGATAAGCAGGTATTATACAAAGAATACATCAACAAGCATAACGGAGTACACGAAGAAATCACTCCAAGAAGTCCAAGATGCAAGCAAGTGAAGACAAAGAAGAAGTTTTCATTTTAGTGCTTTAATTATGTAAATCTCAAATGTCTAACTTGATAGCACAATTTAAAATGAACTCACACACTTCACATTGCATGCATTAAAAGAGTTTGATGATTAGAGGATTAAGTCATATTCAATCGGTTCAAAAATTCAGAAAAGATAATTTGTCACAATTGCCTTTCTGCATGAACCGGTCGACCAGCTGGTGTATACCAAGTGAACCGATCGACAGCTTGAAGACAAATTGTCTTTTGAGCTGAACCGGTCGACCGCTAGGTTTATCCGTTGTGAACCGGTCGACCGCTTGAAGACAAAATGTCTTTCAAGCCGAACCGGTCGACCTCTTGGGTTATCCGTTGTGAACCGGTCGACCAGCTTGAAGACGAATTGTCTTTTGAACTGAACCGGTCGACCACTTTATTTGTCCGTTGTGAACCGGTCGACCAGCTTGATATGACGATTGCATTAAAGCGGCTATAAGCGGCTAGTTTCTTTTAGAAACTTATAAATAGCCCTCCTAATTGCAAAAAAAAAACACAAGAACTTTCATATCTTATATTGAGGCAATTAGAGTGCAAAAACATCTTCATATCATCAATCTTTATTAATACTCATATTTGTGTTTAAATCTTCATATCTTAACACAAAGAGTATTTTTCATTCTCACTACACTTAAACACCTTCAAATATTCTAAGTGTTATCAAGTGAGATAAAGAGATCATAGATCTTCATTTGTAATATCTACACTATTAAGAGTGTATTGTTGTTTTACAAAAACAACCATTGTATTATTCTTGAGAGTTGAAGTAGAAAACTCTTTGATATAGGTGAGGAATATCACCAAGGAAAAATCTTGAAGAGGGTACATCTTCAAGTGGGAAGAAGGAAAATCTTGAAGAGGGCATATCTTCAAGTGGTGTAAAAGTCTTGGTGTGGATTCATCAAGCAAGATTTGTAATCTTGTTACTTGGACTAGTAAGAGAGTACAATACTCAAGTACGGTTTGTACTTGAATCGTGAGACGTAGGCTTGCCGAACCACGTTAAAAACCGAGTTAGCAATCTCTCTCTCTTATCTCTTTACTTTAAAGTAATTGATTTTAGAATTGCTATAATTATTGTATTTACACCTAATTCCCCCCCCTTAGGTGTATAGTTGCCTTAATCCTTGAATAACAATTGGTATCAGAGCTTAGTTCTCAATTATTAAGTTTGCTTAGACTTTGAGTAGAATGGCAACTACAAGTTACAATCTCCAAAATGAAGGTGCCTCAACAACTAGACCACCATTTTTTGATGGTAATGACTATGCATATTGGAAAGCTAGAATGACTATATATCTTCAATCTATAGATTTTGATTTATGGCTTTCTATTGAAAATGGACCTCATAGACCACTCAAAATCGAAAATGGTGTTGAGTTTCCCAAAAGCATGATAGAATATACAGACTTAGATAAAAGATTACTCTCTATGGATGCTAAAGCCATGAACACCTTATATTGTGCATTAAATAGAAGCGAATTCAATAGAATATCTTCGTGTAAAAATGCTAGAGATATATGGCATACATTAGAAGTAACTCATGAAGGAACAAATCAAGTAAAAGAATCTAAAATTGATATGTTAGTTCATCAATATGAGTTATTTAAAATGTTACAAAATGAATCCATAACAAGCATGTTCACTCGTATGACTAGTATTACAAGCAGTTTACATGCTCTTGGTAGAACTTATTCAAATACAGAAATTGTAAGCAAGATTCTCAGATCTCTACCAAAAGCTTGGGAAGCTAAAGTGACAGCTATACGAGAAGCAAAAGATCTTACAAAATTACCATTAGAAGAACTCATCGGTTCTCTAATGACTCATGAGATCACTATGGAAAAACAAGATCAGGAAGAAAGGCCAAAGAAAAATTTGGCATTTAAAACTGTTCATCAAGTTAAAGACAAGGATAATAGCGATGATGAAGGCAGTGGCGGCGATCTTGTGGAAGATGTAGCATTGATCACAAGGCAGTTTGAAACTTTCTTAGAAAGAAAAATGATAAGAGAAGGTTTTCGAACTACAGAAAGGAGGAAAGCACAGGAGAATTTAGCAAAGAAACTCCAAGGTGTTACAAGTGCAACAAAGTGGGACATATCAAAACCGATTGTCCCCTTCTTCAAATGAAAAAGAAAAATCGCTTTCAAAAGAAAGCTTTGAAAGCAACATGGAGGCGATGACTCGGACTCAAGCTCCAATGATGAAGAAGAACATGTGGCGAACATGTGCTTTATGGCAATTGAAGCGAAAATGAGGTACAATCTTCGGATGATGAATCCGACCCTTCTTATATTGAACTACATGATCAACTTGAAAGTTTGTATATAGAATATAAGAAATTAGGTTCTAAATATAGTACTCTAAAAGAAATCATATATGTTTAATTGAAGAAAAAGATTTATTAGAAAAGAAAGTATATGATTTAAATGACAAGAGTAGCAAGACCAATCAACTTGAAAAAGATAATAATTCATTAAAGAGAAAGTTGATGAGTTGAATAAAATTATCACAAAATTCACACAAGGCTCAAATTTTTTGAGAAAATGCTTTCGAGTCAAAGAAGTGTATTTAACAAAGGAGGATTAGGTTATAAACCTAATAAAAATCAAAAATACCTAAAGAATTACTTTGTTAAAGCTAAAGAGTCTTATGATCCAATTCATACATTCAATTATTGTAGAAAATTAGGTCATTTGATTTATGCATTTCCGATGAAGAAAAATAAAATTGTTGACATGATTTGGGTTCCAAAGGAACCACCCCTAACCAAAAGGACCCAAGAAGGTATGGGTACCAAAATCCTCATCTTGATTCTATTTTGTAGGAACCAAGGGAACATGGGGAGTGGTTTTGGATAGTGCTTGTTCAAGACACATGACCGGAGGCGGCACCCTTTTTCAAGTCTTTCCAAAACTAAAGGAGGAAAAGTGACTTTTGGGGACAACTCAAAAGGAAAAATTGTTGGAATTGGCAACATTGGAGGTATGTCTTCAACCTCCATTGAAAATGTATTTCTTGTTGATAATCTTAAGCATAACTTACTTAGTATAAGTCAATTATGTGATAAAGGATATAAAATCTTATTTGATCATACATGTTGCTTAATACTTGAAAATGACAAAATTATTTTTATCGGTAATAGAATTGGAAACATCTATAAGATCAAAATAGATGCATGTATGAGTAGTGAAAATTGTCTTGTTGCTAGTATAAATGATAGTTTTCTATGGCATAGAAGACTAGGTCACATAAGCATGGACAATCTTTCAAAATTGACCAAAAATGATTTATTTAAAGGTCTAACTCATATATCATATGAAAATGAAAAGCTATGTGGCGCTTGCCAAATGGGTAAACAATTCAAAACATCTTTTAAAAGTAAGAATCACATTTCAACCGAAAGACCTTTAGAATTACTTCACATAGATCTATTTGGACCAACTAGAACAAGAAGTTTAAGTGGTAATAGATATGTGTTTGTAATTGTTGATGACTTTACTAGATATACATGGGTTATATTTTTGAAATCAAAAGATGAAACAATTCATGAATTTATAAAGTTTTCAAAGAAAATCGAAAATGAGAAAGGATTTTCTATAATTATCATAAGGAAGCGATCATGGTGGTGAATTCACAAGTGATTTATTTGAAATGTTTTGTGAAGAAAAAGGATACCACCACAACTTTTCAACTCCTAGAACTCCCCAACAAAATGGGGTTGTGGAAAGGAAAAATCGGTCTCTTCAAGAAATGGCAAGAACTATGATAAATGAATTTAATACCCCTAAATATTTTTGGGCGGAGCCAGTAAATACTTCTTGCTATGTTTTAAATCGTGTTACCTTGAGACTGAGTTGAAAAAGACTCCTTATGAGCTTTGGAAAGGAGGAAGCCCAACATCTCTTATTTTAAAGTCTTTGGTTCAAAATGCTTTATTCTAAACACTAAAGACAACCTTGACAAATTTGATTCAAAATCCGATGTTGGAATTTTTCTTGGATACTCCTCCTCTAGCAAAGCTTACGAGTTTACAATAATAGAACACTTTGTCTTGAGGAATCCATGCATGTACGCCTTTGAGGAAACTCAAAATGACAAAATTGTTGAGATTCAGGATGACTTAAATAAAAATGTTTAACATTTGAATCTTCATGATAAAAATCCAAATGAAATATCAATTGAAGATACAACCAAGGACCAACCAAGCTCAAGCAATCAACAAGAGTTGGTCAGTAACTCCTTTGAGCCGCCACAGGAGCTAAGGTATGTAAGTTCTCATCCTCGAGAATTAATTATCGATAATCCGTTTGAGGAACTAAAACTAGAGCATCCCTTAGAAATATTAGTGGTCATTATGCATTTGTTTCTCAAATAGAACCTAAAACCTTTCTTGAAGCTGAAAATGATGAAAAATGGATTTTAGCCATGCAAGATGAGCTAAATCAGTTTGAGAGAAATGATGTTTGGGAACTAGTCCCTAGACCAAAAGATTTATCAATAATTGGTACTAAATGGGTCTTTAGAAACAAAGTTGATGAACATGGGACTATTGTTAGAAACAAAGCAAGACTAGTTGCTAAAGGTTATAATCAAGAAGAAGGAATAGATTATGAAGAAACCTTTGCACGGTAGCTAGACTTGAATCTATAAGAATGCTATTAGCCTATGCATGTCATGCAAATTTTACGCTCTTCCAAATGGATGTTAAAAGTGCATTTTTAAATGGCTTTATAATGGAAGAAGTATATGTTGAACAACCTCAAGGCTTTGAAAATTTTGAATTTCCTAATCATGTGTTTAAACTCAAAAAGGCCTTGTATGGTTTGAAACAAGCACCTAGGGCATGGTATGATAGATTAAAAACATTTCTTATTGAAAATGATTTTAACATTGGCAAAATTGACACCACCATGTTTACAAAGAGAAAAGGAAAAGATATCCTTATTGTACAAATCTATGTTGATGATATAATTTTTGGTGCTACTAACGAATCTCTATGTAAGGAATTTGCAAAATGCATGCAAGAGGAGTTTGAAATGAGCATGATGGGAGAATTAAATTTCTTCCTTGGATTGCAAATTAAGCAAACAAGAGATGGCATCTTCATCAACCAAAGCAAGTACACCAAGGATCTTCTAAAAAGATTTGGGATGGAACATGTCAAAGATGCCGACACACCCATGGGAACATCTACTAAGCTTGATATGGACGAAAAAGGTAAAACCGTAGACATCACCAAATATCGAGGTATGATCGGTTCTCTTTTATATTTAACCGCAAGTAGACCCGATATTATGTTTAGTGTATGTTTATGTGCACGATTTCAAGCATGTCCAAAAGAATCCCATGTTAGTGCGATAAAAGAATTTTTAGTTACTTGCATGGTACAATTAATTTAGGGTTGTGGTATCCGAAGGAAGTGAAATGAGTTTAATCGAGTTACTCGGATGCAGATTTTGCGGGTTGCAAAATAGATAGGAAAAGTACTAGTGGAACTTGTCACTTTCTAGGATCTTCACTAGTATCATGGGCAAGTAAAAACAAAACTTCGGTAGCCCTATCAACAAGCTGAGCGAGAATATATTGCGGCAGGGAGTTGTTGAGCACAAGTATTATGGATGAAACAAACTTTGGAGGATTATAGACTTAAGTTTGAAAATACTCCGATTAAATGTGATAATACAAGTGCTATTTGCTTATCTAAGAATCCTATTCAGCACTCTCGTACAAAACACATAGAAGTAAGACATCACTTCTTGAGGATCACATTGAAAAAGGAGATATTGTACTTGAGTTTATAGGTACAGAACATCAACTTGCAGATATTTTTACAAAACCCTTAGCTAAAGATCGCTTTGCGAAATAAGAAGGAACCTAGGATTTATCCATGCAAATGATGTTTAAATTATGTATACATCAATGGTTATAAGTTGGATTTATTTGATGTTAAAAAGTATACACTTGGAGCATAAGAAACTTGTTCAAAACAAATATTGGAGAATTTAGAAGTGCAGGGATGAGCCAGGTCGACCAGGTTCATCAAGAACAAACTAGCCGGTAGGCCAGGTTGACACGAAATAAAGCGAGAGGATAGCTCTTGGAATTTTTGAATCTTGGAGGAAAATGGTTACGAACATAATTTTTCGACATACAGGGTACCTTTGAATATTAATGAATGATTTTAAAGTCAAAATGCAAAAATTTCCATTTTTGCATGTACCGGTCGGCCAGGTACATGCATCTGGATCAACCGGTCGACCAGGTTGAGCGGAAGAACGATAGCATTCAGCTCTTGCCTAAAATTTGCATTTTAGCCCCTCGATTTCTTTGCCTTTTGGACATAATTTTTACATGAAAAGGCTACATTATGAGTGGAAAGAACGGTTCAAAGAGAAATTTGGAAAATTCTCCACTTGGGAGTCAACCGGTCAACAGGTTGAACTTACCCAAGGCAACCGGTCGACCGGTTGCTCGATAGTATATATACTATCTAGGGTTTCAGAACTCATTCAATAGACAAATCCGAAAAATCTTACCCAAAATCCTCTCCAAAACTAATCTAAATCAAAACACCCATAGCCAAATTGAAGACAATGGCATCTCATAAACGATTAAGAAGAACTGAATCAAGGAGCAAAAGAGCCAATGATCCAGCTTCCTCGTCAGGTGATAATGTTCAAAGATTTTTGAGTAATTTCTCAAATAGAGCTATCATCGTAGAAAGAGGTTTAAGCAATGATCTATCTGCTTTAGGTATAGACACTTTATTTGCTGAAATGGGTTGGTACTCATTGTATGAATATAGGAAACCTACATACCCTAAATTGATGAGAATGTTTTTCGCTAACATGAGAGTTAATGTAGAACCTAGAATAATGAGTACTCTTCAAGGACATCCCATTGAATTTAATTGTGATGAATTAGCTGAGATATTGGGTATATCTAATGATGGTCGAGGGTGTTTGATATTAAAATAATTCCGACCATTGAAGGTTTTAGCTATGATTATCTCTGTTGCATTGCATCATTGGAAATAATGGATTTGCTCCGGTGCTAAAATAAAGAGTCAAGATCTTTTATTGAGACCTAGGATACTCCATAGAATTATTACTCACAATATCTTGCCCAAAAGGGCATTATGATGAAGTCACATTTATGGAGTTATGCTTAATTAGTTGTATGATTCAGTGAAGGCCAATAAACCTTCCATACATATTGATTAGGAATATAATCTTAGCATTTGATCAAAAACAAAGGCTCTACCTTATGGTCAAGTGTTTACCACTATTTTTGAGCATTTTGAGATCTTCTTGGCAGTGCGGATAAGAGGCCGTACTCGGATAAAGCGGAGATAAATAACACCACTCTAACTCGGATGAAATATGTGCTTAATGAGCATGGTGAGTGGATCCAAGGGCACCAAGAAGGTGCACATCTTGAGGAAGAGCATGAAGAGGAGGAGAATGCGGTGAGGATGAAGGTGAAGGCGAGTTCACACATCTATTTGAGTCACCACCTCCGGCTTCCTCCCGGATGAGCCATCTGCGAGTGGCTGGTCGCATAGGATAGAGAGTCGTCTCACGCTTATGGAGACAGATATACGATCCATGCGGATCGACATTCGAGGAGATGAAGGCGATGATGGCTTTACTTCTCTCACGGAACCCACCTCCTTCAGTGATTGTGTATCATGCATCTCATCTTATTTATGTTGTTATTTAGAATATTGTATTTGTGCTTTTCATTTTGGATATATGTACAATGATATTGAATATTTTTATCCACAATGATTAACCTTCTTTTGTTGATGCCAAAGGGAGAGAAATATGAAAATATCAAATATCAAATGCATCAATAATGGAGAGTCAAATATGAGAATATAAAAGAATTATATGCATATATTTAGGGAGAAATATGAATTTCTCTTATAAATTGCATATGATATTTGTACTTAGATTAAATTGCTACAAATGTTCAATGTCTCCTATATATTGCATTATAATATTTAGGGGAGACTCAATTTATTATCTAAGACTTTTTGTTTATTATCATCATCAAAAGGGAGATTGTTGACATATAATGTCACACTTATATGTTTTATATATTTTGATGATAACAATAAAAGAAAATGGACTAATAATATGCTTGGATGAGATTAAGCGATAAGCAGGTATTATACAAAGAATACATCAACAAGCATAACGGAGTACACGAAGAAATCACTCAAGAAGTCAAGATGCAAGCAAGTGAAGACAAAGAAGAAGTTTTCATTTTAGTGCTTTAATTATGTAAATCTCAAATGTCTAACTTGATAGCACAATTTAAAATGAACTCACACACTTCACATTGCATGCATTAAAAGAGTTTGATGATTAGAGGATTAAGTCATATTCAATCGGTTCAAAAATTCAGAAAAGATAATTTGTCACAATTGCCTTTCTGCATGAACCGGTCGACCGCTGGTGTATACCAAGTGAACCGGTCGACAGCTTGAAGACAAATTGTCTTTTGAGCTGAACCGGTCGAC
Organism: Salix exigua; assembly: GCA_032356905.1. Classification (NCBI taxonomy): domain Eukaryota; kingdom Viridiplantae; phylum Streptophyta; class Magnoliopsida; order Malpighiales; family Salicaceae; genus Salix; species Salix exigua. Next base: position 50,794 of record CM063605.1, read on the forward strand.
CGCTAGGTTTATCCGTTGTGAACCGGTCGACCAGCTTGAAGACAAAATGTCTTTCAAGCCGAACCGGTCGACCGCTTGGGTTATCCGTTGTGAACCGGTCGACCGCTTGAAGACGAATTGTCTTTTGAACTGAATCGGTCGACCACTTTATTTGTCCGTTGTGAGCCGGTCGACCAGCTTGATATGACAGATTGCATTAAAGCGGCTATAAGCGGCTAGTTTCTTTTAGAAACTTATAAATAGCCCTCCTAATTGCAAAAAAAAAACACAAGAACTTTCATATCTTATATTGAGGCAATTAGAGTGCAAAAACATCTTCATATCATCAATCTTTATTAATACTCATATTTGTGTTTAAATCTTCATATCTTAACACAAAGAGTATTTTTCATTCTCACTACACTTAAACACCTTCAAATATTCTAAGTGTTATCAAGTGAGATAAAGAGATCATAGATCTTCATTTGTAATATCTACACTATTAAGAGTGTATTGTTGTTTTACAAAAACAACCATTGTATTATTCTTGAGAGTTGAAGTATAAAACTCTTTGATATTGGTGAGGAATATCACCAAGGAAAAATCTTGAAGAGGGTACATCTTCAAGTGGGAAGAAGGAAAATCTTGAAGAGGGCATATCTTCAAGTGGTGTAAAAGTCTTGGTGTGGATTCATCAAGCAAGATTTGTAATCTTGTTACTTGGACTAGTAAGAGAGTACAATACTCAAGTGCGGTTTGTACTTGAATCGTGGGCGTAGGCTTGCCGAACCACGTTAAAAACCGAGTTAGCAATCTCTCTCTTATCTCTTTACTTTAAAGTAATTGATTTTAGAATTGCTATAATTATTGTATTTACACCTAATTCCCCCTTAGGTGTATAGTTGCCTTAATCCTTGAATAACAATTGGTATCGAGCTTAGTTCTCAATTATTAAGTTTGCTTAGACTTTGAGTAGAATGGCAACTACAAGTTACAATCTCCAAAATGAAGGTGCCTCAACAACTAGACCACCATTTTTGATGGTAATGACTATGCATATTGGAAAGCTAGAATGACTATATATCTTCAATCTATAGATTTTGATTTATGGCTTTCTATTGAAAATGGACCTCATAGACCACTCAAAATCGAAAATGGTGTTGAGTTTCCCAAAAGCATGATAGAATATACTGAGACTTAGATAAAAGATTACTTTCTATGGATGCTAAAGCCATGAACACCTTATCTTGTGCATTAAATAGAAGCGAATTCAATAGAATATCTTAGTGTAAAAATGCTAGAGATATATGGCATACATTAGACGTAACTCATGAAGGACCAAATCAAGTAAAAGAATCTAAAATTGATATGTTAGTTCATCAATCTGAGTTATTTAAAATGTTACACAATGAATCCATAACAAGCATGTTCACTCGGATGACTAGTATTACAATCAGTTTACATGCTCTTGGTAGAACTTATTCAAATACAGAAATTGTAAGCAAGATTCTCGGATCTCTACCAAAAGCTTGGGAAGCTAAAGTGACAGCTATACGAGAAGCAAAAGATCTTACAAAATTACAATTAGAAGAAATCATCGGTTCTCTAATGACTCATGAGATCACTATGGAAAAACAAGATCGGGAAGAAAGGCCAAAGAAAAATTTGGCATTTAAAGCTGTTCATCAAGTTAAAGACAAGGATAATAGCGATGATGAAGGCGAGTGGCGGCGATCTTGTGGAAGATGTAGCATTGATCACAAGGCAGTTTGAAACTTTCTTAGAAAGAAAAATGATAAGAGAAGGTTTTGAACTACTGAAAGGAGGAAAGCAAAGGAGAATTTAGCAAAGAAACTCCAAGGTGCTACAAGTGCAACAAAGTGGGACATATCAAAACCGATTGTCCCCTTCTTCAAATGAAAAAGAAAAATCGCTTTCAAAGAAAGCTTTGAAAGCAACATGGAGCGATGACTCAGACTCAAGCTCCAATGATGAAGAAGAACATGTGGCGAACATGTGCTTTATGGCAATTGAAAGCGAAAATGAGGTACAATCTTCGGATGATGAATCCGACCCTTCTTATATTGAACTACATGATCAATTTGAAAGTTTGTATATAGAATATAAGAAATTAGGTTCTAAATATAGTACTCTAAAAAGAAATCATATATGTTTAATTGAAGAAAAAGATTTATTAGAAAAGAAAGTATATGATTTAAATGACAAGAGTAGCAAGACCAATCAACTTGAAAAAGATAATAATTCATTAAAGAGAAAGTTGATGAGTTGAATAAAATTATCAAAAAATTCACACAAGGCTCAAATTTTTTTGAGAAAATGCTTTCGAGTCAAAGAAGTGTATTTAACAAAGGAGGATTAGGTTATAAACCTAATAAAAATCAAAAATACCTAAAGAATTACTTTGTTAAAGCTAAAGAGTCTTATGATCCAAGTCATACATGCAATTATTGTAGAACATTAGGTCATTTGAGTTATGCATGTCCGATGAAGAAATATAAAATTGTTGACATGATTTGGGTTCCAAAGGAACCACCCCTAACCAAAAGGACCCAAGAAGGTATGGGTACCAAAATCCTCATCTTGATTCTATTTTGTAGGAACCAAGGGAACATGGGGAGTGGTTTTGGATAGTGCTTGTTCAAGACACATGACCGGAGAGCGGCACCCTTTTTCAAGTCTTTCCAAAACTAAAGGAGGAAAAGTGTCTTTTGGGGACAACTCAAAAGGAAAAATTGTTGGAATTGGCAACATTGGAGGTATGTCTTCAACCTCCATTGAAAATGTATTTCTTGTTGATAATCTTAAGCATAACTTACTTAGTATAAGTCAATTATGTGATAAAGGATATAAAATCTTATTTGATCATACATGTTGCTTAATACTTGAAAATGACAAAATTATTTTTATCGGTAATAGAATTGGAAACATCTATAAGATCAAAATAGATGCATGTATGAGTAGTGAAAATTGTCTTGTTGCTAGTATAAATGATAGTTTTCTATGGCATAGAAGACTAGGTCACATAAGCATGGACATTCTTTCAAAATTGACCAAAAATGATTTAGTTAAAGGTCTTCCTCATATTTCATATTAAAAGGAAAAGCTATGTGGCGCTTGCCAAATGGGTAAACAATTCAAAACATCTTTTAAAAGTAAGAATCACATTTCAACCGAAAGACCTTTAGAATTACTTCACATAGATCTATTTGGACCAACTAGAACAAGAAGTTTAAGTGGTAATAGATATGTGTTTGTAATTGTTGATGACTTTACTAGATATACATGGGTTATATTTTTGAAATCAAAAGATGAAACAATTCATGAATTTATAAAGTTTTCAAAGAAAATCGAAAATGAGAAAGGATTTTCTATAATTAACATAAGGAAGCGATCATGGTGGTGAATTCACAAGTGATTTATTTGAAATGTTTTGTGAAGAAAAAGGATACCACCACAACTTTTCAACTCCTAGAACTCCCCAACAAAATGGGGTTGTGGAAAGGAAAAATCGGTCTCTTCAAGAAATGGCAAGAACTATGATAAATGAATTTATTACCCCTAAATATTTTTGGGCGGAAGCCAGTAAATACTTCTTGCTATGTTTTAAATCGTGTTACCTTGAGACCTGAGTTGAAAAAGACTCCTTATGAGCTTTGGAAAGGAGGAAGCCCAACATCTCTTATTTTAAAGTCTTTGGTTCAAAATGCTTTATTCTAAACACTAAAGACAACCTTGACAAATTTGATTCAAAATCCGATGTTGGAATTTTTCTTGGATACTCCTCCTCTAGCAAAGCTTACAGAGTTTACAATAATAGAACACTTTGTCTTGAGGAATCCATGCATGTCGCCTTTGAGGAAACTCAAAATGACAAAATTGTTGAGATTCGGATGACTTAAATAAAAATGTTCAACATTTGAATCTTCATGATAAAAATCCAAATGAAATATCAATTGAAGATACAACCAAGGACCAACCAAGCTCAAGCAATCAACAAGAGTTGGTAAGTAACTCCTTTGAGCAGCCAAAGGAGCTAAGGTATGTAAGTTCTCATCCTCGAGAATTAATTATCGGTAATCCGTTTGAGGAACTAAAACTAGAGCATCCCTTAGAAATATTAGTGGTCATTATGCATTTGTTTCTCAAATAGAACCTAAAACCTTTCTTGAAGCTGAAAATGATGAAAAATGGATTTTAGCCATGCAAGATGAGCTAAATCAGTTTGAGAGAAATGATGTTTGGGAACTAGTCCCTAGACCAAAAGATTTATCAATAATTGGTACTAAATGGGTCTTTAGAAACAAAGTTGATGAACATGGGACTATTGTTAGAAACAAAGCAAGACTAGTTGCTAAAGGTTATAATCAAGAAGAAGGAATAGATTATGAAGAAACCTTTGCACCGGTAGCTAGACTTGAATCTATAAGAATGCTATTAGCCTATGCATGTCATGCAAATTTTACGCTCTTCCAAATGGATGTTAAAAGTGCATTTTTAAATGGCTTTATAATGGAAGAAGTATATGTTGAACAACCTCAAGGCTTTGAAAATTTTGAATTTCCTAATCATGTGTTTAAACTCAAAAGGCCTTGTATGGTTTGAAACAAGCACCTAGGGCATGGTATGATAGATTAAAAACATTTCTTATTGAAAATGATTTTAACATTGGCAAAATTGACACCACCATGTTTACAAAGAGAAAAGGAAAAGATATCCTTATTGTACAAATCTATGTTGATGATATAATTTTTGGTGCTACTAACGAATCTCTATGTAAGGAATTTGCAAAATGCATGCAAGAGGAGTTTGAAATGAGCATGATGGGAGAATTAAATTTCTTCCTTGGATTGCAAATTAAGCAAACAAGAGATGGCATCTTCATCAACCAAAGCAAGTACACCAAGGATCTTCTAAAAAGATTTGGGATGGAACATGTCAAAGATGCCGACACACCCATGGGAACATCTACTAAGCTTGATATGGACGAAAAAGGTAAAACCGTAGACATCACCAAATATCGAGGTATGATCGGTTCTCTTTTATATTTAACCGCAAGTAGACCCGATATTATGTTTAGTGTATGTTTATGTGCACGATTTCAAGCAGGTCCAAAAGAATCCAATGTTAGTGCGAGTAAAAGAATTTTTAGTTACTTGCATGGTACAATTAATTTAGGGTTGTGGTATCCGAAGGAAGTGAAATGAGTTTAATCGAGTTACTCGGATGCAGATTTTGCGGGTTGCAAAATAGATAGGAAAAGTACTAGTGGAACTTGTCACTTTCTAGGATCTTCACTAGTATCATGGGCAAGTAAGAAACAAAACTTCGGTAGCCCTATCAACAACTGAAGCAGAATATATTGCGGCGGGGAGTTGTTGTGCACAAGTATTATGGATGAAACAAACTTTGGAGGATTATAGACTTAAGTTTGAAAATACTCCGATTAAATGTGATAATACAAGTGCTATTTGCTTATCTAAGAATCCTATTCAGCACTCTCGTACAAAACACATAGAAGTAAGACATCACTTCTTGAGGGATCACATTGAAAAAGGAGATATTGTACTTGAGTTTATAGGTACAGAACATCAACTTGCAGATATTTTTACAAAACCCTTAGCCAAAGATCGCTTTTGCGAAATAAGAAGGAACCTAGGATTTATCCATGCAAATGATGTTTAAATTATGTATACATCAATGGTTATAAGTTGGATTTATTTGATGTTAAAAAGTATACACTTGGAGCATAAGAAACTTGTTCAAAACAAATATTGGAGAATTTAGAAGTGCAGGATGAGCCGGTCGACCAGGTTCATCAAGAACAACTAGCCAGTAGGCCAGGTTGACACGAGAATAAAGCAGAGGATGGCTCTTGGAATTTTTGAATCTTGGAGGAAAATGGTTACGAACATAATTTTTCGACATAAAGGGTACCTTTGAATATTAATGAATGATTTTAAAGTCAAAATGCAAAAATTTCCATTTTTGCATGTACTGATCGGCCAGGTACATGCATCTGGATCAACCGGTCGACCAGGTTGAGCGGAGGAAACGATAGCATTCAGCTCTCGCCTAAAATTGCATTTTTATCCCTTCGATTTCTTTGCCTTTTGGACATAATTTTTTCATGAAAAGGCTACATTATGAGTGGAAAGAACGGTTCAAAAGAGAAATTTGGAAAATTCTCAACTTGGGAGTCAACCGGTCGACCGGTGGAACTTATCCCAAGGAAACCGGTCGACCGGTTGCTCGATAGTATAAATACTATCTAGGGTTTCAGAACTCATTCAATAGACAAATCCGAAAAATCTTACCCAAAATCCTCTCCAAAACTAATCTAAATCAAAACACCCATAGCCAAATTGAAGATAATGGCATCTCATAAACGATTAAGAAGGACTGAATCAAGGAGCAAAAGAGCCAATGATCCAGCTTCCTCGTCAGGTGATAATGTTCAAAGATTTTTGAGTAATTTCTCAAATAGAGCTATCATCGTAGAAAGAGGTTTAAGCAATGATCTATCTGCTTTAGGTATAGACACTTTATTTCTTTGAAATGGGTTGGTACTCACTGTATGAATATAGGAAACCTACATACCCTAAATTGATGAGAATGTTCTTTGCTAACATGAGGGTTAATGTAGAACCTAGAATAATGAGTACTCTTCAAGGACATCCTATTGAATTTAATTGTGATGAATTAGCTGAGATATTGGGAATATCTAATGATGGTCCGAGGGTGTTTGATATTAAAATAATTCCGACCATTGAAGGTTTTAGCTATGATTATGCTGTTGCATTGCATCATCGGAAATAATGGATTTGCTCCAGGTGCTAAAATAAAGAGTCAAGATCTTTTATTGAGACCTAGGATACTCCATAGAATTATTGCTCACAATATCTTGCCTAAAAAGGGGCATTATGATGAAGTCACATTTATGGAGTTATGCTTAATTGACTGTATGATTCAGCGAAGGCCAATAAACCTTCCATACATATTGATTAGGAATATAATCTTAGCATTTGATCAAAAACAAAAGGCTCTACCTTATGGTCAAGTGTTTACCACTATTTTTGAGCATTTTGAGATCTTCGTTGGCGAGTGCGGATAAGAGACCGTACTCGGATAAAGCGGAGATAAATAACACCACTCTAACTAGGATGAAATATGTGCTTAATGAGCATGGTGAGTGGATCCAAGGGAACCAAGAAGGTGCACATGCTTGAGGAAGAGCATGAAGAGGAGGAGAATGCGGTGAGGATGAAGGTGAAGACGAGTTCACACATCTATTTGAGTCACCACCTCAGGCTTCCTCCCGGATGAGCCATCTGCGAGTGGCTGGTCGCATAGGATAGAGAGTCGTCTCACGCTTATGGAGACATATATACGATCCATGCGGATCGACATTCGAGGAGATGAAGGCGATGATGGCTTTACTTCTCTCACGGAACCCACCTCCTTCGTGATTGTGTATCATGCATCTCATCTTATTTATGTTGTTATTTAGAATATTGTATTTGTGCTTTTCATTTTGGATATATGTACAATGATATTGAATATTTTTTATCCACAATGATTAACCTTCTTTTTGTTGATGCCAAAGGGGGAGAGAAATATGAAAATATCAAATATCAAATGCATCAATAATGGGGGAGTCAAATATGAGAATATAAAAGAATTATATGCATATATTTAGGGGGAGAAATATGAATTTCTCTTATAAATTGCATATGATATTTGTACTTAGATTAAATTGCTACAAATGTTCAATGTCTCCTATATATTGCATTATAATATTTAGGGGGAGACTCAATTTATTATCTAAGACTTTTTGTTTATTGTCATCATCAAAAAGGGGGAGATTGTTGACATATAATGTCACACTTATATGTTTTATATATTTTGATGATAACAATAAAAAGAAAATGGACTAATAATATGCTTGGATGAGATTAAGCGATAAACAGGTATTATACAAAGAATACATCAACAAGCATAACGGAGTACACGAAGAAATCACTCCAAGAAGTCCAAGATGCAAGCAAGTGAAGACAAAGAAGAAGTTTTCATTTTAGTGCTTTAATTATGTAAATCTCAAATGTCTAACTTGATAGCACAATTTAAAATGAACTCACACACTTCACATTGCATGCATTAAAAGAGTTTGATGATTAGAGGATTAAGTCATATTCAATCGGTTCAAAAATTCAGAAAAGATAATTTGTCACAATTGCCTTTCTGCATGAACCGGTCGACCGCTTGGTGTATACCAAGTGAACCGGTCGACCGCTTGAAGACAAATTGTCTTTTGAGCTGAACCGGTCGACCGCTAGGTTTATCCGTTGTGAACCGGTCGACCGCTTGAAGACAAAATGTCTTTCAAGCCGAACCGGTCGACCGCTTGGGTTATCCGTTGTGAACCGGTCGACCGCTTGAAGACGAATTGTCTTTTGAACTGAACCGGTCGACCACTTTATTTGTCCGTTGTGAACCGGTCGACCGCTTGATATGACAGTTGCATTAAAACGGCTATAAACGGCTAGTTTCTTTTAGAAACTTATAAATAGCCCTCCTAATTGCAAAAATAAAACACAAGAACTTTCATATCTTATATTGAGGCAATTAGAGTGCAAAAACATCTTCATATCATCAATCTTTATTAATACTCATATTTGTGTTTAAATCTTCATATCTTAACACAAAGAGTATTTTTCATTCTCACTACACTTAAACACCTTCAAATATTCTAAGTGTTATCAAGTGAGATAAAGAGATCATAGATCTTCATTTGTAATATCTACACTATTAAGAGTGTATTGTTGTTTTACAAAAACAACCATTGTATTATTCTTGAGAGTTGAAGTATAAAACTCTTTGATATTGGTGAGGACATATCACCAAGGAAAAATCTTGAAGAGGGTACATCTTCAAGTGGGAAGAAGGAAAATCTTGAAGAGGGCATATCTTCAAGTGGTGTAAAAGTCTTGGTGTGGATTCATCAAGCAAGATTTGTAATCTTGTTACTTGGACTAGTAAGAGAGTACAATACTCAAGTACGGATTTGTACTTGAATCGTGGACGTAGGCTTGCCGAACCACGTTATAAACCGAGTTAGCAATCTCTCTCTTATCTCTTTACTTTAAAGTAATTGATTTTAGAATTGCTATAATTATTGTATTTACACCTAATTCCCCCCCCCTTAGGTGTATAGTTGCCTTAATCCTTGAATAACACTATATCCATCATTGTATCGTCCTAAAAGACATTGACTTCCAGTCAACTTATCCATTAATTACTTTTATGCAATTCATTTTTTATAATTTGAATACTTGTTTTTAAAAATATTCAATTTATAGAATATATTTTTATAAAATGTAAATGCCATTGCTGACTTATTTTAGATGAGCCGGATTGTTTTTAAATATTATTTTATTAAAAATATAGAGGGATTTAAACGTAATATTTTTAGCAATAGTTTTGAGTGAAATTAGAGTAAAACATATACTTTTAAAAATAGATTGTAAATCAAACAAAAGCATTTCCCAAATTTGTCCCTGTTTACTTGCTCGAGTCTTTTTAAATAATTACAAGTCTTATTTTATACTTATGTTCTAGAAAAATAAAGGATTAAACTAATGGGCTTAGTGTTTGGGAATGTGGTTGAGGTTGTTTTTAAAGTTTTTTCATTCAGAAATACATCAAAATATTATTTATTTATTTATTTATTTATTAATTTTTTTGACATCAGCAAATGAAAATGATCTAAAAAAATAAAGTAAAAAAAATTTCTTTTAATTTTTTCAAAAACATTTAAAAATAAATTTCTTTTACTTTTTTCAAAAACATTTTTGAAACGCAATGTCAAAAAGTCGTTAAATGGCTAACTATTTCTCAACCGATAAACCAGTTTTTCTTTTAAAATTCAATCGTTCCACTGATTCTCAAGTAGTGTTATCAATTTTTATTTTTAAAAAGCATATAATAACTAGTTTCAAGAGGATATTTTAGAATTGTTGCAGAGAACTCACATCCGCCGGTAAATGGATTCTTGAACGTCGGTAGGAAATGTGAGGCTGATCTTTCTTATCCTTTCGATGATAGCCAATTTTAGTTTTCTTTTTTGTCTGAAGGTTTTCCGAACTGAACAGATAAATTTCGGGTCAACCCCATAACCTGTAGCTTAACAATGATTTTCTCTTTACCCATCTCGTAGAAAAAACATCTTATATTTAATTTTTATCAAATAGAATAAGAATTTAATTTTTATCAAATAGAATAAGAGCCGAATCTCAAATGTCAAGTCTCATTATAAATTGATTTTAAGTTTCCTTTCAAAAAAAATTTATAACATTCAAATTTATTGATTCAGTGTCTCACACGACATAAGATACAATAAAACTTATTACCTTCCCAATGTTAAATAAAATATCGAATACACAAATTATATTTTAACAACAATAAATATTTATGAAAAAATAAAAATGACAAGAAATAAAAAAAAATATGATAGTAAAGCATTTAAATTTCCATTGAAAGAAAGAAGCATCATATATTAATCTAAGGTCTATTGTCCATTAATTAATCGGTGGATGCATTCGAACACACTAAAAAGTTATTTAATTTTTATAAACTAAATTTTAAATTAAAGCATATTATGATTATCCCTTCTCAAGCTTACAGGAGAAGCCATCTCTTGGAAAAAAACTCTTTGATAGCTGTAATTTCACGGAACAATGCCATATCATGAAAAAAATACAGACTTTGTTGATTTTTATTCTATCTTACTTGTTGATTGTGTCGGAAAAAAAAAGACTTTTGTGTTTAAAGACTTTTAGTTTTGATTTTGCAAACACTCCATTAAAATGAAGGCATTATTTTCCACACGTGATTTCCATAAAGAAAGTAGGGAGTCTTCTATATCCATCGTTGTCAAGGAAAGTGAGCTGCCTAGCGGAACCTTTTATCATGTTTTTCCATAAAAAGACTTTGACTTGGGGTCAATCTTTTAGTTATCAGAGGATTTTATACACTTGGTTCATGTTTAGAATTGTGTTTCAAAATTATTTTTAAAAAAAATTCATTTTTTATTTATTTTAAATTAAATATTTTGGTATTTTTATATCATTTTCATATGCTGATGGTCAAAAATAATTTTAAAAAATAAAAAATATTATTTTTATACATTTCTAAATAAAAAATACTTTTAAAAAAACAGTCTCAATCATATTATAAAACAGCCACTTAAAGTCTGTCGAGACTCGAGAGAGAAAAATTGAAAATATATTTGTATCTATGAGTCTAAGTCCTTACTTTAGTCGAGCTCAAGAGAAGCAACTTTTATAGGGTTTTTTAGTGATTTGTTAAATTTATGTTTATCAATTTTATTTAAAAAAAAACATTTAAAGGCATACCTCTCACTTTATTACATTTATAAAAAATCAAATAAATTTATTTCAACTAGGTCAAAGATTTGGAGAAAAAAAAGAGGATGATGAAAAAGAAGAAAAAGATAATGCAATGCTAAAACAAACCAACCCCTTAGATTTAGGTTCATTGAAATATTATACACCTCTGGTAGGAAAGTCTTTCATCTACGATAAGCAAGCACGACATTTTAATATTTAGATTTGATAAATATGGCCAAGAATTTAAGTCCAGTTTTTGTAGCAGCAAATTAAAAATGAGCCACAATCTTAATCATCTTCACTCTTCGAGACCTGATGATATTCTACACCACTTCATGGAAGATCACCGTTGGCGTTCCATGATTGCTTGATTTTTATCCCCCTCGTGAAATCCACAGCACATGCCTATTTTGATTGTAGTAAATGATTTCAATATGTATGGAAGAGTGGTTTTTCATCAAGTGATGAGGAAGCACTAATGCCGAAGCTGGAAATTGTGGAGGGAGAAGTAGCATCCCAAGGTGCTCCCATCACTTCTTTTATGTCATATTCAATCTCTCGTTGAACGATCAAGTTGTCGGATTTTTGAATCCTCTCCAACACCATCGCGACTTCTTTCATCGTAGGCCTTTCTTTCCCATTCAACCTCAAGCAGCTCCTCGCCAAGCTAGCAACCATCACCACATCCTCTTTTTTCCCTTGCTTCACAACCTGAGGATCAAGAATATCAAATAGGTAGTTGCTCTCCATGGCCATTAGGAAATACATGGCTAAACTTTTGCCTTGTTCTTCTGATCTTGTGAACGAGATTGGCTTCTGCCCAGTAAGTAGCTCAACGAGAACTACACCAAAGCTATAGACATCACTCTTGTCTGTGAACTGGCTTGATTGGAAGTACTCCGGATCCAAGTACCCAAAGGTGCCTTGTACCAGAGTTGTGACATGAGTCTGGTCGACGCTTACTGACCTTGAAGTCCCAAAATCTGCAACTTTGGCTCTATACTTCTCATCAAGCAGTATGTTTGTCGACTTGATGTCTCTGTGAAAAATGGCGATGGAGGCCGCTGAATGCATATAGAAAAGTGCCCCTGCTACCTCTGCTCCAATCCTTAAGCGTATTTCCCAGGTTAAAGGGAATTCCTCGTTAGGGTCATGGAGAAACTGGAAAAGGGTCCCATTAGGAATGAATTCATAGACCAGCAATGGAAGTTCAGTCTCTAAACAACAGCCCAAAAGCTTAACCACGTTTCTATGGTTAATCTGGGATAGAAGGACGACCTCGTTGATGAACTGTCTGAGATTCCCTTCATCAATTACTTTGGATTTCTTGATTGCAACGATTTTTCCATCTGCCAACATCCCTTTGTAAACTATTCCTTGGCCTCCCTGGCCCAACGTTCTATTCGCATTGTAATGATCAGTGGCCTTCTCTAATTCTTTCGAAGGAAACATTTTGATTTTCTCAACATTGACTTCACCTGAGGATAGTTGTTCTTGCAGTAATAGACCACCATTCCTTTTAAAGTACTCTTTCTTTAGTTTTTCACCCCTCTTTCTCTTGAATACTTTGTACAATCACCATAAGCCGATGAATAGAAACAGTGCTCCAAATCCCACTCCAACACCTGCATAAATCAAACAAATTCAGAAAAACAAAATCTGTCTGTTTGCTATAATAATGGGGCAGCATCTGCAATTATTTGATGTTGCTGGGATAGGATTGGTGATTTTGGGGTTGAACAACTGTAGCAAGGGTCTAGATTTTATCTCTAACTTCTATTTTACAGATTGTCTTTACTGCTTATCCAAGAAACAAAGTTTGTATCCTAAAACATCAGTTGAATTTCCTGTATGATTTCTGGAGCTCATTGTTTTTTTCCTAAAATATCAGCTTCGCTTTGATCAGTGGAGGATCTTGCATAAAATTTCCATCAATTCAACATAATTTTATATATGGAATATTTAACTAGAGTGATTTTTTAATTCAACATAATGTCCATCTAAAAACATCGGTTGATTAATTTGATTTAGTTTATCGACAAATTATAGTATGACCATAATTTTATATATTGAATATTTATAGCTATAGTGAGATATACAAAAAAACAAATCTCTAAGTGAAGATATATATATATATATATATATATATTTTAAAGTGAATATTAAGAAATAAAAAATAGGATGTTACTAATTATTTTTTATGTATTATAAAATCTCTCATATATAGACACACATCTCTAATCACTAGTTATATGAGCATAAATATATATACTACTTGAAAAAAAAATAAAAAAAATAATTCGTAAGGGCGACAGTTGTCTTCTCCGGTCTCTCTTAGAGGATCCGACATAGAATCTGATTTATCTTCGAGCTTATAAAATCGTCACTATCATGAGACAAGTCAGCAACACATTTTTCCTCTAATCAAACAATACAATGCCAGCCAGTTGTTTTCTTGATCCCTTTAAAGCTGTGCCATAATCTTTAGTGTTTTCTACGATGATATAGAGTGAAAATGCAACAACATACCTAGGGCTGCCGTTTTAGCTTTAATTTCCCGCCCGTATGTTGAACCCGGTGGCATATACGGACCACAATCTTTTTGTAGTGGTTGTCCACAAAGAAAAGGGTTATCCTTGTAGCTGCTCTCATCAAAAGTGGAAAACTGTGCAACTATCGCAGGTGTCTTGCCAGACAGATTATTGTGTGCTACACTAAAAACAGCTAGAAAATACAGTCCAATAAGTTGAGGAGGGATTTCTCCTTCCAATTTGTTGTATGAAAGATCCAAGCTCTCTATTTCTTTTAAATTTGAAAATGTTGGTGGAATTGGCCCAATCAAACTGTTGTGCGAGAGATTCAACACCTTGATCTCGCTCAAGTTTCCAATCTCAGGAGGAATCTCTCCCGTGAAGTTGTTACATGAGAAATCAATTCCAGTAAAGTACCGGAGAATGCTTCCTTCATAAAGAATGGATAAATTCTTCGTTGTAACCTCCAGAGATGGTTGATAAAAGTAATTGTCTAGGTGTTGGATAGGATGAGTAGATATCATGCAAGAAAGGATATTACCAGAAAGATAATTATGAGATAGATCAATAAGGGTTAATTGGTCCAACCTGCATAATTGAACCGGGATCTCACCTTCAAGATTGTTATGGCTCAATAGTAGACATCTCAAGTTAGATAGCCTTCCAATCCATTCTGGGATTCTACTGGTTAAATTATTGTGCGAAAGATCCAATGCCACTATCCCATAGGGGTTGTGGAACTCCATTGCGATCGGTCCTTGCAACTTATTTCTAGATAAATATAAATGTCTTAATTTTGAAGAAGCTCTGATTCTAGGTGGTAAAGGACCAGAGAGGTAGTTCTCTGATAGGTCCAAGAACTCAAGAGAAGACATATTCCCTATCCATCCAGGGATCTGCCCTTGCAAGCTTCCATCAAAACCATTATAGGACATCAATAAAACTTGTAACCCTGGCAAATAAGCTCCGATTTCTGCAGGAATTTGGCCTTGGAAATCATTCATGGATATACTTAGGAGTGACAAATTCACATGAGAACTCCTTGGCAGTAAGAATTGACCTGAAAGAGAGCAGTTTTCTAAATCAAGACTTTCGAGGTATGTGTTGTTCTCTATCAACCAACTTGGGAACTTTCCCTTTATTTGGTTGTTTGAAAGACCCAAAGATTGTAGGTTGAACTGATGGTGAAGGAATTTAGGAAATGCCCCTGCAACTTGTCCATGACTGTTCAAATAAAGGGACTCTAACTGGAACTTTGGGCTCAGATTATGATCGTCTTCTTCAGCGTATATTTTGTTGTTTGAACCATCAAAAGACTTGAGTTTTGAAAGGTTGTATAATGGGCTCAACGACATAGGGATTTTCAACTGATTGGCAGAGAGATCTAGTTGTTGAAGGGATGTCAGGTTTGCCAGACACGGAGGCAAGAATCCACTGAGATTGTTGTCGTGCATTAATAGCTCTTGGAGATGATTCAAGTCACATAAACCTGACCACATTATCATTTAGGAAAACTTAAACTCTGAGTGTAGGTAATTGGAAAATATATAACCTATAGAGAGAGAAAGAGAGACAGAAATATAACCTGTAGGTAATTGATCATTTAAACTGCAACCCTGCAACCTTAAAGTTTTGAGAGAGGTCATCATTACGATGGTTTGGAAGATGTTGCTTCTATTGAGAGTGTTGAAACTCAAATCCAAGCGTTCCAAGTTCTTGAGGTTAAGAAACAAGGAGGCATTCAAGTACCAGTCTCCGGTTGCCCATTCCTTACGCTGTTAAGATCGAGTTCGATGATTGTATCGCCTCTACACAAAACACCATCCCAATAACAGCAACGGGCATCGCCTTTTCTCCAGGAGGGCAGGGATGTGCCATTGGGATAGTTGAGAGAATCTTTCAGATTCAAGAGAGCAGTTCTCTCCTCCTCTATGCAGCCAAGAGGCAGCCATACTTGCAGGGAAACCACCATCAGGATTACTGGAACAATGGAGATGGGAAGAGAAAGGCCCATCCTAATCAATACAAAAGCTCACAAATGATTTCAATGTTAACTATCACTTGCAGAGGGAAGCGAGGAGGTTGAAGCTTTTTATGGAGGGGAACTTGCAGAGCTATCGGGGCCATTATTATCCCCGTAGAAAAAACTACAAGACTGTTAGGAAAATTATTATCAAAAAATTCATTCTTTCAACTAATTAAGGATAAATATTCATTAAATTAAAGTACTTTTGCAAATATGTTCTTGTGGAAAGAATGCTTGATAACAATGGTGTCTGCTCTCACGGACCATTTCACAATCCGATATCACACTGCAAATTCCTATCCATCTGAAATATATAGACTTTTTAGTATTTCAAGACAAATTCTTTTTTGTCATTAATTGTGGAAAAAACGCTTGGTAGCTAATGGTTTCACATGCCCATCTCACACTGCAAATCCTTGTCCATCTTCATATTTTTTGTATTTTGCCAACACCATTCAAATTAAGGCATGATTTTCCATGACACTTGAATATTGTTCTTTACTTTCTTCAGCTTTCACGACTTGGTGATTTAAAAGTTACCCATTTTGAATTTTAGTATGTTATATATTGATGTTATTTGCACTATATATATATATATATATATATATATATATATATATATTATACTAGTTACTTACCCGCGTTTCGTTGCGTCCATAAGCATATTTTTTAGAAATATTATCAACTATACTTTATTTTTTGTATTTTTCCACCACCTTTAAAATTAAGGCATGATTTTTCACGCCACTTTTAATGTTATTCTTTACTTTCTTCACCTTGCACGACTTACTGATTTAAAAGTTACCCATTTTGAATTTTAGTATGTTATATAATGATGTTATTTAAAAGATTTATATTATATATTCAATTTTTTTAATTTAAAAACATGTATTGATTTTTTACTTCTAATTTGAATACTTATATTCACAAAATTAAATTAATAAATATCTTCTTGAATTTTGTTATAAAACGATGATGTCACGGTTAACTCTTTCTAGATAAGTCTAGATTGATTTTATTTTATTTTTATTTTTGTACAGTAAAAATATATTTGATTAAAAAATATAGAAATTTAAAATAAAAATGTTTTTACAATGGTGTTAGAGTTAAATTAGAGTAAATTTTATATTTTTAAAACAGAAAACACATAGAAACATGTATTTTTCTCTCTCAATATTTTTGTAATTTATATAATGGTAATTCAATGCTGACTAACTAACATATCACGAAATCATAATAAAAATTCCTAATTGTGGATTGGCATGAGTGCAGGATGGCAGCAACAACATGTCGTAGAAAAATCTCTTGATAGCAACGGTCTCTTAGAAATATATTATCATAAAACATGGATCATTCCCATCGCACACTGCAAATCCCTATCCATCTTACTTATAAATTTTACTCGGGTTTTCATAACAAAGTTGTTTTAATTATATGGATATATATATATATATACACACGTAATTAAAATATATTTATTAGCACAAATAGATTTGCCTCAATCTCGTAGAAAAACAACGCTTGATAGCAATGGTCTCACATGCCCATCTCACACTGCAAATCCGTGTCCTTCTTACTTGTTGATTGTGTCAGAAAAAAAAATATATAGATTTATTAGAAATATTATGAAGGAACGATACTTCTTTTTTTTCTTTTTCTTTTTGTATTTTGCCAACACCATTAAAATAAAGGCATGGTTTATCTTCCCGGCCAGTTGTCTTGTAAAGAGAAAATAACGTTCTTTGTTTGCTGGCTTGACTACAAGTCACGGAGATGGCCCATGATGTAAATTAATTTGCAGAGGGCAGCGAGGAGGTTGGGACTTGCAGAGCGATCGAGACCGTAGAAAAACTGCATGATTGTTAAGAAAATTATTATCAGTGGCGGTTCATTTTCTAACGACACCATTAAATTTAAGGCAGGATTTTCCACACGTTATTTCCATAAAGAAAATCTATATCCATCATTGTACATCATAAAAGACTTTGACTTGGGGTCAACTTTTCGGTTAATTACATTCATGTAATTTAATTTTTTTTATAACTATATATATATATACATACAATGATTAGACGAGCTTGAATTCACTATATAAAAATATATTTTTTTTATCTTCTTTTGAAAAGCAGAAATCAAGGTTGTTAATTTTCAACTACATGATAACTGGTTTCCGAAGGATATTCTAGAGCTTACTAGTAAGTGGATATTCTTTTACCCGGGTGAGAAATGAAAGGGTGATCTTTCCTGTTCTGTTTCTTCTTCTTCTTCTTCCAACAGTAGCTTTTAAGAAGAGGGAAGGTATAAAACGGGCACTTATATGGCAAGTAACCCAGCCATATGTTAAGTTAATTATCCAAAATCTCCTCCTTTCTACCAATATTTTGTTTCTCTGTTTAATTCCGGTCGCCTTCCATGAGTACAATGCTCAAACCCAAAGTCTTTGGAACCACACAAAGAATGAAGCAGCCGGACTTGACCGAGTCAGTCAATCAAAGGTGTAAAACGGGCTATCCTGTCATTTTCCCTCTATCAAACATACCCTACCATCATATATCATGCTACTTAAATCTTGACATTACATTTCAAGTTAATGGTTAGAATTTTGTTCAGTTGAATTTTTATGAAATTAATGTATTCTATCAGTAAATAAATACAAACAAAAATTCATCTTCATCTCTCCTCTTTGGTATTAATGCAAAGTGAAAGATTTTTTTACTTAATAGATTATATTTATCAACATAGATTGACTAGTGATCTTGTCTAAAGATAGGCTCGCTGAAATCAATGAGTCGTATAGATCGAGCTTTTGCAAGTCCAGAATGCCATCTGCACTTTCACAGACTTCACTTCACTCCCTTATCCCAGGGGCCTATCCGACCGCTGTAAAATGTTTCTGGGGGTGAAAAGCAAATGTTGGAAATGGAAGCCATTTTGGTTCCTCGAATGCTCGGTTGACGAGCCACAATTTGTGGATAAACTGAAAGAGTTTTGGAATGAATGTTGCAGCATACATCCGGACAGATTTAGAGTGCTCAAGGCAGACTTTGCCAAGCAGGATCGATGCACAACAGCTTCAGCTTCAACTGGACATTCAACGACTGGAAAGGGAAGGGAAAACAGGCAACTCACACAGCCAGAGATGACAGATTTGGAAAATCCAAATTCTGAAAGTTAGAAAGCTAGTAAATGTGCTGAGGCTATTTGGAGACAAAAATCCTGAAAGAATTGGTGCAAGCAAAATGATAAGAACACCAAATTCTTTCATTTAGCAACAAGTATGAGAAGAAGCAGAAACAATATCATACAGATGGAAAGATCATTGTTGTGAAGGAAATTCAAAATTCTTGATGAAGGGAATTCAGTCTTTCACAAATTAACCATAGAAATGTGGTTCAACTTTCGGGCTGTTGCTTGGAGACTGAAGTTCCATTGTTGGTCTATGAATTCATTTCTAATGGGACACTTTATCAGCTTCTCCACTCCTAAGTTTTATTTTTGGAAACATGATCCTGCCAAGACAATCTTTTATTTTTGGAAAGATAATTTTCTAAAAAGTAGCATCACTCAGTATACAATATCCTGCCAAAACAGCTAGCCAGATATTGCCTGAACCAATTGAGTAGTAATCATCATAACTAATTCATTGTAACCAAGTGCAGTTTAAGTGGCAAAATATACAAGGAAAAACCCTTGAAACGGCACAACTATTTGCTATATAGTACGAAGAGGCGCCATGAACCAAGCCTATAGGTAGGTTGGATTTGCATGAATACTGAAAAATAATACAAACTAAACAGATCAAAAACTTCTTGCAGACGTCATGATTTCTCGCACCAGCCATTTCGTCCTACTGAGAATATTATCTCTGCTGATGATGATGATCATATCACAAATGAGTTAGGTCCAGGCTTGGACCTTACAATCCATTGCAAATCCAGAAATGACGATCTCGGGCCCCAACTTCTAGGGAACCACACTGTTCTTCTGCGGCATGTCATGGTCAGGAAAAGTCCATTGGTTCGATATCTAGGATGCTTCCAGGGATTCTAGTCGTTGTGGGAATTGCAGTTGGACAGTAGAAGCAACTGGGCCATGCATGGATTATTATTATACCAAGGAATTCGTGCGTTGTCCTTGGAATGACAAGGCGCTCGCTCGCTCTATCTCACCCTGTATTCAATTTGTTAGCTGCACAAAACGGGACCACAAAAAATAAGTGCACCCTATATATATTAATCCGCTCAATACATAGGAGTGTTTCTATATTATAGTAGCACTTTTTCTTGTATATATATTTTACAGCCTAATTTTCTTTGTATAATACCAAATAAATTCAATCAATTTGTCTGTTAAATCCATGCATGTCCTTATGATTAATCACTAATTATAGCATTAATATTAATAGAGCATGCCAGATTTATTACAATATCTATACTCATGAACGCGCAAGATGACCATTCATGATAATAGTCGTCGCCATTAAAATAAAAGCTACAATATTCATCTTCCCCGAACTCTTTTAGAAATCAGAAAATCATAAACAAGAATCAAATCTTTCATGAGTCGGAAAATTGATCATGAATCTTAGTTAAGCGACCGACCATATGTGCCAACCCTAAAAAGATAGATGGTCATGACAATGCTTAATACTTATAAGTGTTATTATTATAACTCATTTGGGTTGATCTCTGTACTCCGTTTCAAAGCGAACCAGCGTCGAGATTTTAGTTAATTAAAACATCGATTCAGCAAAACATTATAAGCCTTACTGGATATTTAGTAACTCAGAATAAACTTTATCAAGTTAATAACATAGCTTTAATACATAGATTTAATCATCCTTTCTTTATTGTGGAATTAAGGTCTTCAATCCATAACGCGTACATGCTGTAAAATTCTTGAGTTAATAGCTATATCATTAAGATCCTGTTTGGCATTGTGTTTCAAATGTATTTTTGAAAATAAATAAAAATAAAATTATTTTTATGTTTTACTTTAATTTTTTTTGTAATTTTAAATCATTTTCATGTCCTCATGTTAAAAATAATTTTTAAAAATAAAAAAATTATCATATTGATACAATTCTTAACGAAAAATATTTTTAAAAACAACTTCAACTACACTTTTAAACATTCTCCCAAACTGGCATGAAGACCAACATAGAGATGGTGACAAAATCCGGGTTGTGATAAAAAGAAGAGGATAGCACAAAAGCAAGGTTGGACCAGCAACACTTAACCAGAAGACCACACAGGTTGATTCTCCCAGGCTGACCAATATTATCAAAAAAAAAAGAAAAAAAAAAACAAATTTCTTAACCGTGTTAATCAGGTTCTAGGACTATACGTGCTTCCTGTTTTCCAAACAAAAGTTCTCGGTTAAGTGTGCATTTCACTACTAATTGCTCGAGCACTTCTGAGAGGAAAATTAGACATTTTGCTGACACTACTCGCACCTCACTAGCTAGCTCATATTTCAGTTGTTGGTAGGAGAGGCTACCGGTGATGGTTTTGAAACACTCAGAGGGAATAAAACACGTCGTTTCATTTCAATAACAATCAAAGTGTAAACACTGTTAAACTCCTTACTCTTCTATCTGTAGTGTTACTCTCTAATTTTTCCCACTTAATTCACATTTAATTAAGCTTTGTATTCATACACCAAATAAAAGCTTGATAAAACAGATTTTGAAGTGTCATTCTAATATTGGGACTTAGCCTATGAGACTGCAACTTATTTGATTAACTGAATGCCTAGTTCAATTCTTGATAACATGTAATTCTATCAGAAATTTCATGGTTCTCCTCCTGATTATAGCTTCTTGAAAGTGTATTGTCATATCCGCTTCTCCGACCTTGCAACACTCACAAATTTGCTTTTCAAAGTAAAGAGTGTGAGCTTGTAGGTAAATTACTCTGGGTTTCATCTCGCTATGTCAGGTTCAGTGAAAAATGTTTTGCCTTTCATTTGCTTACAGAACAACCAGCAGCAGCTTCAGTTCATCCTTGTAAGGATCCATGGCCTACAGTTTCTTCCTTTAGTTATCATCGTCTCTTTTGTTTTTTGTTATAACATAGTAACCAGGTTGACATTATTTTAAGGAATTCGTGTAGCTTAAATCAGTCAATTTATAATTCCAACTGAGCATATTATCTCTGCCATTTCGTCCAACTTAGAAGATTATCTCTGCTGCTGCTGCTACTGATCATAACACGTGTGACGCAGGTTGTCTATGGAAACCAGCACATTTACATATCACAAAATATAAATTATGGAAACACATGCAGTAATCAAATAATAAAAATAAGTAATTCATTTTATATTTACATGAAAACATCATTGAAAGTCCATCTTAAAATCATTAAATTGACACAAATAATAAAAAAGCAAAATATTTTTACAAAAAACAATATAAAAACTACTAAAATTATTATTATTATTGCGCAAATATTGAGACCATAAAATCCTATTCTGAAAAATAATAGAAAACACAAAAAAACAGGGAAAAAGAAAAATATTAATTTTAAAATGATTACCCAACATAAATGTAGGATCTTGGCCCCAATTAATATAGGGGAGAACATGGGTGTCCGTTAAATATTGATAACTCATAATTTGTACATGAAGGAACACCATCATGACCTCAAGGAAATTGATCAATCAAGCTAAAATGCAGAACGAGCAAAATAATTTGTGGAGAACCAAATACGTATTCTTTTGACTCGCCGATATTATGATAAGTCATACAAGTGCCTTCTGGTAGTATTATCCGGCCAAGTACAATCACCACAGCGATCGATGAGAGTTCCTCTGTTGTTCAGAGACTATTTACTTTCTTGAAGGCTGTCAATAATCGTCCAGTAGAGTTCCTCTGTTCTTCTGTCTCTTTTAGGACAATTTTGCCTTTAGATCAGTTGTGACTTCGAGAAATATTAGGTACAGAGAAAAGGGAAGTAGAAAGACAAACCCATATTTGTCAATGAATTCAGTAGAGGATGATAAGATGAACCTTCTGATTAAACTTATTAGTTTCATTTTCTCTAAGTATTTGGTTTGTGCCTTGTACACATTGCAATAAGTAGAGGAAATTGAACTTTGAGAATGGATTAGCATGTTTTGTCCAACAGGTAACAAGTTAATTATTATTCTTAGTTCAACCTTACTATTGTATAAATTATCATGTTTTCTTTTCTTTTTAGAATACTCTTAAGTTTGGAGTTTGACCCTTTTGACTTTTCAACATTTCTAACAGAAGCACAGTGGCACAAGTTGAAGGCCATGGTCCAAAGATTTTTTTTTGCGAGCGCAAAGCATTTATAACACGAGTGTCGAGTGCTAAACTTTTAAGATGTCAAGATCATCATCGTCCTTTTGTTTTCAAGGTGTTTGAATGTTTTGCAACATGTAACGATGATGATAAGCCATGGTAATTGTCAAAGCCAGAAGTTACTGTGCATGGATCGCATGAGTCTGCTTTTAACAATGATATTTGTTTTGTAATTAAATTTAAAAATGAAGCTAAATTTAATTATTATGCAACACAAGCTAAAATAAAAACAAAACACGAATGAAAATTAATACATCATCGCTTGAGCATGCTTTTAAATATTAAAATCACAATACATAGAGCAATGGGTGAAGATATCCATTATTTTATGTCAAACAAGCTATAGACAAAAACAAAAGAAAAACAAAACACAAACAAAAATAAATATAAACTTATTTAACTCTTGAAAGTACAATACATAACAATGCACCGAGTACTAGTACCATCAAGATATAAGGCTATGAAAATCAAAATTTGGATTTAATGGGAAGATTGTCCACCATGAAATAATAGAAACTGGTGATGCTCATCTCAATAAAGAGAAACCAAGCTTGTCGCCAATATGGATTTATGTACAGAACTGCCCCTATCACCAACAACACCATGATGTATGCAACCCCGAAACTCACGTAGAAAACCTCTATGTCCATGAAGCCACCATTAGCTTCGTTTTTCGTTGAAGTTGGCATTGGTGATGGTGGCATAACCGCATCACAAGCTTTAGGCAGCGGTTGTCCACAAAGAAAAGGGTTATCCTTATAAGAGCTCTCTTCAAATGTGGCAAACTGTGCAACTCTTGCAAGTGTCTTACCAGACATGATTATTGTGTGCCACACTCGAAACAACTAGAAAATATAGTCCAAGTAAGTTGAGGAGAGATTTCGCCTTTCAATTTGTTGTATGAAAGATCCAAGCTCTCTATTTCCTTTAAGTTTGAAAATGTTGCTTGGAATTGGCCCAATCAAACTATTGTGCGAAAGGTTTAATACCTTGATCATGCTCGAGTTTCCAATCTCAAGAGGAATCTCTCCGTGAAGTTGTTGCATGAGAAATCAATTCCAAGTAAAGTACTCGGATAACGCTTCCACTATAAAGAAGGGGTACATTCTTCGTTGTAAACTCGAAAGATTGTAGTGAAGAAGACAACAATTCATAATAAGTCATTGTTGATGGGAAATGACGAATAGATATCATCCAAGAGAGGATATTACCAGAAAGATAATTATGAGATAGATCAATGAGGGTTAATTGGTCCAACCTGTATAATTGAACTGGGATCTCACCTTCAAGATTGTTATGACTCAATAGTAGAAATCTCATGTTATATAGCCTTCCAATCCATTCTGGAATTCTACCGGTGAAATCATTATAGGAAAGATCTAATGCCACTATCTCATAGAAGTTGTTGAACTCCATAGTGATCGGTCCTTGAAACTTATTTCTAGACAAATATACATGTTTTAATTTTGAAGAAGCACCGAATCTGGGTGGTAAAGGACCAGAGAAATTGTTCGTGGATAGGTCTAAGAATTCAAGAGAAGACATAGTCCCTATCCTTCTAGGGATCTGCCCTTGCAAGTCGTTGTTCGAATATGCTCTTCCCGTCAAGAAATTGTTGGAAAGGTCTAGCACTTGCAGCGAGCTCATGCTACCCAATGAGGAAGAAATACTTCCAACAAAACCATTATCTGGCATAATTAGAAATTCTAACCCGGGAAAATAAGCTCTGATTTCTATAGGAATTTGGCCTTGGAAATCATTCATGGATATTCTTAGGTATGAGAGATTCACATGAGAACTCCTTGGCAGTAAGAATGGACCCCGAAGAGAGCAGTTTTTTAAATAAAGACTTTGGAGGTATGTGTTGTTCTCTATCAACCAGCTTGGGAACTCTCCCTTTATTTGGTTATTTGAAAGAACCAAATATTGTAGGTTGAACTGATGGTAAAGGAATTTAGGAAATGCTCCCGCACCTTGTCCACGACCGCTCAAAGAGAGGAACTCTAACTGGAACTTTGGGATTATATTATGATCATCTTCTTCTGCGTATATTTCGTTGTCCCTACCATCAAAATACTTGAGCTTTGAAAGGTTGTATAATGGTCTCAACGACATAGGGATTTTCAAGTGATTGGAAGCGAGATCTAGTCGTTGAAGGGATGTCAAATTTGCCAGGCACGGAGGCAAGAATCCACTGAGATCATTGTCATACATATCTAGCTCTTGGAGATAATTTAAGTCACATAGACCTGATCACATTATGATTTAGGAAAACTTAAACTCGAGTCTAGGTAATTGGAAAATATATACCCTTTAAAGAGAGAAAACATAAATATAACCTCGTAGGTAATTGGCCATTTAAACTGCATTCCACCAACAATAAAGATCTAAGAGAGGTCATCCTTCTAATGGTTTGGAAGATGTTGGTGCTATTGAGAGTGTTGTCACTCAGATCCAAGAGTACCAATTTCTTGAGGTTAATAATTCCTGCCACAATCCATCATGTTCATGAAGAAGTAGCTTATTGAATAATAATGAGGATTTCTAACTTTGAAATTTAATTCTTTGTAATTGCTCAATTTAAATTCTAATGGATTTGAGAGTGCTTCAAAACTTGTTTAATAGATACCAATAACATAACAGGGGAATTCTATACATACACGTCTAATCACAACAAACATTTTGTTAATTTACCTTGGAAAGGTACAACGCCGCTCAGTTCTTGCAAAGATAGATTTTTCAGAGAAGACAGTACCCCGAGGCTCTGAATGGAGTTTTCATCTAGAGAACAGCCGTCCAGATGCAACTCTTCTAGTGAGCTCAAATTTCGCAAATCTGTTTGAAAGAAAGAAAGAAAAGGATGTTTTTTTAAATTGAGTTTTTCAATTAAAAAAACATCATGATGTTACTTACCGTCACCTAATACTCTTCCTCTTAAATCGTTGTCGCCCAGACCAAGAGTCGTGAGGTTTGGGAGTGCTCCTAATGATTGTAGTAACGTCTGAAAGCTACTTCCATAGGCTGTGATATCATATAGGTAGAGAGCATTCAAGTTGGTTGGACCTGCAAGTATAGAAAGGTTTTCCAAATGCATAAAAATAATTAATAATTAAATGGGCTCTTATGTGAATGTGTTACTTACCTCCTGAGGCTACCACTTTGGTAATATTTTTTCCGCTCAAATACAAGGTCTCCAAGCTGCCAGGACATGCTTGATATACATAAAAGTAATTATTATTATTATTAATTGCTCACTACAAAACATAATTGAATTTAATAAAGAAAATGATAAGTGTAGATTTATAGAAAATAAACTAACCTTTCAAATCTATTGACCCCTCGAGTCTATTGTAACCTATATATAGTGTTTTAAGAGACGAAAGCCCATCCATGTATGATAGAATACTCTTGTCAAGGCGATTATATCCCAACGTAAGGTACTTGAGCTTGCTCATTTTAAATGGTTGATAAACACCAGTAAAAATAAAAATATATAAATAATTGAGACCCGAAAGGATATTATTGGAGTAATTTAATTTAATAACGGTAATGAAATGGTAGCATCATTTATTTATTATAAGAAATAGCAAACACGTACGTACAATTAATATTCAATCGGAAAGCAAATTAACCTTTGTTCTCAACCCGACCGACTATCCGATTACCCTCCAAGTAGAGATAGATGAGTTCTTGGAAAGGAAGAAACAAGGAGGCGTTCAAGTACCAGTCTCCAGCTCCCCATTCCTGGCACTGTCAAGAAGGAGTACGGTGACTCTACCTGTATCGCTCGCTGCACCAAACAAGTTCCCAATCACAACAGCGGGCATCGCCTTTTCTCCAGGAGGGGAGGGACGTGCCATTGGGATAGTTGAGAGAATCTTTCAGATTCAAGAGAGCGGCTCTCTCGTCCTCCAGGCGAGCAAGAGGCGGAAATCACTTGCAGTGAAACAACCATCATGATTAGTGGAACAATGGAGATGTGAAGAGAAAGGCCCATCCTAATCAATACAGAAGCTCACGAATGATTTCTTTTACGAACAATCTCGCAGAGGGCAGTGAGTAGGTTGAGGCTTTTTATACAGGGTGACTTGCGGAGCTATCGGGACCATATAAAAAACTGTTAGGAAAATTATGATCATAAATTAATTCTTTCAACTAATTGAGGATAAATATTCATTAAATTAAATATTCTTGTGGAAAGAATGCTTGATAGCAATGGTGCTGATCTCTTTCTCGGACCATCAATTCCACTATCCCATATCACACTGCAAATCCCTATCCATCTGAAATGTATAGACTTATTAGTATTTCAAGACAACAACTTTTTGTCATCATTAATTGGTGGTTCATTAAAATATTTCCACACGTAATTAAAATATTAAAAGAAGATGAGAATGGACTCACAGACCCATATCACACTGCAAATCTCTATCCATCTGAAATATATATATATAGATTTACACACAGATTCTTTTGTCGTCATTAACTGGTGGTTCATTTTAGAACGATACTTTTTGATTGTGCCAACACACCATTAAAATTAAGGCTAAATTTTCCACACGTTATTACAATATATATTTGCATGTCTCAATCTCGTAGAAAAAATGCTTGGTAGGTCTCCCTTGCCCATCTCACACTGCAAATCCGTGTCCTTCTTACTTGTTGATTGTGTCAGAAAAAAAAATATATAGATTTATTAGAAATATTATCAACCATTAAAATAAAGGCATGGTTTATCTTCCCGGCCAGTTGTCTTGTAAAGAGAAAATAACGTTCTTTGTTTGCTGGCTTGACTACAAGTCACGGAGAAGTAAATTAATTTGCAGAGGGCAGCGAGGAGGTTGGGACTTGCAGAGCTATCGGGACCGTAGAAAAACGGCATGCCTGCAATTCTTTTCCCCTCCGCTTCCGTTTCGACCATCTACCCCCTTCATGGTTATATTAAAAACCTTGAGATTTGAAGGAATCCTCATCTGGCAACAGTTGACCCAATTCTTTTATATATATAATTTAAGATGTTAATCTTAAATAAATATCAATATATAATTAGTCTCATATATTTATGAAAAAACAAATTATGCAAGATTTTTCCGAAAATTATTATCAGAAAATTCATTCTTTCAACTATTTGAGGATAAATATTCATTAAATTAAAGTAGTTTTGCAAATAGATTCTTGTGGAAAGAATGATTGATAGCAATGATGCTGCTCTCACGGACCATTCCACAATCCCATATCACACTGCAAATCCCTATCCATCTGAAATGTATAGACTTATTAGTATTTCAAGACAAATTCTTTTGTCATCATTATTTGGTGGTCCATTTTAGAACGATGCCTTTTGATTTGTGTCATCGTTATTAAAATAAAATTGTCTCAATCTCGTAGAAAAATAGCAATGGTCTCACATGCCCATCTCACACAGCAAATCGTTGTCCATCTTAATCTTTTCTTGTATTTTGCCAACACCATTAAAATTAAGGCATGATTTTCCACGCCACTTTGAATATTATTCTTTACTTTCTTTAGCTTGCACGACTTGGTGGTTAAAAGTTACCCCTTTTGAAATTTAGTATTTTATATATTGATGTTATTTACATGATATATATTATATATTCAATTTGTTAATAGTTAGAAATGCTAAGGAGATAATGACAATGCAAAGTATATTTATTTTTAATTTAAAAACTTGTATTGTTTTTTTCTAATTTGAATACTTATTTTCACAAAATTCAATTAATAAAAATTCAAAACTCTTTCTAGATAAGTCTAACTTGAAAAACAAGTAATAAGCTTGAATACAAGCAAAACAGAAGAAAACCTTCTCTGTAAAATTAACTTACTATTCTCTCTTTTCAATATATTACACAGCTTGCAAAACAAAGCTGGAATGAGATACATTTATAGCAGAGGGATACTACACTACGCAGCAGCTCATAGGACAGGTGTATAGCAAGAATCATTTCTTGTTATGTACCACGTCTGGCATTACGGCTGGTTGCTGCTTTGTATTGCATATTGTTGCATGGTTTTTGTTGTGTCTGTTCTCTGCAGCTTTATCAAACAATTCTGCAATTCTGTTTTGTGCAGGTGCCAGCTTGGATGATGACTCAGCAGTGCTCTCCAATCCTTTCATTCTAACATGCCCCCTCAAGCTGTGGTGTGGTGAGTGAACAACACCCAGCTTGTCTTTGAGTTTAATGTACTGAGATATGGTCAATGGCTTGGTGAGGATGTCAGCCACTTGTTCTTCAGAAGGAATGTATCTCACATCGATTTCTTTGTTCAAAACGTTGTCCCTGATGTAATGAACATCTATTTCAATGTGCTTTGTTCTTGAATGGAATACTGGATTGGCTGCAAGTTGTTTGGCTCCCATATTATCACACCAAATTACTGCAGGCTCGTGGTTATGGACACCAATTTCTGTTAACAAAGAGTTCAACCATATAATTTCTGTGCTTGCTTGTGCTAAAGCTCTGTATTCAGCTTCAGTGCTTGATCTTGCAACAGACTTTTGTTTTCTTGAACTCCAACTGATCAAATTGCCTCCAAGATACACACAATAACCTGATGTGGATTTGCGATCATCCAATGAACTGGCCCAGTCTGAATCGCAGAAACTTTCTATGGATAAATTGGGAGCAGCTGTGAATTTTATACCTTCACCAATGGATCCAGCTAAGTATCTCAGTATGCGCTTGCATGCTTGCCAGTGATTCTGAGTTGGTGCTTGTAAGAATTGACTCAATTTGTTGACAGCAAAGGCTATATCAGGGCGACTTAGCGTGAGGTACTGAAGGGCCCCTATGGTGCTCCTGTAAAGGGTGACATGTTCGAAGGGATCACTGTCTTGAAGATGGAGTTTGTTGCTGTGATTCATTGGTGTTGGGCAAGGATGAGCTTCAATCATGTTTGTCTTCTTGAGAAGATCAAGTGTGTACTTGGTTTGAGACAAATGAATCCCGTCAGCCCCCCTTGTTGTCTCAAAGCCAAGGAAGTATGTCACTGAGCCAAGTGTTTTAAGAGCAAACAAGGTCTGAAGATGAGAAATGATTCTGCGAACTTGCTGGGACTGATTATCTGTAAACAAGATATCGTCAACATAGACTAAGGCAAACATGAGAGCATCCCCATTTCTGTAGATAAAGAGAGAGGTATCAGCTGTGGAATTAGTGAAGCCAAGTTGAAGAAGAGAGTTTCGGAGCTTGTCAAACCAGGCACGAGGGGCCTGCTTGAGGCCATAAAGAGCTCGATGTAAACGGCATACTGCAGAGGGATTTGCAGCATTAACATAACCAGTAGGCTGCTCCATAAAAACCTCTTCCTCTAGAGTGCCATTTAAGAAGGCATTATTAATGTCAATCTGCTGAATATCCCAGTCATATGTGACTGCAAGTGTGAAGATGAGGCGTATGGTGGATGGCTTGACAACAAGGCTGAACGTTTCAAAGAAGTCAATGCCAGGTTGTTGCTGAAATCCCTTAGCAACCAGTCTGGCTTTGTGGCGTTGGACAGTGCCATCAGCATTGTATTTGACCCTAAATATCCATTTATTATCAACAATGTGCATGTGGGATTGCCTCGAAACTAGGACCCATGTTTTGTTCTGCATGAGAGCATCAAATTCCTCATCCATAGCCTGTTTCCACGCAAGGATGGAAAGTGTCTGCTGCACAGATTCTGGTGTGGTAACAAAAGTGGTAGACGATGGTGGATTGCGAAGAATGGAAGCAATGTAAGTTTTGGGTTTGAAAATGCCAAGTTTGGACCGTGTTATCATGGGATGTGATGGGGGGTTGATTGGTGTGGGAATGGGGATAGGTTGAGGTTGGGGAGAGATGGGTGGAAGGTCTGGTGAAGTAGAAGGGGATGGACTGTGACTGGGGACAGGTGAAGAATGCAAAGAGAGGAGAGGAGTACCTTCGGATAGCAGCTGTGAGGAGTCTGTATCAGCAGAGCAAGGAGAAGAATTGGAGTCCTGCAAGTTGTTAGTTAAAAAAGGTAACCAAGAGTGATGTTGAATAGGCTGAGCAGGGGAGGAAAGTGTGGGCTGAGAGTGAGGTGTATGGGGGAAACCAGAGGCAAATGGAAAATCAGTTTCATTGAAGGTAATACTGTGAGCAATGTAAATTCGACCTGAAGGGTGTAGGCATTTGTAACCTTTGTGATTGGGGCTGTAGCCGAGAAAGACACATTTGGTTGATCTAAAATCCAACTTGTGATTGTTGTAATCTCTCAAGTGGGGAAAACAGGTGCAACCAAATACTTTGAGGAAGTTGAGATTTGGTTTGAGACGAAACAACACTTCAATTGGTGATTTGTGGTGTAGGGTGGGAGTGGAAAGGTGATTGATGAGAAAGGTAGATGTGCTAAAGGCTTCCCACCAATATTTGACAGGCATGGATGCTTGTGATAGAAGAGTGAGACCCATTTCAATAATGTGTCGATGTTTTCTCTCTGATTTGCCATTTTGGGGATGAGTGTGAGGGCAGGGTTGTCGAAAATGGATGCCTAAGGAGACAAATATAGGTGCAAGGCTACGGTATTCCCCACCCCAGTCTGATTGGACAGTTTTGATTTTGGTGTCAAATTGTCTTTCCACAAGTTTTTGGAATTTAAGGAAAGTGTCTTGAACTTCTGATTTCAGTTTCAAGGGAAAAATCCATGTGAAGTTACTGTAATCATCCACAAAATGCACATAGTACCGAAAACCATCTTTTGACAAATAAGGGGAAGGACCCCATACATCAGTATGTATTAGCTCAAGGGGTTTATGTGTGACTGTAAAAGATGACTGGTAATGCTTATGTTTGGATTTTCCAATGTTACAGGCATCACAGAACGTAAGTTGATTCTTGAAAGAAAGATGTTCATCATTCAACATGTGTTTCATTACATTGATATTAGGATGACCAAGGCGCATGTGCCATAAGTCAAGCTTAGGAATTGAAGATGAAGTTTGGGCAAATAAAGACAGAATTGAAGACTGAAAGGAAAAAGGTTTTGCTGGGAAATTGAAAACTGGTTGTGAAAGATGTGGAGCAGGTAGGATCTTGTGTATACGCAGCTGATACAGACCATCACAGAGTGTTCCCCGAAGAAGCTCCTTCCTTGTATAGCGATCCTTCATAATGCAACAATTATGATGAAGCTCAACAAATACAGGATTGTCAGTAGTGAGTCTTGCAATAGATAACAGATTTTTGGCAATTTGTGGCACACATAATATATTGTTTAAAATGAATGAGGTATGTGTTTTGGAATTGTATAAAACATTGCTGCCTAAATGAGTGATAGGTAAGGATTGACCATTGCCTATGATGAGGTGAGAGTTACCTTTGTAGTCTGTTTTGGAATGCAAATTTGAAGGGTCTGCTGTGATGTGGTTGGTTGCTCCACTGTCAAGATACCATGCATTATCAGAAGTTGAGGCATTGGATGAGGAGTAATAGGCCTGTTGGTTGTCATGGTTTCCACGTTGATTTGGCAGTGGAGGTCTGAAACCTTGACTGGTATTATTCTGGCCTTGATAAGCAATGTCAAAACGATGGTAGCATTTCAATGCTATGTGTCCAGACCTATTGCACAGTTGACACAGAGGAGATCTGTTGCTTCTGTTCCACCTTCCTCTACCACGGTTTCTGCCAGGTGTATAGTTGCGACCTGGAGAGTTGGATGGATATCCATTGAAGCCTTGAAGATTCAGTGACTTGCGAAAATGTGTTGCAAAGTTTGCACTTGGTGTGAGATTATCTGAAGTCAGGGGACTGTTGAGCTGCTCAAGCCTCATTTCTTGGCTTTGCAGCATGTACTGGACCTCTTGGAGAGTTACTTGATCATGTCGTGAGGTTAGATTCACCACAACAGAATCATAGTCATGGCCAAGTCCTCCAAGGATGTATAATATCAGTTCATCATCTGATATTTGTTGACCAGCAGAGACTATAGTTTCAGCTAGAGATTTCATTCTCAGCATATAGTCATGAACTGATAAATTTCCCTTTTTGAGAGTCTGAAGTTGGAACCTCAGTTGGAGAATGCGGGCTTTTGAGTGAGTGGTGAAGAGGGCTTCAAGAGTAAGCCATACCTCTCGGGAGGTGTTACATCGAACTATATGCCCAAACATGGATTCTGAAATAGAATTGAGAAGCCAACTCATGATGGCTTGATCCATGCGAACCCAGATATTGTAGTCTGGGTTAACTTGTCTGCTTGACTCAGATTCAGTGGAGTCATTTGTAAACTGTGATGGACATGGTGTGTTGCCAAGAACATAATCTTCAAGATTATGTGCACGAAGTGCTGGGGTGACTTGGGATCGCCAGAAGGAATAATTGGCTCTGTCTAGTTTAAGTGTGATTGGGGCCAAATTTTGGAAAATTGATGAATTTGGAGGTGCAGCTGACAGTGTTTGAACTGTATTTGTTGTAGTGGCTGAGTTTTCATTTTGAGAGGATTTTTCTGGGGATGAAGCCATGGACGTCAGTCACTAGGCTCTGATACCAACTTGAAAAACAAGTAATAAGCTTGAAAAACAAGCAAAACAGAGAAAAACCTTTTCTGTGAAATTAACTTGCTATTCTCACTTTTCAATATATTACACAGCTTGCCTGAACAAAGCTAGAATGAGATATATTTATAGCAGAGGAATACTACACTACGCAGCAACTCATAGGACAGGTGTATAGCAGGAATCATTTCTTGTTATGTACCACGTCTGGCATTACGGCTGGCTGCTGCTTTGAATTGCATATTTGTTGCATGTATTTGTTGTGTCTGTTATCTGCAGCTTTATCAAACATTTCTGCAATTCTGTTTTGTGCAGGTGCCAGCTTGGATGATGACTCAGCAGTGCTTTCCATTCCTTTCATTCTAACAGTCTAGATTGATTTTTTATTTTATTGTTGTACAATAAAAATATTTTAAAAAATAGAGAAATTTAAAATAAATATGTTTTTTACAATAGTTTTAGAGTTAAATTAGAGTAAATTTAATATTTTAAAAAATAGAAAATAGATAGAAACATGTATTTTTCACTCTCACTATCTTTGTATTTTATATAACGGTAATTCAATGCTTACGAATTCAAAGTTCAAGGTTCACTCCAAATGTTGCTCTAGCCAGATAGTTGAACTTTTGTTCTTCACTTGATTTATTTTATTTTTATTCTCTTCCACTTGCTAGCCTACAAGTTGCTCGGGTGTTCCTACAAAGTGTTCAACAATTAGTAGAATATGATCAAGAGATTATTGAGAATTCAATCTCCACTTTCATCATAACCGGAACGTTGTAAAAAGAAATCGACCTTTAAATTCTGGATGATTATTTTAATGATTTATTTTACATATATAAACAAAAGTGATTTGCTCATAATATGTAACTATTAAAATATATGAAGTAGATCTGCTGTCAAATTGAAACACATCAAAATATATAATTTTGGAAGCTTTTCGTCAGAAAAACACTTGAATTTTCTGTATACGAACTCTCTTGACCGTCAGAATCAAATATAAGAGTTAATAAGGATTTCATAATAGATTGGAAATGGAGAAAGCGCTATGCTGCTACATTCTATAAGTTGTTACAACCATACAACACTGATGTATCAATCTTTCTTTTGTAGAGAAAGATAGATAGGATTTCATAATTGCTTGTTTAATTTTTGTTTATATATCATACTTTAAGTGGGGTAACCATGTGGCTTTTGGAGGGCGCCATTAAAAGGTTCGAATTCCCGTGAAGCCAATCCTGGCAACGAGTACAGATATGATAACCAACTGTAGGCTTATGGATATGGTATGCTTGGACTCCATTAGTGAACATGCATGTGCAACTTGTTGAAGATCATGGATATCAAGACTGCAGCAGATGAAGATCAAGTGTTGAAGTCCTAGTCTGATTCTAGCTTTAGTATTTAGCTTAGTATTAAGATTAGTTGTAGGACAATTGCTTAATTAAGATCATGTTGATCAGATTGCTTTTATTTCTAGCTTAGGTGCAATTTGAATTTTAGGACTTATCTAGTACAAGAAGAAGTTGTAATCAACTATACCTCTTGTAAACATTTCAATTTTGTTATAAATAAAGAAAAGGGATGGTAGTAACCTCACCTCGATTTTGCCTATTGAAATCAAAACTCTGTTCTTGCTTGTTCTTAAAATCTGGGCAAGTGTTCTTGGTGTTCTTCATTTCTGGGCAATTCCAGAAATTGATTTGAACAGTGACAGTTTTTGGCTATTAAAACTGTTTTTGTTAACTTTCGTTGACTTTCTTGTTTTTGATTTCCACACAACTAGACTGTCTTACACTATGAATTTTGCAGGTGTTTCTGTAAAACTGCTGTTTTTAAGTGCAACATGGCTGGAATTCCTGCTGTGGTTACTCATGTTGTGGACAGTATGACAGAGAATTTTGCCTCCATGTGTTTGTGCCGATCAGTCATCTCACCCCTGTATTTCATACTTTGAAGATTAAAACTAAGATCACATGTTATTGGTTTACACAAATTTAACCAGCTTAATATCCAAAATGATTTTAGAACAATCCCAGTTCAATTTAGATTGGACTCTTAACTGTCCAGTTCAGGTCTAATAACGATGGGTAGCATGATTTGTTTGTAAGATCCATCTTTGGGTAATTAATCTTGAAATTCAATACATATGATTGAACGTTAATCTTTTGGAGCAGGTCAGGCTCATTTTCTTGTGATCGTTTGCCCCCCTCCCCCGATCTCTTAAATGCTAACAATTTGGTGCACTTGATAAATCACTTTTGCTAATTTCACATCAGAAAGTCGTATGATTGCTTTATGGTCATCTCTCTCGTAGAGGGATTTTTCTTTTTTGTAATCTTGCGTCTACATTCATGTCCTTCCAGGTCCACAGTTTCATAAAGAAAACATCTAATTCACAGAAAGATCATATTAGACTAACTGGATGTCCTGTTTTCTACTTGTTTATTTATTTATTTTAGTTGCACACTCCGTATGTGTGAAATGGTCTTCCTAAAATTGTACTAACCAGTTTTACACCTTCAAACTAATGACCTGGCTTATAATTTCAACGCTCATTCAAGAGTGAAGTTTTTCTGCATCAGCAACGTCGCTGCTCTATCTTGTTGGTCTGGAAGAGTTCCTTGATGAACAAGAACCTGATGCTTCAACTCCTTTCCAAGTTATTATAACAAAGAAGCATACTCAAAGATGTTCTTGCCTTGATTAAGACTCCAATCTTAGTTATTCAACAAATAAGAAGAAATCTACGTGAGTGAGTGATGGAAACTTTCACTAATTAACATCTTAGCCCTTATAAAACTGTCAGGGCTGGAAACTTGGTTTTCCCAGGAAGTAATGAGTGATGTAACCTCTTCATCAGGAACTTGCTTACTAATTAACATCTCATTTATGTGAGGTATAAGATGGTCTCATGTTCGGGATTTGCTCTGTGGTTTACGTTGGTACATGTTGATGAAATCATGAGGTTGCAGGGAAACTGAACTCCAAAGGATATTTTAGAATTGGTGCAGAGTCATCCTTTCCATCAGCAAGTGGATTCTTTTACTGGTGTAAGAAATGCGAGGCTGATCCTTCTTGTTCTGTCTCTTGTCCTTTTGATGATAGCCAATTTTACAAGGTTGGTTTAACTCTTCTTTTTGTTTGAAGGTTCTCGTAACTGGACAAATAGATTTGTCTCAATTTGGGATCAACCCTGGTAAATGTGAGTGGTTTGTGGTTCTCTCAAGAATCTCTATCTTAGCAAAGATGCATGGTTTTCTCTTTAGCAAATCATTTACTCATGCTCATCAGCATTAACTAAAATCTTTAGTTAAGTCTTTCTTGGGAAATTCCAGTTAGGGTTGAAACTAATGATTATATAACCTTGTTCGGCCTAACCTGAACTACCTCTTCCTCCGCAATCATGAATTATCTCGATCTTCCCAATACTGGTTAGGGCACACGCCCATATATATTATTTCGAGTTTCAAGAAGTCACGCTCTATGTAGGCATGGAGATAATTTCCCACACCAAATCATAATAAAAATTTATCCTCTTTAGTAATCTATTTTATTTTAATACACAGTTTGCCAGACCCAATCCAGAATACCAAGACATCCTCTTCTTAATCAAGGTACACGTTATGAGTCCTAAGCTTTATAATAAAATCATAGAGCCATCAGTGAAGAAACTCCATCATTATATGTCAAACAAGCTACAAACAAAAACAAAACACAAATGAAAAGCAATATAAACTTATTTAAATCTTGAAAGTACAATACATGACGATGCACCGAGTCTTAGTACCATCGAGATACAAGGCTATGAAAATTTGAACTTGGATAAAATGGGAAGATTGTCCACCATGAAATAATAGCAATTGGTGATGTTCACCTCAATAAAGTAAAACCAAGCTCGTCGCCAATAAGGATTTATGTACAGAACTGCCCCTATCACCAACAACATCATGATGTATGCAACCCCGAAACTCACATAGAAAACCTCCATGTCCATGAAGCCACCATTAGCTTCGTTTTTCATTGAAGTTGGCGTTGGTGATGGTGGCATATCAGGATTACAAGCTTTGGGTAGTGGTTGTCCACAAAGAAAAGGGTTACCCTTATAAGAGATCTCTTCAAATGTGGCAAGCTGTGCGACTCTCGCAGTGTCTTGCCGGACATATTATTGTGTGCTAAATCGAAGCGACTAGAAAATACAGTCCAGTAAGTTGAGGAGGGATTTCTCCTTCCAATTTGTTGTATGAAAGATCTAAGCTCTCTATTTCTTTTAACCTTGAAAATGTTGGTGGAATTGGCCCAATCAAAGTATTGTGCGAGAGGTTTAACACCTTGATCTCGCTAAGGTTTCCAATCTCAAGAGGAATCTCTCCTGTGAAGTTGTTGCATGAGAAATCAATTCCAGTAAAGTACTCGATAGTGCTTCCACTATAAAGAAGGGGTACATTCTTCGTAGTAAACTCGAAAGTTTGTTGATTCTCATAACTGTCTGTGTCTTGGGAAGGATGAGCAGATATAGTCCAAGAGAGGATATTACCAGAAAGATAATTGTGAGATAGATCAATAAGGGTTAATTGCTCCAATCTGCATAATTGATTTGGGATCTCACCTTCAAGATTGTTATGACTCAATAGTAATAATCTCAACTCAGATAGCTCTCCAATCCATTCTGGAACTCTACCAGATAAATTATTACGCGAAAGATCTAATTCCAGTATCCCAGAGAAGTCGTGGAACTCCAATATGATCGGTCCTTGCAACTTATTTCTAGACAAATGTACATATCTTAATTTCGGAGAAGCATCGAATCTTGGTGGCAAAGGACCAGAGAGGTTGTTCCTTGATAGGTCCAAGAACTCAAGAGAAGACATATTCCCTATCCATCCAGGGATATGCCCTTGCAAGCTGTTGTTTGAAAGTATTCTTCCCGTTAAAAAATTGTTGGACAGGTCTAATAGTTGTAGTGAGCTCATGCTTCCCAACGAGGAAGGAATGCTTCCCGTCAAATTATTGTTGGAAAGGTCTAGCACTTGCAGCGAGCTCATGCTACCCAACGAGGAAGGAATGCTTCCATCAAAACCATTATCTGACATCATTAGAAATTCTAACCCCGGAAAATACGATCCGATTTCTGCAGGAATTTGGCCTTGAAAATTATTCATGGATATACTTAGGACTGACAAATTCACATGAGAACTCCTTGGCAGTAAGAATGGACCCGAAAGAGAGCAGTTTTCTAAATAAAGACTTTTGAGGTATGTGTTGTTCTCTATCAACCAGCTTGGGAACTCTCCCTTTATTTGGGTGTTTGAAAGAACCAAATGTTGTAGGTTGAACTGATGGCAAAGAAATTTAGGAAATGCTCCCGCACCTTGTCCACGACCGCTCAAAGAGAGGGACTCTAACTGGAAGTTTGGGATTAGATTATGATCATCTTCTTCTGCGTATATTTGATTGTCCCCACCATCAAAATACTTGAGCTTTGAAAGGTTGTATAATGGTCTCAACGACATAGGTATTTTCAAGTGATTGGAAGTGAGATCTAGTCGTTGAAGGGATGTCAACTTTGCCAGGCACTGAGGCAAGAATCCACTGAGATCATTGTCATACATATCTAGATCTTGGAGATGATTTAAATCACATAGATCTGATCACATTATCATTTAGGAAAACTTAAACTCTGAGTGTAGGTAATAGGAAAATTTATAACCCATAGAGAGAGAGGAAAAATATAACTCTGTAGATAATTGACCATTTAAACTGCAACCCGACAACCATAAAGTTTTGAGAGAGGTCATCGTTCGATGATTTGAAAGATGCTGCTTGCTATTAAGAGTAGACCCACTCATATCCAAGAGCTCCAAGTTCTTGAGGTTGAGAAAGTCCGCCACAACCACGAAGAAGCAATTCTTATAAATAAAATGAAAGAGTTAACAAGAAGCAACTTGTTGAATAATAAGGATTTCAATGCAGTTAATAGTTAAATTTGAAATTTATTTGTCTCTCTGTTTTTTTTTTAAAAATCAAATGGATTTGAGAAATTTTCAAAAATTGTCTAAATAGGCAATGAAAACATAAGAGAGGAATTCTAATTGTTATGGTCAATGATAAGTAATAGTGGAGATGATATTTATTAATATTTTAAAACACTAACATTTAAAAAAAAGTTAAATAAAATTTGTTGTGGCCAAGATCTAATGAGATTGTAACTTAAAAATTGATCCTAATGATTGCAGTAATTGATATGTAAGAGTCATCAACCTTAAATTACCTTGGGAGATAGGTAATTGGCCATTTATACTGCAACATTGTAACTTTAAAGTTTTGAGTGAGGTCATCATTCCGATGGTTTGGAAGATGTTCCTGCTATTGTGAGTAGAGTAACTCAAATCCAAGAGTTCCAAGTTCTTGAGGTTAAGAAAGCCTGCTACAATCACGAAGAAGCAATTAATTATAAAGAAAATGAAAGAGTTAACAAGAAGCAACTAATTGAATAATAAGGATTTGAATGCAGTTAATTTCTATATTTGAAATGTAATTCTCTCTGTTTTTTTTTAAAAAAATCAAATGGATTTGGGAAATTTTCAAAAATTGTCTAAATAGGCAATGTAAACATAACAGAGAAATTCTAATCGTTATGGTCAATGATAAGTAACAGTGGAGATGATATTTATTAATATTTTAAAACACTAACATTTTTAATATTTGAATTTAAAAAAAAAAGTTAAATAAAATTTGTTGTGGCCAAGATCTAATGAGATTGTAACTTAAAAATTGATCCTAATGATTGCATTAACTGATATGTAATAGTCATCAACCTTAAATTACCTTGGGAGGTAGGTAATTGGCCATTTAAACTGCAATCTCGCAATGTTAAAGTTTCGAGAGAGGTCATCATTCGATGGCTTGAAAGATGTTGCTTGCTATTTAGAGTGTTGTCACTCAGATCCAAGAGTACCAAGTTCTTGAGGTTAATAATTCCTGCCACAATCAATCATGTTCATGAAGAAGTAGCTTATTGAATAATAATGAGGATTTTTTTATTTGAAATTTAATTCTGTGTAATTGCTCAATTTAAATTCTAATGGATTTGAGAGTTCTTCAAAAGTTGTTTAATAGATACCAATAACATAACAAGGGAATTCTATACATACACGTCTAATCATAGCAGACATTTGTTAATTTACCTTGGAAAGGTACAACGCCGCTCAGTGCTCGCAAATATAGATTTTTCAAAGAAGGCAGTGCTCCAAGGCTTTGAAGGGAGTTTTCATCTAGAGAACAACCGCCCAGATCCAAGTCTTCTAGTGAGCTTAAATTTCGCAAATCTGTATGAAAGAAAGAAAGAAAAGGATGTTTTTTCAAATTGAGTTTTTTAATTAAACAAACATCATGATGTTACTTACCGTCACCTAATATTCTTCCTCTTAAATCGTTGTTGCCCAGATCAAGACTCGTGAGGTTTGGGAATGATCCTAATGATTGTAGTAACGTCTGAAAGCTACTTCCATAGGCTGTGATATTACTTAGGAAGAGAGTACTCAAGCTGGTTGGACCTGCAAGTATAGAAAGGTTTTCCAAATGCATAAAATAATTAATAATAAAATGGGCTCAGATGTGAATTTGTTACTTACCTCTAGAGGCTACCACTTTGGTAATATTGTTACCGCTCAAACCCAAGGTCTCCAAATTGCTCGAACATTCTTGATATACATAAAAATAATAATTATTATTAATTAATTCACTATAAAAGATAATTCAATTTAATAAAGAAAATGATAGGTATATATAAAATAAATTAACCTTTCAAATCTATTATCCCCTCAAGTCTATTGTGACCTATATCTAGTATTTTAAGAGACGAAAGCCCGTCCACGTATGAGAGAATATCTGTTATCGAGGCGATTAGAACGCAAGTAAAGTACCTCCGACTTGCTCATTTTAAATGGTTGATAAACACCTGTAAAAATAAAAATATATAAATTAATTGAGACCTGAAAGGATATTATTGGTGTAATTTAATTTAATAACGGTAATGAAATGGTAGCATCACGGCATCAACATATCAACCTTCATTTATTATAAGAAATAACAAACACGTAGGTACAGTTAATATTAAATCTGAAAGCAAATTAACCTTTGTTCTCAACCCAACCAGCTATCTGATTATCCGACAAGACGAGCCATTCAAGTTCTTGAAAAGGAAGAAACAAGGAGGCATTCAAGTACCAGTCTCCGACTCCCCATTCCATACTGTCTGTAAAGATCGAGTCCGCCGACTCGACCTGTATCGTCTGCTGCACCATAAACGTTCCCAATCACGGCAGCGGGCATCGCCTTTCCTCCAGTGGGGAGGGACGTGCCGTTGGGATAGTTGAGAGAATCTTTCAGATTCAAGAGAGCGGCTCTATCCTCCTCCAGCGAGCAAGAGGCGGGAAATCACTTGCAGGAAACAACCATCATGATGAGTGGAACAATGGAGATGTGAAGAGAAAGGCCCATTCTAATCAATACGAAGCTCACGAATGATTTCTTTTACGAACAATCCTGCAGAGGGCAGTGAGCGAGGTTGGGGCTTTTATAGAGGGGACTTGCGGAGATATCGGGACCATTATCATCCCCGTAAAA
Source organism: Salix exigua (assembly GCA_032356905.1). Taxonomy (NCBI): domain Eukaryota; kingdom Viridiplantae; phylum Streptophyta; class Magnoliopsida; order Malpighiales; family Salicaceae; genus Salix; species Salix exigua. The sequence continues at coordinate 93,224 of CM063605.1, forward strand.
ACAAAGCAAGATTGTTAGTAAAATTATTATGAGAAAATTAATTGTTTCCACATTTACCTTGCATGGATCTTAAAAGTTACACTCGATTGTAGAGGGTCGTTGTATTACTCGGAACCATCAACATGCATCTGAAGAGAAAGGCCCATCAACATGCATCTTGCGGTGGAGGGGACTTGCGGAGCTATCGGGACCATATAAAAAACTGTTAGGAAAATTATGATCATAAATTAATTCTTTCAACTAATTGAGGATAAATATTCATTAAATTAAATATTATTGTGGAAAGAATGATCGATAGTAATGGCGTTGATCTCTCTCTTGGACCATTCCACTATCCCATATATATATCACATTACAAATCCCTATCCATCTTAGATGCATGTTTAGACTTATTAGTATTTCTTTCTCTGTTTAATTCCTTTCGCCTTCCATGAGTACAAAGTTCAAAACCCAAAATTTATAGAACCACACAAAGAATTAAGCGACCAGACTTGACCGAGTCAGCCGGACTTGTGGAAAGAACGCGTGATAGCAATGGCGCTGCTCTCACGGACCATTCCACTATCCCATATATATATCACATTACAAATCCCGATCCATCTTAAATACTTTTTGACGTTAATTGTGGAAAAACGCTGGATAGCAATGGTCTCACATGCCCATCTCACACTCGCAAATCCCTCTCCATCTTACTTGTAAATTTTAATCGGATTACTTGATCGAGTAAGGAAGTTCATAACAAAATTTATTTGTTCATTCTACAAGTTAATTCGGTGACTCATTAATTTGAAACTTAACTTGAGCTATTTTATTTTAAATTAGTTTATAAGTTAATTTAATTAAATCTACGTTTCTTTATATCAAGAAATACATTATTTGGTTTTAAAAATCATAAAAGATACCTTTCCACATTTACCTTGCATGGATCTTAACAGTTACACGAAATGTACAGGGTCGTTGTATATATATATTAAAAGGTTAGAGACAAGAGGGTTTGAACAAGCTGGAATAGCTCAGTTGGTTAGAGCGTGTGGCTGTTAACCACAAGGTCGGAGGTTCAAGCCCTCCTTCTAGCGAGTTCCCTTTCTTTTTCTTAAATTTTAAGCGAGTTTTATTCTGGCGAATGCATGATATTATCATTTTCTTAAGAGATCTTTGAAAGGAAAACTTTTGAATCCAAAATTAAGAGGCAGAATATTTTTTGGAAAGAATAAAGAATGAAAGCATGCATGCTGGCTTTACTATTTATGTTGATAAATTAAATTCTGTACCCTGAATCCGATTCTTTCTAGTAACACTTGAATCCTTGAAAGTCAACTCAGACTTTCAAGACCGCCTTCCTGACATAACTTGAGATTAATCCAAGAAAAAAAAACAAAAACAGGCAAAACATTGTGATAAATATCCCATTGAAAAGAAAAAGAAAAAAAATGATGGGTTGATATATAAAATGATTTATCAATCCATTAATTCAAGTACTCATGCAGGTCCATGAATGAATCATTCCAATTCAATAATTTGGTATCATTTAGGTTTTTGTTTTCAATTTGAGGATTAAGGGCAGAAAATTTACTAGAAACACTTCTGAATAACAAAGGTATTAACTAAATACACACACGACATTAAGGATATGAAACTGATCTAACTGGGCATGCAGATGAGAGGGAACCTTATCACACCACTCTATCTGAAGTCCAAGAATAAATTCCCGTTGACATAATATTTTGCCACTTCTTGTGATCATATCTAATTTGGATGAAAATAGAATAAATTGATCTAGCTAGTTGCATTGATACCCTTACGTGGCGTGATGGCCTGGTAGAGATTTTGGGCTATAAAACGTCGACAATGCTGCGCAAGATTGAGAAAAAAGAGAGTGGAGATGTTCTTGATGCTTATCTTGAGGGTCTTCCATGAAAAGATAAAGAGTAGAGATCGAGCCAAGAATGACTTGCCGGCAGGCTAGCAATTGCGACGGAGCAGCAATCTGCATGCATGCCGGAATGAGAGTATTCCGCCGCCAGGTTGTTCTTGGCTCAACTTTGCTCTTCGTTTTCTCATGCGAGCCTCTCAAGATCGCTGATTTCCTGGGACTATGTTCTTTATCTTCGCTGAAGGTTTATTTTAATTTTATGCATTTTTTTTGTGTAAACCTATTTTATAGATAACCCATGTGATGAGGGATGGTGATTTTTTACTTTTGAATATTAAGTTTCGTCGGTTTATATGTGATCAATTCACTAAGGGGTCTATTGGTAGCAATCCTAATTGTTGTGTACGTTTATCAAAAAGTAAAAAAAAAAAAAAAAAACATATTTATCGATAAAATAATTCTCATCCATTTCTTATTCACAGGATTTATTTGGACACTATTAGTTTTTTTTATAAGATAAACTCTGGCCTATTTTATTATAAATAAAAAATAGCTGGAACCTTAAAATAACCCTCTAATAATAAATTATTACGTTAGATCAAAAGAATTATTCACACACACACACACACACACACACACACACATATATATATATATATATGATTAATCTTGGGTAATCAAAACTCTCCTTGAGGTAATCATGTGAGCTACACCTCCACGAATTACAATATTCTGTTTAGTAATTGCTTTCGCTGTCATTTTTAGATCTTTTCTTTTCTTTTCTTTTCTTGCAGAAAATCTTTGAAGAAGAATCGTCATGGAACTTTTTTATTTTATTTTTTTGTTGATCTATGTTCATGACAATACACCCTCATCGTCATGTAAACCATTTTACACGTAGTTAAATTTCTCTACTTCAGCTTGGGTTATACGCTCCCCACAGCTTGAGATTATAATGATCTGTCTTGGGTACTCTTCGTCCCTTAGATTTCTTGCCACTTTTGTAACTTAATTTGTTCTAAAACATTAATTTTGATACTGTCATGATTTCATCTATTCGACTCCCAAATGTTGTACGAGGAATGGGGATTGGAGTCACTCCATGGAACCTCCAAAGAGGTCATGCCAATGTTTGTACGAAGAAGGTTATACAGACACTCAATAATCAAATAAAAACATCTGCTCAACAGCTTTGATTGCAGAAGAAGGAAGCATAATCTCAGAGCACCAGTTCTGAAAATCATTAATGCAATTAATGAGTTCCAATCTGAAAAAACAGAGATCAGAAACGTACTTTATACGTTGAAGATTCAAAGCATGAGCATTAGACAGGCTTTTGTGTACAAAATCTCACTCTTCCAAGGATTAAGTTTCTGTCCATGCAAAAGATCATTAAGTTTACCTGTCATAACTTGGATATATATATCTTGAACCGAATTCACATTTAACTAAGTTTTGTAGCAATAAGTTGTAACGAAGCTTGATTGAACGTATTATACAGGATAGATTTTAGAAATAACAGAGATATAGAGGGAGGATGAACATGTTTTAACCATTGTTTTAAACTAATGACTTGACTCGATGGATTGACCCTTCATTTGAGTTCTAGGTTAGGCTGGTTTTCAATAAAAAAAAAATAGATGAGAAGTTAACTCGGAATAACTCAGTCAAAAACTCAAATTGACCCATTGACTTTTTTTCTCTCGAAATAATGTTATTTCTAGTTTTTTATAAAATAAAAATAATTAGTTTGATCTTACTAATCCCAGTCAACCAATCCAAACTGGATTAACACGCCATTCCCCATTAGTAACAGGGAGTGATCAAGTAAGCTATATATATATATATTTTCGCTCTGTTTTGCAATTTTCGTCCTAAAAAAAGGGTTGATGATAGTGAGTGTGCACATGCATTTGCAGGAGGAGGATTGGAACAAGCTCACACATATGGAGTCATACCACTTTCATGGCAAGATGAGCTGCTGTTTTTTAATCCTATTCACATGCTATGATCATCCATAGCTGTCTGATGCGGTCATAGTATAATGTTAGTTGACTTTAAAGTTTCTCAATGTTATTAGTAATTAAATTATAATGCAATTTAATCTCTCGTTAATGATGGAGCTAAGGTGCCAATTAAGCAAAACACAGCTAGATCTTGTAATTAACCATATCTAAATGTAAATGTCACCTAAATCCACAGGAGAAATTTGTTGAATCGAGGGCTAAACAATCCTCAAGTCTCCTAAATCCCTACATAATTTACAATAATATTTGAAAAGGTTTAAAATCAAATAATTAATTAAAAATATTGTTGAGAATGTGGAGGCCGTAATGTTGGATGATGGGCTTTAGGGCACACTAGGCAATTATTTTGGCACTAAGCAAGTGGGGTTAGGGGGATAGATCTCTAATGAAGGAGTTTAAGAATCTAATTAAGAGGTGTGATTAGCTTATGGCTGTCCCAAGAGACGAAAACATGACAGCTAATTAGGCCCCTCGTGGTAGGATGGATCGTACTCTTTCAACAATTTTGTTATGGTTTTCCTTGGAGCAGTTGACCTTACATTTTTTTTTAATTCAAGATATTAAAGCAGTAAAAGAATCTATGTGGGAGTAATAAAATTAATAAATTTTTTGAGTAAATCAATGAAAATATTATAATGCTGTTTTTATTATTATTATTATTCAAACCCCAAAAACAAAATTTCAAATGGGCTAGATCTAATATTCCATGCTATAAACTTAATAACTGACTTTTTTATTTTATTTTATTTAAAAAAAAGAGAGAGTATTTTGGGCATTCATGGATTACTTTTAATTTGTAGTGTGTCCAAATAATTGTGGCTCACGAGCCATGTTACATAAATTTTGACAGAAAATAAAAAATGAATCCTATTTTATTTTGAATGATTTGTTGAGGCCCAAAGTTAATTTTGTTTAGGTCAACAGCAGACCCTCTCCATGTGAAGAAATGTGTCATCCGAGCCAATAATAATTGCCAAAAAAAGAATTATATTATTATTAATTATTAAACATCTAATTACTTGATTGCTTCACTTTATTTAAGAAGATATATTTTTCTTTATATATATATATATATATATATATATTATTTAGATATGTGAAAGTTATGTTTAAATTAAAATTCTTAAATGAATTTAATACAAGACCCGGGTCATGAATTAGATAAATTAATCTTAATTAATTAATATAAATCTAAGATCTTGAATTACGAATACAAGTTTAATACCACCTCATAAAACTAGATCCAAAAATAATATATAGGACACGAAAATGACTTTAAAATATTTTTATTAATAAAAAAAGAAAAAGAAAAGGAGAATGCAAGCAGTTTATTACAAGGACCATTCCATGGCCATTATTAAATTATGTTGGTAGTGGCAGAGAGTATTTTCTTGGAACATTCAAGTCGATGAAATCAATGTGAGACCTTTCCTTTTCCATTCCTACATTATTGAATATTAAATAATTTGAACAAAACTATGCATTGCTTCGTTTGACCGACCCACTTGGCAGATTCAACCTTGCTTCCGAAAATACTGATCCGTAAAATTGGGAATTAAATTATTATTTTTTCTTTTATTCATTTATACCGGGGGGAGAAGTGTAAAAATATTATTCGGTCAAAACAGCACAAGTGAAATGATATCAATGTGTTTCGGTCGGTATTTGACCGAAAAATATGAAATGAGTCGAATTTAAATCGAGATAAAACGACGAGTATTTTATCTTATTTTTTAATTGATATAAAATGTTCTGATTATTTTAGCCAAAAACAAAACTGACAATCCTGCTATAAATAGATGTATGGCAATAAAAACTTGGCAAACAATTAGTAAGTATTTCTTTTAGAAAATACTAATGTTTTTTCAAGTATTTTGATCATAGCAAGCAAGATCCTACCATTTAGGGTAGTTGTTTGATGCCATTGCAACAACCCTGAAACCATCAATACAAGGACGAACTGGGTCTTAAAAACACATTTTTGTTAGGTGAGGAAAAGTCAATATCTATAAATCAAATCAAATTACAATATAAAAATTTTAAAAATAAAAGACCAATTCCCAAAAGGTAGATTTCAATCATAAGGACTCATAAAAATCCAAAGAAAATTAAATATTAAATGATAAAAGGACCAAGATTAGATATTAAATCCTCTCCATAGTGGTCTATTATAAAAGCAAGACAGAGAAAATTTGTGTGATGAATTGAAATTTCGACAAATAAATTATATTTTATTGTTTAATATTGTTTTTTTTTCTTGATTTGGAGGTTTGAATTTTTCCAACTACGCTTCCCTAGACCTGAATATCTATGGAAATTGCAGAACCCATGTCCTGCACGAAACCCCCCAAAATAAAACTTTGACCCCGTAATTATTATTTTATTTTATAATTTATAATTTCTTAAATTCCTTTTAATTTAAAAATAAGTGTTAAAATTCGAAACATATCAAACAAAATATGAAACACAAAATATTAGCTATCAAAACAAAAATGATTTTTTTAAAAAAAATATTCATAAAATAGATGTATATATAAACCGAAAATTACAAAAGAAAAATAATAAGTGGAAACGCAACGGTCACTTCCTAACATACAGCAAAACATATTTCCTTTTTTTTTTCTTTTCCTAATTTATCCATACAATAATCAAACCAAGTAGGGTCCTACTGTTAAGAAAAACCCCGTAATTAATCATTAAATGAATCATTAATCAATTTAATTACCACTTGATTAACAAAAATAATCCGCCGGCTTGAATTTCCTGCCTGTTTTTTCTGTCTGGAACAGAGCCAGACCTCCCTTAATAGCGACCGGATCATACACTTAGGAAGACTTCTCTATTTGCGTACCATTTTTAGATGTAAGAGAGAGAGAGAACTATTTATTTAGACAGAGAGACAGCCAGCAAAACAACACAGAAGAAAAAAACTCGCAACAAAACACAACACTTAAACGGATCATACGAGGACACAGAGACAGACACAAACACTCTCTTACGTCTCTCTTATGTAAATATAAAGTGCTTTCCTTTCTGGGTTTTGTTTCTTGTGTTTTTATTTTATTTTTGTGGTGTTTGGGTGGCCCCAGATCTTGAACAGCCAACAAGGGAGAGAAATATTTGATCTTTTTGAATCAAGTTTTTGAATTGATCGAGAGAATTTGAGATCTGGGCTCTTCTCTGCTCAGCTCTATCAGGTGTTGTTATTGTTTTCGGCTCATTCATTGGTTTTTTTAGTTGATAAGGGCGAGGGGGGTTTGACTCCTGTTTGTTGTTTGAGAGAACGAATTGAGGAAAAGGAAGTGAGGAGAGGAAAAAATAATTATTTTCTATGTTTGTTTTGTGTTGGTATTAAGAACTGTTGTATGGTTGCGTGGATCTAAGTGAGTGTCTTAGGCCGGTTAAGTGAATGGCTAATTCAATATACTTTTAAGTTTTAATGCAAGAAAATATTGCCTCTTTAATTTTATTGGGAACCAAACAGGGGGTGGGAAATGAAGTGTGAAGATTTTGATATTTAGGAAGGGGAGGGATTGACTTCAGTGCAATTGATTGTGCATTTTGGATTTGGATTTGGATTTGGTTTCGGAATGAGTCACGAGTTTTGTGTTTTGCCCTGGAACTGTAAGAGGGAATTGAAGTGTGAAAATCTTGATGATTAAGAATTGTTATGGATTGGTTTGACTTTTTTAAGGGGTTCGTTTCTTATATGAATTTATTGGTGCAGTAGGGGATACGGGTTTGGTTTTTGTAGTTTGGCAGATTGAGGACTTTGAATTGTTAGTATCGAACCAGGGTTTTTTTTTTTTAAGTTTCCTGATCTTGTGTTTTAGGTGATCTGTTGTCATTGTTTTGGTTTTAAATCCTCAGTTGTTCAAAAAACTCTTCACCTTTTTTTGGCTCAGTTTTTTTTCTTACATAAGGTTTTGAGTTTTAGAATTAAGGTTTTGTGCTATTAGCAAAGTAAATTCGTAAGTGCCATCAGATGGAGCTTGATTTGACCATAAATGTGCCTTCTGACATTATACCCTTTTTCCTTTTAGTTTTTTTCCTCCTTACTCTTAGATCCTCACCTACATTATTTCTCATGTTTGAAAGTTTGTTGTGCGATTTCTTGTCTTGGTTAATGGCTGTATTATTATTTCTCTGGCAATTAGTTTGGGTTAATGATGGCATGATTGTGCTGTTTTTCCTCACTTTGTTTGCCGAGGGTGTTGCAAATAAAATGGTTTTTTCTTTGTTATTGCAAAGCATTGAAGATTCTCTGCCCCATCTGTTAAGAAGCAAACTTATTCCTCTTCTTTTTTTTGTTCATGGGGTTTATAATTGACTATCAGTTATGCTATCCAAATTGGGGTATTTTAATACTTTGGATACTAATTGATGGATTTTGTTACACCAACTAATTATTTCTACTTTCTGACTTCAGTTTTTTTTTCACACTATTGGAGATTCTTTTCAATCAATTGGAGATTTTTTTTTCAATCAATTGGAAAGAGAGTGGTGAAATGTGGCTGTGAGGAAAATGATGTGCCGCTGGGAGTTTCTTCTCTGATGTGCTTGTAGTGGATGAAGACATCTCAAGTGTGGCGTCTAGGCATGGGTGATATGCAGATTTTGCCTGTAGCTCGCCATCGTCCTCCTTTGAGGAGACCAACATGGATTATCGTTTTGGTTTCAATGGTCAGCCTGTTTCTAGTTTGTGCTTATATCTATCCACCGCAAAGCAGGAATGCTTGTTACGTATTTTCTTCAAGAGGATGCCAGGTTCTAACAGATTGGCTTCCACCTGCTCCTGCAAGGGAACTTACAGATGAAGAAATTGCTTCTCGTGTTGTGATAAGGGAAATTTTAAGTGCTTCTTTTACTCCAACAAAGAAAGCTAAAATTGCTTTCATGTTTTTGACTCCTGGCCCATTACCTTTCGAGAAACTCTGGGACAAATTTTTCTCTGTAAGATTTCCTCTCACTTTATGTTAAGTATTCATATCTTTTCTATAGATTCTGTTGAATTGGTATCAACTATTGCCTTTAAAGTTATTGGATCAAAGAAATCATTTTCTAGTCGTGGCTTATCAATTTTATGAGCATAGATGGAGCTTATGCATGTTCATGTTTCAGACATTCTTCTATAAGTAAACATATTTAAATTGTCTACCAATATTGAATTAATAGATAAGGCTTTAACTCTATATTGATTGATGATCATTAGTTTCCATCCATGTCTTGGATTGGACAAGCTAGAAATTGGCACTTTGCATTAGCTAGAGAACTAGTCCCACTATTCTAATACAGATAAGATGATTTTGATGAGTGTTGAAATGATTTGATAGGAAGGGATGAAAGCAACGTTGTATAAGGTAGTTTCATGAGAAAAATTCTTCTTGCATGTCATAGGAAAAAAAACGTAAAAGAATCTTTGGAGGAGAAAAGGTATACATATAGTCATCATTTTCTCTGTATTAGATCTGATAATATGTTTGAAGACGTGAAACTTGGATTATGAAATGTAGTAAAAACAATCTTGTTGGAATCTCATTTTACAGGGATTCATCTCCAGAAGTCCTAGTTGGAAATGTGATTTTTATCCCTAAAGAAATTGTAATATCACAAAATTCTTGGCATTATTGACTGTCATAACACGCTCCAGTGAAGTTGCAATTGAAATGCACTGTCGATTTCATCAAGCTGCATGATGTTCTGAACTATAATGATTGGTGTCCCTAAACTAGTAAAGCTTTTTTAGTGATTTCTGTGGTTCATATTGCATACACAAAATATACTACAGGTTTTAGGTTCTGTTTGCACAATTGATGTAGCCAACTCGGATTTCTATGCGGTTCAGCTATGCACACGATGTCATTGCGCAGTTTAGGTGTTAGGTGATGGGATGTTAATATCCTGTAATAAATGTCAAAACTGCTGATATTTGTTCAGATTTCCTTTGTTTTTTGTATGTTCTGTTAGACTCTAATCTTAATATAAAAGTTTGTAGCTGAAACGGATTCATGTTCTCTGACAGGGTCACGAAGATAGATTCTCTGTTTATGTGCATGCATCTAAGGAAAAACCAGTTCATGTGAGCCGTTACTTTGTTAATCAAGATATACGCAGTGACCAGGTCTGTAAATTTAATGTCAATGTGTCATGCTTTTTGGTATTTCATATATTTAATCTATTAATGTTTTACTTTGATTTTCACACTTTTGGATGCATGTTTAAAATAATATCTTATTGCCTTCTACCTTTTCCCTATTTGCTGCATTTGTTTCAGGGCTTTGCGGGCCTCTTAAGTTAAATTAATTTTTGGTTATTCATAGTCTCTTGGCATCTGGTACTTGCTCTTCTTTCAAATTAACAGAGTGATTAGTTATTTTCTAGGTCTGGGTTTCCCATTATTAAGAATAGATGGGTGGCCAATGATTTCTCAAACAAAGTTGCCCTGTCAATCACGAATGCTGTATCTGGAGCTTGTAAGGACATGCTAGATGATTTAATAGGATTTGGCTTCTTTTAATCCACCCATTCAGGATATTCCTTTGGGATGATGCCTTGGTGCTCTTGGAGTCCTGTTCCTTCTATAAGCTGTCCACTTTCCTTTTCCTGATTGACCATTTCCCCTGCTTTGCTGGTAATATCAAATGTCAGCTGTTGAAAGATGAATCAGTGGTGACCTGATGCCTTCTTCATCTGTCCCTCTGTTCTGGAATCATCACTCTTTCATGATTATCAACCAAAACATCTGCATAAATCTTGTAAAAACTCTCCTGTTTGCTATATTTGAAGGCGTGGAACAAATTTTGACTAATTAATAGCTGTTCTGAGAATGGGAAAATTTAAACTTTCTGACAGACTATTCATGAAGGATGGATGTTATTTGCATCAAAATCATCATGGTACTTCAGATATTTATTTCCCAATTCCATGCTTAATCTCCAAAGAGTTGGTAAATGCAGTTAATGTAACCATATATGATGTAGAGATAATGTTAATGTTATCCTTTTAATGAGTAATGGGACACCTGTAACATGCACTATAAACTATGTGATGAATGGTAGAATATCTCATGTTAGCACACACACTGAAAGCTATATTCTTAGTGTAGTTTGTTGACCAAAAAACAGATATCATATCACTCAAATTACTCTGGGGGGATTTTTGCAGGTGATATGGGGAAAAATTTCGATGATAGATGCTGAGAGACGACTGCTGGCAAATGCTCTTAGAGATCCTGATAACCAACACTTTGTGTTACTTTCTGATAGGTATCACATTATATCTTGTAGCTCTTACCCATTCAATCTTGAAATAACCTGAATTTGATATAATTTTTACTTCCCTGACTGTATGATCAACTCTCATCTGACACTGCAGTTGCGTGCCATTGTACAAGTTTGACTACATCTACAATTATCTGATGTTTACAAATATAAGCTATGTTGATTGGTAAGTTCTGTTTATTTTTATCATACACGGCATTGACATTATGGTACTTATGTTGTAAGGTTCTCCAATTGGCTACTATGACTATAGAAATGTTGTTTGTATCAATCACTACTGAAATGGAGTAAAACTGAAGCCCTTTATATTTCAAATTGATCCTTTTTTCCCCTTCCTGATGGATGTGCCCTTTGTTTTCAGCTTTTACGATCCTGGCCCACATGGGAATGGCAGGTATTCAGAGCACATGTTACCTGAAGTTGAGATGAAAGACTTTAGAAAGGGTGCACAGGTATACTTCCTCCTAGACAATTTGACCATACGTGTATATTTTTTAATGGCAACCTTGTTTATTCTCCCAGGAGCAACTAAAGAATATATTTTTCATTACTGGCTGCATTTACATGCAATACCATTAGAAGACCAGATGTAAATGTCTATTGTAATTCCTACTAATTATGATCTTGCTATGCTTTTGGCTATTTACCCTTGATCATGGGTTCTTGATGTAATATCTTACAAAGTCAGGCATAGAAGCATGTTTGTGTGACTTCTAGATATGTTGTCACGTTTACAATGGAGCACATGGATCAAATTCTGTCAGTTTTTTTTCTCACAGTTTTTCATGAATGAACTCTTATACGATGGTTCTCAATGATGCACCAACACACATAGATTCAAATTCTTGCTGTTTATTTTCACAGTTTTTGATGAATGAACTTTCATGCAGTGGTTCTCACTGAAGCGACAACATGCTTTGATAGTTTTGGCTGACAACCTTTACTATTCAAAATTCCGTGATTACTGCAAGGTATTTTCTTCTGAATTTTGACACAAGTTATGATTTTGTAAAAGGAGTATTAATCTGTTCTATATGGGTTTGCTTATTCCAACAGTCACAGAGTTGCATCTTTGTATATGATTGTTTTATTTTTTTCATGGGACACATTGTCTCTTCTGAGTGCAGTGCAAGAATTTGGTTCGCTGAATGCACACTTAGCTCTTGATTCTCAAAGTGGAATATCAAAACAATAAATGAGATATAGGGAGTTTTTTTTTTTTTTCTTATAGATCTTAAAGATCTTCCTAAATTTGTCTGTTCGTCTGACCTCCATTCAGAGAACATTTTTCTTATATCATTTTCACACTTGGTCATCAACTCTAATATTAGGCATAATATTTGTTCTTTCTCTTTTTTGTTTGTTTCTTGTTTTTTACTTGGATTGCAATTTGAGAACCTATTGCAACCAGACTACCTGCATCTCTTTCACCAACAAAATATATTGTAAACTTTGCATCCAACTAGTGTTTACCTCCTGGAACCATATCAGATTCCCACAACAGGAACAATATGATGTCATTACTGGATGATGGGATGATCTAAATAAAAAATTGTATAATATTCATCTCATTCAGCTTAACTTTGGACCCTTCCATGTTTTAAGTTCAAGCAAATGCCGCAACAAATTGTCTTTTATCTTGCATTTGTTAACTGTATGACCATGTTTAAATGTTTCATGACAACATGCTTGCTTGTGGGACTTTGTACATTATGGAATTTCTAAATTTTGTTCCAATTATGATATTGACATGGATTTTTTACATAATTTCAGCCTGGCTTGGAAGGGAAAAATTGCATTGCTGATGAACATTATTTGCCAACCTTCTTCAATGTGAGAATCTTCCTCGTATTCCATCAAATTGAACTTCCATATCCTGGTTCCTCATTATGACATTCTTTTTTATATGTGAATTCAGATGGTTGATCCAGGTGGAATAGCAAACTGGTCAGTAACACATGTTGACTGGTCTGAGAGAAAGTGGCATCCAAAATTGTATAGGTCTCAGGATGTTACATATGACCTTCTGAGGAATATTACGGTAGGTCTTTCTTCATATTTAAGAGTATGTTTTGGAATAGGTACTGCTGTTTGTGTTTTTAGTGAGAGTTTGATTTATCACTGGCATATTAGTTTAAAGTTCTTTGTAGATACTTCTGAATAGAAGCAATTGGAGTTTACTAGCATCCTTCAAATACCCGCTCCTTCATCCCACATAGCCAATCATTTTAGTAGCTATTCCCTTGCCTCCCCTTTGTATGAAAATGTAACACGATTAATTGGTCTTCACCACTTGGATTGGATCATTTACTGGCCTTTCTGTAGGTTGGCATGCCAATCCTTTTCTCTATTACATATTTCTTCTGTTTATCTTTTTTGTGTCTACAATGGTGAAAGGGGGGGGATGAGGTTGACTCCTTTAGGAGTCGAAGCTGTGACCAGCTTGCTTTATTCAGCAGGTCATTACCAATATGTTTAAAGGTGGACTGGTTTTTCTTGTTATATTTGTAGTTAATTTCTTATAGACTTTTTTGTTGAACCATGTTACTCATATGGACTTGATTGTAACCATATAAATGTTTTTATCTTTACGCAGTCTATCGATTTGAGTATTCATGTGACAAGTGATGAAAAGGTACATTTTTTTCAAGGCTATTTGGGTACTGCATTCTTTCATAAGTTGTTGGTTGACATCTTTGTTTCTCCCTTCCCCTGAGCTTTTTGTAGAAGGAAGTGCAGATTCAGCCTTGCCTATGGAATGGCATCACACGACCGTGTTACTTGTTTGCAAGGAAATTCCACAAAGAAACTATTGATGATTTGTTGCAGCTTTTCTCGAACTACACAGCACTTTGAGTGAGATAGTTTTGACACTTCAAATTCTTTGGTCGAATCGACTGTTGCTTTTAACCACCCACCATCTTGGTATCTCATTAAACCTTACAAGTTACAAATATGTAAATGTTGTGTCATCAAGGTGTGAATGTCCCGTTCCTCTAGCACAATTCTTGTGTGCAAGGGCAACTTGGAGAGCAGATAGGATGACTTTAGATGGGATGGAGGCTAACTGTTAGTTAGTGTTGCCTTCCCACAGGAGTGGGTGATTTGTTATCCATTTTTTCCCCTTCAGTTTGGGCCATTAGTGTTCTCCTTTGGTATAGTGAATTTTTGGGGATTTATTTTAGTGCATTTAATGGTTGGATGTTTTGTAAAAATTAAAAAAAAAGAAATAAAATTGTGAACTTGCAATGGCAAAATTTGTTTCAACTTGATTGAAAATGTCTCCGTAGCTTAAAATCAAAATTCCTTTAAATTTTTGAAAAACGTTGCAGGAAATTATATCAGCTTATTAAAATTTATGATTTTCCTGCTTTCCATTTGAATTGAAAGATTATACTTTTCTTCAAAATTTCCAAATTCCAGGACCTCTCTCACCTTGGCTTGTTGAATTTGGATGCCTTTCTTTGTAAAGGCTTCTATATGGCCTTACATTTGAATAATGCTGTGGTAAGAACATGAGAGACCACACCTGACTGCATGCGAATTGATTTTGATGAGGAAGGAGCTTGGTTGCACAGTGAAGTGGAGATCCTTTGGTTTTTGAGTGGTCTAATTTGATACTATATCCTCACCAGCATACCTGGACAGGCTCCTCATATTATCAAGAAAATCATAGCAATCTGCAGTGTTTAATTGCACCTTTTTAATATATGATATTGGGAAAAAAAATCTTTGCACTCTTCATAACCTGAAAATCAATATGATCCAAGGCTTGGGGCAAGGGACGGGCAAGTTTTAGCTCAAGCTTCTTTCTTCATCTTATTTTGGAAGAAAAGAAAACGCTTGAAATAATAAAGAAAAACCCTAAAATAATGTGGTTTAAGGAAACAGCCTTAGATATTGTGGGATCCAGACCCTATGATCCATTATTTATTTATTTTCATGCAAAGACTCTTCGTGTGACATATCACACACCAAGTCCAGTTGAAGTCTACAAAATCTCATAATGAACATGGAAAGTTCTTTCTTTCACATAGCACTATGTGGAGCATCCATAATTTCTTACACTAATGACACTAGTCATCACCACCATTTCCATCGATGGTGTGCATAACACAATAACTATAAAATGAAACAATAATCAACGTAGCATACTAATTTCTTCACTAATGATACATCTTTTTCTTCATGAAGAAAATCCCAAGGACTGGGTGTACAAATACACTTGGTCACCATGCAAATTCCAGATTGATCCTTGGCCAGAAAGAGCTCCACTTAGCCATTGCAAGCTAGGTATTTTAGGCCATAAAAGCTAACCATGCTATTAAAACCAATCATGTTATAAAAGCCAACCATTTCATTAGAGGCTATACAAGTGAATGACATCATTAAAGCTATGTATTCATGTACCTATTATATTTTATTTAAGCTATAATTGAAGCTAATTTAACCCCTTTTGTTTTCGATGAGCATTACTATATAACCATGGAAAGCATCGGTGTTAGAGAGAGAGTTCGTGAAATTGATCCAAAAGTCTTTCTAGAGGGATTCTGAAGGTAAGTGTGGAGTGGTCATCGACCCGAGATTTGCCTGATCACAAGTTACGTCCCCTCTACAGTTCTCAGGATCCATCGCATTTATGATATCATGGGGGATATAGACTGAGATTTGGAAGGATTTCCCGTTGTTAAGTTTCATTTTTCAGGTGGAGCTCAATTTGGCTAGATAAAAGAAGCTTGTCTCGAGCCGAGGGTACTGGTCAATTGTACGTCTAGGATACTTAGCAAGGAATTCCACTTCCTTCATCACCGATGGTGTTCGTGCTGATACCATTGCTAGGGACAGAGGTTCAGTTTTGACGGTGAATTTGTCCAAGCAAAAAAGAGTTTGATGTACCTGAAATTTGTAAAAGGGAGGTTGTGTGCTGCATGGGAGGAAGAAGATGCAAGCTTGGTAGTACCAAATAATGTGTGATCCATTAACAATCTCCATCCAAACTAGCAAGCATCTCCTTCGCTAATATATTAGCCTCCCGTAGCTCCCCTTTCAAGCAGAGTGGTGCGATAAGAGAGTAATAAGAGTCAAAGAAATTACAATGAGAAATTCTCTTCAAATCACCAGGGTTCTCCACCATGTTATCAACTTTATCAACAGATGCCAACTCCAAATCATTTATTTCACGAGAAGATACAGTGCTGGAAGAAACACTGCTAAAACCATTCAACTCTGAAAGTGGCAGCAGTTTTTGAGATTCATGAAAAGGGCCAAACCACTTTTCAACAGGAAAAAACACAGGGCTAACTTCATTAAGTACAGTAACTGCTTCTTTGATGCTTCCCTGCTCACATAAAAAGACAAGAATACTTTCTATTGATTCTGTTTCCACGTCTGTGTTGACGCTATTTATCAGCTCCTTAACAGATTGTGACTGAAGCATTTCTCTTAAAATGTTCCTGGCCTCTTCCATCCTCCCCTTTGCACAAAGGCCTCGTATCAAATGCAGAAAACCCAAGAAATCAGGGGGTATACCTTTCCCCTTGTATTCAAAATAAAATCCAAGAGCCCCTTCCATGTCACCCTTTTGACAAAAACCATAAATCACAGAACTGACAGTAAATTCATCAGGATCATGGTATTTGATCTCCATATGATCTAGAATCATCAAGGCTTCCTCTAGCTGTCCAAACTTGCAGTAACCATGAATGAATGAGTTATAGATGCGTGTGTTTCCATTATACCCCTTGAGGAGCATCCTCTCAAGTAATTTCTTGGCATCCACCAAATATCCTTCTTTACATAAGTTGTCAATGAGTGTCGCATATGTTATTTCAGAGGGAATCAAGTTGATTTTCTCTAATGAGTCGAATAGCCGAAATGCTTCAACAAGACAACCCTGGCGACACAGTCCGTTTATGACTGAATTATAAGTTATTATGTTAAAAACTACACCCATCTTTTTAACAAAAGCACAGAGATTTAAAGCCTTGACAGGATACCCTCCTTTGCAAAGGCCATCAACAATGATTGAGTAATCAACCATTTCCATAACTGGTAGATTATGTTTAGCTCCCATGACAAGTTCATAGGCAGCCAAAAATCTACCAGTTTTCATAAGTACTTTTAAAGCACAAACAGGAAAAGTGACAGATGAATCATTATCCTTCATCTTACTCAGAAAACAAAGTGCACTGTTAATGTCTTTCAGACTGAGGTAACACAGCAATATGTTACTTAATTTAGGTTCTGCAATGCCATAGTCTTTCATAAAACTACCTATTAAGAGCTGACTCAGCCATATTTTTCCATCATCAATAAGCCCTTTCAAAATTGAATAGTAAGACTTACATGTCACAAGCAACTGATTCTTCCTGAGCACCATGTACACTTCAGTTGCAGCCAGGGGACATTTCTGCTTGCACAGAAAACTGATTGTGTCATTGCATATAGTGTCATACATGTCCACTCCCAGATTCTCAAGTCTGTAAATTAGATTCAAAACTCCCTCCATGCTTTCTGCTTTAGCTATTGCCTTGATCAAAGTCATATAGATGCCCACATCAAAAGTCAAACCCTTCTCGCTGAGTTCAATGAATACCTCTGTGGCCACATCCACCATACCATTCTTGCAGAGCCCATTAATCATACAATTGTAGCATGCAACTGAAGAAGCTAACGTCTTCCTAAACTCATCAAATATCTCAAGTGCTTCATCAATTCTACTGGATTTACAATATCCATCGATCAATGTACAATAAGTAACTGAATCTGCAACCAAATCCATTTCTTTCATTCCCTTGTACAGTGCATACACATCTTCAAATGCACCAACCATAAAAAGTGCTTTGATAAGTATGTTACACATTACAATATCCATGCAGACTCCAGCTTCTTTCCACCTCCTTTTAATTTCCAAAATCCCTGCACCGTTCTCTTCCTCTGTGTACCCATGTAACAATGTACTGTATGTAACTACATCTCCTTGTATCCCTTTTGAGATTTCATCTGCTTCTAATGTCCTCCCACTCTTGCACAGCCCATTGATCAAAGTATTATACGTAACAATGCTTGGGCTAATCCCCTTAAGCTCCATGTCCTGAAGCAACTGATAAACACGGTCAAAGTCTCCTTCCCTACAAACCCCTTCAATCAAAACAGCATAAACGAACTCATCCACTTCCATTCCCATATCTTCAACCATCTTAAACGCTGCAAACGCCTCATCCATTTTTCCTTTCTGGCAAAACCCCAGCACAATTGAAGTATAGGTAACCAAATTGGGTCTTGACCCATTTTCAATCATCTTGTGTAGAAAACCAACTCCCTTCTCCACGTTCCCCTCCTTGGAAAAACCATCGACGAGTACAGTATAGCTTACCATATCCAGATTTATTCCTTTTCCACCATTTCCCCATGCTTTTGTAATGCCTCCATTAACATCCCTTCCCTATAATACCCACAAATCCAATTGCTATAAAAGACAACATCAAATGCCAGCCCTTCCTTCTCCATCCTACAAATCAAATCACAGACCTCACTAACTCTACCTAACATACAAAGTGCACTCACGAGTGTAGTATATGTCACAACATTGGGCCTTAAAGCTCCAACCTTTACAGCATTTTCAAAAAACCCAATAGCAAGTTCTGGCTTTCCTATCTTACAGAACCCAGAAATTATTGAACTACAAACAAAATTATTAAAAGGGTATCTAACTTTCACATCCTTCATTAACTCTAACACCTCGATTGCTCCACTCATATTTCTTTTAGAACTAAAGCTATGAATCAGTGAACAAAACGTAAAAGAAGAAGGCAAAATATCATAATTCCTCAAGCAATCTTTTAGTATCGACAAACCCTTCTCAGGGTCCTTGTTATTGACACAAAAACCTCGAATTAAAGAATCCCAAACGCCAAATCCTGAAACTTTTGAAGATTTCTCCATCTGGGTCTTCATAAAATGCTCTGCTTCTTCAAATTTGTTGAGTTTGAGGAGAGCCCAGGTGAAAATTGAATGAGTACGGGGGTTGCATTTGATCTCGTGTCGATTAATTTGAGAGAAAAAGTGAGAAATCAATTCGTATTTGTGGGATTTTGAGAGAAACTGGAGAAATTGGTTGATGGATTTGA
Organism: Salix exigua; assembly: GCA_032356905.1. NCBI lineage: Eukaryota > Viridiplantae > Streptophyta > Magnoliopsida > Malpighiales > Salicaceae > Salix > Salix exigua. Next base: position 112,533 of record CM063605.1, read on the forward strand.
GAGTTGGAGAGAACCCGCTTTTGAGTAGAGTTTGTACAGAAGAGGAGGAGGAGGAAGGAGAGAAAGACATGGGTTCTCTTTGCTACTTTGAATTTGGTAAACGTTGTTCTGCGTTTTGAAGGATTTTGGCTCCCAGTGGCTCTCACAGTCCCCAGGTAATTCTCTAATGGATATGGTGTCCCGGGTATAAATATGGAGTATTTTTCAAAATAAACCATTGAGGTTATTGTAAGATAAAACATGAACTGCAAACTTGATCTGTTATATATCCTCGAAAGAAATTCTAAGAATAAAATATTTTTTATTTTTTAAATTTATTTTAATATTAGCATATTAAAAATTAAAAATATCGAAAATAAATTAAAATACAAAAATCAATTTTTTTGTATTCATGGAGTTTTTTCCTGGAAAAGAAAAGATCATTTCTTAGTCTCAGATTATAAACTGTACAATGCAAGAACTCATTCTCTGCAGCCAAACACAAAAGGGAAAAAGATAGTTACTTCACAACCAGACTTTGAAAAGAGGCTGAAGTTGTTGCTTGATTGTGTAATCCTCCCAAAGTAGTTCCTCATTCCACCATTTTCTTTGACCTGTAATGATCATTAATCTTGGTGCATTGACAAGGCTTAGGAAGAGAATTTATGCTTACGCAATGGAAAGCATTGTTGCTAATTTTGTTTCATTTCGGCCGAAACGGTCGAAACATTTTGTACCAGTTAAAAAAACAAGATAAAACAGTACAGTTTTCACCTCAGTTAAAAATTCGGCCTATTCCGGAAATTTCACTCAAATTCCTGCTGAAACATTCCCATATTTGCATGAATCTCCATCGCATTACATTCGGAGACCACCTTTTTTTAGGCCCTCCATATTTTGCATGCCAAATTCATATAGATTGTTTTTGTCACCATAAGGATCATTTACTAGAAACTCTCGGGAACGACCGGGTACGCCGATGATTACACCGAGGGCCGTGGGAGAACCACTAGCTCTATACTCCAGTTGTCTGAATTCCGGTTGCTGTCTGATGTATTTGTCAGAGAATTTGAACCTGCCGACAGAAAATTGTAAATTCAACTGTCTTTCTCTTTCCAGGACCAACTCAAACAAGGAAAACGCTCAAGTTGCTCAACCTTTGGAACATTGAGCTGTATGCTGATCAAAGCTCCTCAAACTAGCCTCTTCTTCCAATATAGCATCTCTATTAGCAACCCACCATTCATTATTCATGGCTACAATGGCCAAATTCTCCGATGAGGAGACTCCTCATATCAATCCAAGAGGAGTTTTAAAAAAATGGTAGTAACAAACAATTACGAATCCCAGCAGGTAAAAAAGTGATCCGAGTGTCTTTAATCGGAAGGACTTCAGGTTTCTTCAAAGAACCTACATCAGATGGAAGAGTTGCAAGCCTACAGCATTGATTTAGATATAGCCTTCGAAGATTAATAAAAAAATTAGTGGAAGATGGTAGTAATTAGTCCTTAATGCCATTACTTCCCCAGTGAGTCCTGCTGCTCTCCAGCATTCTATCAATTCAACACCATGCATCGTATAGTCTTCAGGATACGGTGAACAGCATAAGCAGCAGTTCTTGATGTCGTTCCTTCATTGATCATTAATCTTCCTTGTCTCCTATGGTAGAGAATGCAGGGGATTGGAGTTCTCTTAACATTGTCAATGTTTACTGCTATACAATTTATATAATCTAATGATAAATTCACATAGAATCGAAAATTTAGATTATAAATATCTCCAACTATTTTTGCTCAAGCTCCGAATGATTTTCCAATGCTGCAGCAGCACAGCTTCAAAACAATAGGAGAATTCTCAGAAATTTTCTGATCTATGGCTACCAGTAGTCGTAGATACCTACCACACGCTTGTCCATCCATTTACCTGACACAAAATCAGGGCATAAACCAATGAAGCATTTCGTTCTTGTCTGAACTTGTCTTCAATCTCACTGGTCTCATTGTCATATGTTAGAATATTCTTACTTCTCTAAGGTATTTATTATTGCTATGAGAAAACCAAACCAATCTCCCCTTTGTTATCAGTTCAAATATGCAGATGATCAATAGCATTGTGCCTTCACACACACCGTCGAATCATCTAAAACAACGTTGAAACACCAGTTTTCGGAAGATACTATTACTAAGATTTCATGACTGTATAGATTCAAGATTTAATTGCGTGTTGAATTACAATGAATCGGTTGCCAATTTCATTCAAAATATGTCATAAGGTGTTCAAAGAAGATCACTTCAACAGCAGAACATAGAAGCAAAGAAACGTTTCTTAAGCAAAGCAAGCCATGTAATCTCCGGTCAGTCTCTCTTCTCTCCTTTCGGTGACGAAATGAATCCAAGGACAAATATACTGAAAATAATATTTTGAACAGAAATAGTAAATTTGGGTTGGCACATGAACTAAATAAAAACTCTTATCAACTTTTATTTCTTAAAAATTGTTAGTGGGCTGGAATTTGGGTTTTAGCTGAGCCCAAATTGGCCTTTGTGGATTTCCATGGTTCAGTTGTATTTATTACATAAAAGCTCTAGAGTAGCCCTCTTCTTAAGCCCAAACGAAAAGGAGTATTTCAGTAAATTAAAACTTGGTTCAGTAAATTTAACAATTTGATGGTTAAAGCTGGAAAAAAAAACATTATTTTTTAATTTCTGGAACTAAAAGGACTAATTTAATATTTCTACAAAAAATACAGTCTGTAATTGCATGGACTTAGGTGACCAAGTTGTCAAGTGGGTGTGGGAGATACCAAAGAAACAGATTGAGAGCATCATTTCCAAAAGTCCTTATATCTTGCTAGGAGAGCAATTATTTTTATTATTTAATTTTCCAGGTTTAAATAGTTTATGATTTTAATAATGCAAGGGGGTTGGAGACCTAGTTTTATTTAATTACCTAAATAATTTAATTTTATGAAAATATAATATAATTTATAAATGATTGAAAATTATATTTATTGAAATTCATTTTTTTTTTGCTCAACTCCCCAATTGGGACTCTAAATTATATATTTTCTTAAGGAATTCAATTATTTATGGGAAATAAATCGCAGCTTAAACGCACGGTACCATTTACTTAGTAAAAGGTATATTACAGCTATAATAATGCATATGGACTCGGCTCTCGTGGAACGGATAGATTTGTAGAATTGGTAGAACCAAAATTGCTATTTCTACTCCTTTCTTTTATTTTTATTTTTTTTTATTTTCTTATTTTTAGGCTGAATTGACTGGTTTTTAATCATGGAAATTAAAACTTTTTTCATCTCAATTGAATAGTGAATAGGTCATTTATATCATATTTATAAGAATTTATTTTCTTGAAGTGTCCTCTAATTAGGGTTCGAGTCATTAATGACCTTAGTAAATCTCGAAAAATCAAAATTAAATTATGTAATTGCTGGAAACGACCAAACTTGTACTATTAATAAGACCACTTACCCTAATTAAAATCTACGATTTACAAATTCAATAATTATGTAAAAAATCACAATAAATACTTTATTTCTATGGTTTAGAGATTACAAAATACCCGTCTTCATAATTATTTATACACGAAAAAAGAGGAGATAATTCAAAATAAAACAAATTAATCAATATCTCCAACAAATCCCTTCTTCTTCATCTCCACAAACTTCTTAATTAATTCATGCAGTAGTGATATGAAAATTCAATATAATTCCCAGCAACGGGCGTGTTCATGCAAATGAAAATTTTCTTCGAACAGATATGAAGGCTGTACACCCACCCACTGTGGCAGGATCAAAGTTATAAATTTCGTTCCGTTCGGCGTTCGCTTTTAAAATTGGTATAAAATAGCATCGCTTTTATCCGGTTTTAATTCTAGTCCATTCCAGAAATTCCAGTCAAATTCCGGCTGGAACGCCTCGGTTCCATTCCGGGTTTAAAATCTATTTTTAAAAAAAAATTATTTTTGACATCTATACATCAAAATAATTTAAAAACACCAAAATATTTTAAATAAAAAAGAATTCAAATTCATCCAATGATTGATGAATATAATATTAAACGATTTAGTATTTGTTCGCTATAATCTAAAGATTCAACAGAGGTAAAATATCAATACTATTATATTAGTAATTATTTTCTATTACATTTCTATTAATTTTTTAATTTCTTTCGTGTTTATTCTTTGTAGGAATTTGAGAAGAACAAGAGATGCTTTAGATCTCATTAGCCTTGACAACATTGATCTATTGAATGAATGGATTTGTGAAAAAACCAATCTTCTTGATGGAGAAGACAAAGTTGGGAGAGTATCGAAACACTCTTCTCTACTTTAAATTTAGATGATGAAGAGACATGTGTAAATGAGGAGAATGAGCTTGGTGGAAATGACCAACTATTGGAATGTCTTGTTGATGACTTTCCTTATGTTCCACAGCAAGATCAAGATCCTTATTTTTATATTAATGATGTAGAAGATGTTTGATGTATTTTTCTTTTATTTTAGAACATTTTACTTTCATAATATTTTGGAATTTTAAAGATGTTTCTAATTTTGAGATTATGTTTGTATTGTATAATTTAAAGTTCATTTATCTTGAATTTAAATTATACTTGTTAAATTAATATTTTATTTTTTTCATATATATAATTAAATAAATATGAACAGTACAAAACCGAACGAAACGCTGAATACATCGAAATCGGAGCGTTCCGTTCCAAATAAAAACCAGAACGAGACCCGAACGGATTTTACAACTTTGGACAGATAGTCCAAAGAAAAGCATTCATATGAATTTATGAAGTCAACAGCAATTCTCTTCAGGTCAAGAAGACTGTCCCATGCACTGTTTATACAAAGACTAAAAAAGCATTCTGCTGGTCGTTGTGGGTGCAATTCAATTTATATAAACAGAGAAAAACTGAAATATCTCAGTTATTTTAAAAATATATATTATAATTTTCTTTATATATATATTTGAGCTGATGAAAACTAAACAAGAGGGCAGTGTTGGTTTAATTATTAATTCTCTCAGTATATGACAAGGTCTCTGGTGTTTTTTATTTTTAAGAAAAAGACGAGGTCTTAATTTATTTTGTTTATCCATTATATAAAAAAAAAATAGCGGCCAACTTACGTTTAATAAGTCATTACTTATCGTATGGGAAAACCTTTTCTTTTCTTAATTTTAGTTGAATTGACTGGGATTTGCTATTCGTGAAGAAGAAAACAAAAAAAAAAAGTTCTTTCTAGGAATGATTGAGGATGACCCTTCGATACGTCTGAATTCCAGCTTGCTACAGTGTTAGATATATATATATATATATATACTAGTTAGATGCCCGCGGCAACATCGTTGCGTATATAATATAATATAATTACAATAATAACGATGAACTTATAATATAAAAGTTTAGAACTATAAATAAAAGAGTTTTTTCGTTAACACAGGTTACATCTTTGGAATATTTGTAGTAGCATCAAAGATGATAAAACAGTGATAATTATACAATTTCTACATAAGTTCAAAAGAAAGGGATGTTCATGTGTGGGATGAAGCAGATCCCTTTTGTGAAATGAGTCATCATTTCATTGCTAATCTTCCTGCAAAAAATAAAAGATAGAATGATTAAATAATTTAATTTGTTTAAATTTTTTAATTAGTAGATGAAGCATGAGAAGAAATTTTATTAGAAATTTCGGCAGTCTCCTTTATATTAGGAGATCCCATATCATTCAATACACAACTCGTATTATTTTTCAAAACATCTCCATTGTGCATTATATATATAAAGTTAAATTCATGTATTCAAATGAAATCAATTAAATGATAAATATTTTGAAATAATAGTCGTGTAAATGGACCTCCGATGACGGAGAGAAGCTGTCTTTGTTCCTCTTAGTTGGTGGTTCATCCTCGTCATTGAGAATGATTGATTTCTGTTTTAGGTGACTGCAAAATTAAAGAATACGAAAGTAAAGGCATAAATGTGTTTAGTAACGATCAAAAGTACTAAGAATGAGTATAAATATGTGTGATAAAATGAAACTTACGTTTTTTCTGAATGAGGAGTGGCAAAATCTAAACTTTTTTTAGCTTTGAGATGGTAATTGTCTTATTCGTGTTGAGAAGATAGATTGATGTCTAGTGGCATTGATTGAGTAAGTGTCTGTTCTTGAGCTATTGATGATTCTTCAATAGCAATGGCTGCAGGAGTCGATGAAGAGGCACCAAATTGCTCCGATTGAATCTCTGAAGATTGTGTGGTAGCTTCGTCAAAAACATTTGTGACAAAGATGTCACATCTGTTGATTGCTGATTTATAAGCTCCAAAACGCAGTTGAAAGATTTTTGTCTTGTTTAACACTTGCGTTAGCTGTGGTGGAGCTGTATAAGGATCTATGTAGTTCTTGTCATAAACCAGATGATGGGCTGACGTGTTAAAAAAGTTTTCGGCAGTTTTTCCAGATAAGAAGAAGTTGGTGACATCTTTTTCATCAGTCACGATGCAATTCACTTTAAACCTGCATGAAAATATTAATAGTTATTTGGAAGTGAGCAAAACATGAATGCATGAATTTTATGAATAAATAAATTAATAGAAAAAAATGGAGGTATTGAATGTTTTACGATGGAATTGGTGTAGAGTCTGGAGTTCCATGCTCAAAGCATCTTAGGTTGTCTGATGGTCCAAAGAGTGTTTTAGTGCATCTTGGACATGTTTTGGACCACCATCCATTAAAGAGATCATAATCAGTAATTGATGCAGTGCAAGTAAATCGCATATTCTGCATTGGTAAAAGTGAAAGTGAGAACAGAAGTAAAAAAAATATAGTTAAAAGAATAGAGATAGGTGTTAGTAGTGAAACCTTGTGCTGATATGGATCCATGCATAAGATCTCCCTAATTGTTCTTCGGTTTTCATGTATTTGTTGATCCAATGATACAACAGCATTCAAAGATGGAGGGAGTTTATGGACATCATGCGGCACTTGGCTGTAACTGAATTAAATAGAATTTTCAATAGTTAATAATAAATATTTATTGGCTGTGGAAAAATTAAATGAAAAATGTTATTAGAGGAAAAAGGATGTACAATTGTTTATATGGCAGAATTTGTGGAATATTTGGATTGAAATACCAAAGTGATGCAACAGTTCCAGTTAAATTTGCTGCACCTGAATGCAAGTAAATGAAAAAAAAATAGTAAATATGAATGAGAAAAAACAGAAAGTTTGCAATGAATGAAAAGATGACTTTGTGCAAATGTATTAAAAAAAATAGAGCAAACCTCGATATTCTGTAACTCGAAACCCAGCAAAGACAACAATTATGGGAGATTCTTGTGCATGAACGATATTATCATCAAAGCTTCGAGCAATGTCGCCCCATAAAGTAACTCGAAGATCTTCACCCCTGTTTGAAACTTGGAAATCTTAGATAAAACAATGGAAAACATAAGCTACAAATGCAATGTTAACAGTAGAAATACCGTATATTCTCAACGATGAACTCTTTTTTATCTTCAAGTCTATGACCTTGAACTAATATTTTTTCAAGTGGTTGGATGGCTTTAAGTCGACCCATAACATCTAGAATAAACAAAAGGTTAGTCAAATGATGCAGAATTGTCACAATTTTTAATAATTTTGTTTTTCATACCTGTAAGAATTCTTGATCCTCTGCCTTTTGTTAAGACGTGTCCAAAGTCAGTGAGGTTGAAATAGTATCGTGGTACATCATGTTTAAGGGAATCGAGATGCGTTATCTTGGTATCAGATTTCAAATCAATAACTGCCTCATGATCGACGACAATATTAGTAGCTCGATTTTCGTAAGTGTAGAAGTTTCTAATCTCAATATAGCAACCTTCGATTATGTTGAGATTGAAAAATTCTGCATCTCTTGCTTTTGATGATCCTTGTATAGCTCCGCCCTACGATGTAAAAACGTGTAGGAAAATAATATTAGAATTATAATAAAATGGCTGAAATTGATGAATGTTAATGATATAGTGTATTTAATAAGAAAAGAAAGTATGACAACATATGAAGAAAATGAAAGATAATTGGTAGTTTATTGAATTAAGATGATTTATATATATATACTCTCTAGTAAAACTGTAAGAAAAGAAATATACATAGATGCAAATAAATATTATTTTGTAAAATTTGAGAACCTGGTGGTCAACTAAAAGACAGTTGAAGCTACTTGTGTTTCCATTTTGCGTTGGTATCCAAACGCGACAAACTCTGGCTTGGATTAATGGATAGAAAAGATATTTCTTGATATTTTTCAAAGGTATCGCCATTAATCTGCAAAATAAAAAGGAAAAATAAGTCTATATTGCATGAAGAAAACATAAAAACAATATTAAAAAGTTGTGCATAAATATGTTATAAATAACCAATAAGATGCATAAATTAAATGATATGCAAATAAATGAAAATAAAAATCATATCGTAATTGTTGACAATATTGATATAAAAGATAATGAAGCTAGAATTTAAAAAACCTTTTGGCAATAAACTGAGCACATCTTTGTAGACAATATTTTTAGCATAATCAAGTTGTTTTCCTTCTTGGTCACATGAAATGATTTTTAAACCTTTTTTGGATGTAACTCTTGAAAGAGCAACATATAGTTGACCATGTGTAAACACTTGCTCCTTTAAGAAGACGCCAACAAATTTTAATGATTGTCCTTGGCTTTTATTAATTGTCATAGCATAACACAACCGTATTGGAAATTGTCTTCGTTTGATTGTAAATGGGCATTTGTCATCATTAATTGGGAAGATAATCCTTGGTATAAAAACTCGATCACCAATATGTGAGCCAGTTATAATTTGAGCTTCAATAACTCTATCAGCAAGTTGTGTGATGATTAGTCGTGTTCCATTACATAAGCCTATCATTGGACTTAGATTCCTTAATAACATAATTGGTGCTCCTATTTTTAAAGCAAGGATATGCGAAGGAACACCACTCGAATTCAAGTTGATTTATAAATTCCATAGGATATAATACGCTTATATTGTCATTATCACTCGGAAGATGCATCAACAGTAATCACTGCTAAGATAAATGCGGTGAGGACCATGTGTAACTTTAAGAATGAAATTATTGATTTCGTAATGATAATGTTTTTGGTGTGATAATAGCTCTGTCTTTAAAGTAAGTTGGTTCAAGAGTAGGTTGTTCAATGTTAGGATAAATTGCTAATACCATAGATTTAATTGGATCGTCAGATGTATGTAGTTGCAAATCATATGGAATTTTAATCAAAGATTCATCAAATTCATCAAGAATAGGTATATCACAGAGTTCCCCGTCACCTATTTTAAGAATCCATTTTGCAAATGTTTTAATTTCATTAATTTCATTTTGACAAAGACCATCAATTGATAATCTCATATTTTGTTTTAGTAACATGATTTCAAATTTTGGCCATAATGGTGAACTACTTAATGAAGCATTAATAATATCTTCTTTTGTTCCTCCAGGTATAACAGGGAGAATTTGGCGATAATCTCCACCAAGTAAAATAGATTTTCCACCGAAAGGTTGGTTGTGATTTGAATTAGCAGTTTGCCTCATTATATCACGTAGTGATCTATCTAATGTTTCAAAACAGTAGCGATTATTCATAGGAGCTTCATCCCATACAATGAGTGTTGTTGTTTCAATCAATTTTGAAAGATGAGTATTTTTTTTTATTTCACATGTGGAATTTTCATTTATAGCAAGAGGAATTTTAAACCTTGAGTGAGCTGTGCGACCACCAGGAAGCAGAATAGATGCAATCCCTGATGATGCAACAGCTAGAACAATTAACCCTTCTGATCTAATATTATTAATAAGTGAATGCCATAAAAAAGTTTTTCCTGTACCACCATGTCCGTGAACAAAAATAAGAAGTTGTTGATTTTGTGAAATTGATTGCATAACTCGGTCATAGATTTTTCGTTGGCATGTATTAAGCATTGAAATTGATGCTTCTCTATTGCTTTGAAGTTCTGAAATATCATAATTGAGTTCTTCTCTAAGGAGATTATTTTTAATTTCAGACATTAAACGATTATTTGGCAATGGTAAATTGTGGTCTTTGAGGGATGTTGCTGAGGCATTGAAAAGTTGTTCAAGTTCATAAAGAACATAATTTTTAAGTTCATCATCATTGAAATGTGGATCATGTTGAGAGAAAGATGATAATTTAGCTATAATGTCATCATGCATGGTACGCCAAAATTGATCAAGCAAATTTTGTGGGCTACCAATTTGGCAAAATAAAGTAATACTGACAAATAGTTGTCTAAGTTGTGAGGAGGAAGCGATTAGAATAGCTTGAGAAAAGCTTCAGCCCATTCTTTGCCATCATCAAGGAGACCAAGGGCTTTACAGGCAAGTTGAAAGGTTTCATAAACAATATTAGAGATAGTACGCAGATGTTCAAAGCTTGTAGCTCCTTTTACGTGATTTAAAAGCATTTTTAAGAAATATAATTCGCCAGCAGCAGGATGTACATATGTTATTCGTCCAAGTGAAAAACCTCTTGTTCTATAAATCCATTCTTTTTGGCCAGCATCCCAAACATATTTATTTGGAAATTGCGAGTAATACAACAATCTTGCCTCAGCATCTTCTAAGTTTCGATCAAACCATCCTGTGAGCATTGTCTTATTAAGACCAGGTTTTCTTAAAACAGAAGATAAGTTTTGATTTCCAAAGAAAACAATAGAATTTTGCATTGGTAAATGTACTTGAAGTCTTTCAACTGCTGGGTTTCTTGAATGGATTGGAAATTGCAAGATTCGCCATACGGCTTCATAAGGACAAACAAATCTACAATTAAGATAAGCTTGAATTTCATCATTTTTTTGACCTTCAACAACAGCTCTACACCTATCAGATCCTTTGCTAACATATTTGAAAAGATATTTTATAAGCATTGATTGGCAACAAATTTCAACGTTTACATGAGCATTATAACGGATTAAAAGCTCTCTATTGTATGGGACAACGTACGAATTAGAGAGAGCAATGCCATTTTTTAAAACAAATGATGCAGGCAAATTTTGACGCTTGTAAAACACAAATCCATTTTCACCAAACACTGTTGATTGTTTGAACTTTTAGGAATTTTTAGAACATTTATTTCCTTTCATACATTGGGCTTTTGAGTTAGCAATTCCACAGGGACCATGTAACATGAATTTTGAAACAATGGCGTAGCAATGAGGATCATCTGCTTTGTTTGGCGCTCAACTGAAATAATCGAATCGACGTCCTCAGGTGATTGAAATTTAAATTCAGAAGCTAGCCAAATCAATAAATGAGTGTGGGGCAAGCCTCTTTTTTGGAATTCAATAGCACAAACATCTACAAAGTGGGGAAAAAATTATCAAACAAAGTATATTGAATTAAGACAATAAGAGAAAAATAATAAATGTAGAAAAATACCAGCAATTGTGTTGCCGAAGGGTTTCCCTGATTTAATGAATGAAACCATATCATTAAGTTTGTATCGAAATACTCTTGCGATTATGTCAGGTTTGTCTTCAGGTTTGTAATTTCGGGTTTTTTTAATGTCTCTTTGAATTTCAGGCCAATTAACATTGCAGGTGAATGTAATAAATAGGTCAGGGTTACCATAATGACGACATATAGCCATTGCATCATGATAATTGTTTATCATATATCTAGGGCTTCCAGTTAAAGAAGAGGGAAGTATGATTTTTCCTGTATTTGAACCATTGAGATCACCTTTGAAAACAGCTTCTTGTACACTTTTATAAGATTCGGTTCTAAGGTTATGCTGGTTTGAACGTATGAAATCTAGGCGTTCTTGCTCAACATTCATAAATGCATCAACTAAAAATTGTTGATAAAGTCTTCCACTTTTGGTAAGAGTATCACTATTTTCAAATCTTTCTTGAATGATATAGGCATAATATGCTCTCATTGTAACTTTTTGACGTTTGGAAGGAGTATAATGCTCTTGATTTGTGAATAAAATGTCAGTATGATACCCATATTCACCATATGGAAATAAAAGTGGATATTGAAGAGACATAAATTTTGGATGCAATTTAGAGATCCTGTGGAGGTTTTTAGAATAGTTTTCAATAATAATATCTCTATCAGTTTGTGATTCTCCAATATCTCCGACAATTAAACCACATACATCATTAGAGGAAGGATCATCATATTGTTTTGAATCATCATATCTTTTTCCAAGTAAACGAAGTTTGAAATTTGAGGATTCATTATTATCAAGTCTATGTCTAACTTGACGGAACAATTTGACCAATACATTGGAAGAATCAAGCATGTCAATAAGTTCTTTCACAACATTGTCATCTAAAGATGATTGAGAATTATTATTATTGTAAGGGTGTAGTCGATTAGAAATTTCATTATCTCGTGTCAAAGATGTATAATCGTGCAAATTTTGGTGATTGAGCTTCATTGGGCAACAATGATCCTATAAGATGATGACATTGTCCATTTATTTTAAATATATAAGGACCTGGCTGAGAATTGATAGTATTATCGATTTGTGCTCGCATTGAAGTAAAGGCAAACATTGAATTATAAGCACGAATGTTATGCCGAAATTTGTTGGATGATGAACCGTTGTTAGGATTTAGAAGATCATCTAATAATTGAGGTGTGCTAGGAGCATTAGGTAATTTGATTTTACCATTAGCACAACATGATGTAAAGGAGGGGTTTTTCTTTGATGAACGTGCCAAACGTTCAGCCAACCAGAAAAGAGCATTGCAATGTTGGCATTTCCATGATTTATCACCGAAATCAAGGGGCTCAACTAAGGCTCCTAAGGTTAAGAGAAATTTGGAAAGTAAGAAAGGATTAAAATCATAAGAAATCATAAACTAAAGTAAGTTAAAATTGAGGATGAAGGATGTTGAGGTAACTTACGTTTTCTCTTTTTCTGATAAGAAGATTGACCAGCAATATTATATTGGTTAGGAATGATTGAGGGGATATTAAATGGCAGTTGTTCTTCAGTGTGACAATTTGATACCAAAGAGGTTAAAATGTTTGAAGATGATGGAGTAGTTATACTTGCACGCTCAGTTTCATAAGGTTTTGATATTAAACTTGGTCCAGAGGATGAAGAGGCAATTGTTGATGGATCTTCGCAATGAAAGCGAAGATGTGCATCACAATCGAAAAGAGTTTGGTGTGTACTTTCAGTATTTAAAGAGGTGGGAATAGCAAGAAAATTTTCATCGTTAATTGGATCACTTTCACTCGTAGTAGAATTGAAATCATCACTAAAAGCACTTGAAGGATAATATTCTATGTGATGGTCAGGTTGTTCACGTTGACGACGACTTGTCATTATAAAGCCTATTCATGAAAATAAGGCAACAAATTTGAGCTATGAAGTTGAAGAAACATTGATTACTTAAATTACAATTGCTACAAACTTAAAAAAATATGGATTAACAAAGAATTATATAATAAAGATTTGAAGCTTATAGAGAATGGATTGAGAACTTAAGTTGTAATATTTGTTTATTAGAAGCATGAAAGGAACTAATTTGAATAATGGTCAAGCACATTTAGGGGAAGAAAAGATGAGTGCTGAATAAAAAATAAATAGCTAAAGCAATTGTGCGAATAAAAATCTATGTGAAACATATGATAACATTCAATAATATTTGCAGTCATTATAATACTTATTATAACATATGTGTGGAACAATTTTAAAAAATTGAAGAGAAATTTAACATATATAAATATTATGATTGTTGTGGTCAAAGGTGGGAATTTTTATATGTTAGCTTTTGTTAAGAACTTTGATTATTAGTTGGTGATATATGAAATTATTGCAAGAATTCTTGTGGTTAAAGGTGGGAATTTTTCTATGTTAGGTTTGAATGTTTTATAGGTGTTTGAACGTATGTTATGATGTAAATTTTCTTGTAGTGATGAGATTATTTAATGAATGTTACCAGGAAATTAAGATTTAACTAAGAATTTAAGAACTTAAAGCATCGTAGTAGTTGTTGTAGCGATCTATTATGACAACCTACGTTTTAATGTGCAATGAATTCAATTTTGAAATAATGGAAAAAGATGTTGAATATCTTAGAATTCAATTAATAGTTTGATTATTTAGAACTTGTTTAATGATGATGTTTATGGAGATAATTAAAAAAAGTAGAAGGTTAAAAAAAAATTAAACAATTTGTTTTCTTGTTGATTCAAAAAGATTTTGTTTTCTTGTTGATTTGAAGTATATAAAATTTCAATGTTTTATAAATTTGTTAATTAGATATTTTTATCCAAGTATTCTAAATGAATGTTGATTAATAAATGTTTGAAGGTAGGTTTTACAAATTCTAACAAATTCTCATAGCAACTGGTTTGTCAATGCTTTATATTGTTATACTTTTAATTGGAAGTTTTAGGACTCTTAGAAGTTTGAGGTTAGATGAGAAATATCAATGCTTATCACTATATAAAGGACCTATTGAGAAACAAATTTAGTAAGAAAGTTCGTTTGCAAATATGAAGTCATTTGAATTTTTTTATTTGAAGCAAGGTAGAACACTTTAAATACTTCATTTAAATTAGCAAAGTAACATTAATTATTTAAACTTTTGTGTTGATATGTTGTTAGTAATTTTTTTTTCTAAACTTAATAGGGATGCCAATTTCTAATGTTTTTTACATATTCTATAAGAAAGAATGAAGATTTAAACTAAAGTAGAAGCATTAATCAATAAGAATACAGAATCTACTACAAAAAAGAAAAAACTACAGACAGATAGCATACAGTTGCATTTACAAAGTTGAAGGATCATAAAGCGAACAATAGTAAAAAAAAAAAATTGCAAATTTGAATGCATCTAGAAAGACAAAAGAGAACACAAAAGAAAAGAACAAAAAAACTAAACAACTAACCTGAAAAGTAGCGAAAGCAACACAAAGAATGCAACGAAAGCTTTGCAGCAATTGGTGTCAATTCGAAGGTGAAGACTTTAATAAAAAAAGTTAAGGAATTAGAATTAAAGACATAATAGCTTAAAAGCAAAGATGAAATTTTTTTTTGAAGAGAAAGCCTTTAAATCCTACTTAAATTCTCATTGACACATGATAACATTTAATAAGCCTTTAAATCCAAGTTAAATTTGATCAACTCACAATCAAATCAGAGATTATCCCAGCTTATTGAACCAAATAGCCTTATTGAACACTCATCAGAAACCTTAATTCCTAATCTACAAACCCATTAAAATCCCATTAATATCCATTCACAATACTCCAGGTTCAAATGTTAAACACTAAGTGTTTTAAGAGAAAAGAAAAACAAACCAAAGAACAAAACAAAAATTGAAGAACTAACTCGAAAAGTAGCGAAAGCAACGGAAATAACACAATGAAACTTTGAAGCAATCGGTGACAATTCAAGATCGAGACTTCAATAAAAACAACCAAGGAGTTAGAATTAAAGACTTAATAGATTAAAAGCAAAGATGAAAAAATACATTAAAGAAGAAGAAATTACTATACCAAGCACGCTTTGTTTTCATATTAGATTATTAGTTGGTGATATATGAAAGTGTTGTAATGATTAATCATGTAATATTCAATTAGCTAATCAAGAAATGTGTTTGAATACATTATAAAAATTTGAAATTGAAAAGAAAGTTAACATATATGAATATTATAGGACAAAGTTTATTCAATCATTCCCATTAACACATGATAATATTCAAGTAAGGCTATAAATCATTACAATACATAGTATAACATTCATATGCATTAATACTTAAAATTGAAGAAAGAGTTAACATATATAGACATTATAGGAGAAAATGGGTTCAAAAGCATAAAACCAATGAATTTGCTAAGAAATTGTTTCTAGAAGTCATGTAATGGGATAAAACATGTTCCATGCTCTTAATTAGTTTTTATACTTGAAGCATGATGCACATTAGAAGGTTGGACCTAGAGGACAAATCTGAATGCATATGGACCTAGAAGTTGTCAATTGGTAGGATGCATACTTTTTGCATTTCATGATAAGAAGAAGCATCAAGCACGTTTGTTTTCATGTTGGATTATTAGTTGGTGATATATGAAAGTGTTGTAATGATTAATCATGTAATATTCAATTAGCTAATCAAGAAATGTGATTGAATACATAATATAACATACATATGCAATAAAAATTTGAAACTAAAAAGAAAGTTAACATATATGAATATCATAGGACAAAGTTGACAAAAAAAGTCATAAGAAGGAATAATTTATTTTAATGTTATATACTTAATAACCCTTTAAATTTTTGGAATGTTATATTTATTTATTGATTGATTGATTTTAATAGGTGCTTTAATAGTTATTTTCTGAAGTTAATGAAAATACAAAACACATGTATGAAAGAGCAAATGGAAGATATGCAATAATAGCAAGAAATAGGTATTTAAATAGAATTTATCCCATATGTTATGCAATTCTTTCTTTATCATTTTGTTTCAACTCTTGATTTTTACGTTTTTGATGTATTAGAATGCCAGATTTTTATTTATTTTTATAAATTCTTATTCTCTTTATGCTGTTGTATTTTCTTTCTAGCATTTAAACTATTGCATTGTTGTGGTATTTGAACATGGGTTTTTTCCTTCTTAGGCATGTTAGAAGTCTAATAAGTGAATTCATTTGCACTAATCAGCCCTTGCTTTTCTTCTTGTCTATTTATTGTAGAAATTGAGAGAAGGATTTGGCACTCTTGAATCAAATTAGAGAAAAATATTGAAGATTATAGGAAACTTGCAAAACAATTAAATTCAAGGACTTAATAAGACTTTTAATAGGTCTAATTAATGTAATCATAGACCTATGGAAAAAAAAAGTTACAATGTGGATGTTAATAAAATAAGAAGAATGAATTAAGTTGAAGGACCTCATTAAACTTTTGATAGTTTTAATTGATTTAATCAAGGATTTATATGAAGAAAAAGTAAGTTCGAAGATGTTATTATAATTAATTCACAAAGATTGAAAGATTAGGAACACAATTGAAACTTGGAAAAGCCAAAGTGGTGTTAATATGGTTTCAGTTGAAAGAAATTTGAAGATTAAATGTTGATTGATTGTCAAATTGAAGAATTTTAATGTCAATGTCTATATTAAAATGTAAAACCTAAGGGTTTAATTTGTAAGGAATGTAAGAGATAAAAAATTATTGAAGTTGCATTGCAAAGTTGTAAGGGTTTAGATGTTGCAAAGTATTTTTCCTTGTGGTTTTTGCTGATTTTTCAAAAGAATTGAATGATAAAATGTTATAACAAAAGTGGTGCTGCAAATACGTGCAATTAAGTTATAACATAAAAAACATGTAACCATGTCATGATAAATTTGAAATGATTTTGTATTTTTTGATGTATTCTATCAGCAAAATGTTATTCTAATCAGCAAAATGTTATTCTAATCAATTCACAAAGATTGGAAGATTAGGAACACAATACTCTCGAATCATACTCTTGAATCATCATCCTTTAAGCAAGGAAAAAGATTGGTGAAGAAATTAATTTGGTGAAGTTATAACATAAAATTTCGTTTCAAATGAATTAAGGAAGACCTAAAGGAATTCTGCCTTAATCTTTTATCAACCATTTATAAGAGATCCAATACATTTTAGTTCAGAATCATCATCAAACGTATAAAAAAAAATCTGTATTTGTTCACTATGCAATCAATTGAATTTTGAAATGAAAGAAGAAGATGTTCAATATCAAGCAATCGAATCAATAGTCTCTATTTCTTTTCTAACCACAAAATTAGATGTAAACAACAAATAATGCAAAATAAAAGCAAACTAAGAAGCTGGAAAAGCTCATCATGAAAAAAAAACAGATTAAATCTTGACTGATGGTCATATTGAACAATTTCAATAAAATTATCATGGATATAAATTTGTTTTAATTATCTGTAAATGTTGATTGATTGTCATATTTAGAATATAAAACAGATTGATGGATATCTCCACTTATCTATGCATACGGTTTGATCCTCCTGCTTAGAGAATTTTATTTTTGTTCTAACAACAAAAATACTTGAGTATCTTTAATTTAATCAATAATACGATGATAATTTAATATTAATCCCAACATAATAAAAAATGTAAAAACCTAAGGGTTTAATTGAAGAAAGTTGAGGTGAAATTGTAAGGAATCCAAGAGATAAAAATTGATTGAAGTTCCATTGCAAAGTTCTAAGGTTTTAGTGATCAAATTGAAAAGGATTATAATTTTATTATTTATTGTCTTCCTTCTATTAAATCAGAAAAAAAAAGTGTCAACCTTTCATCCGTAATTTCTTCTTCTATTCTTCATCATAGCAGATTTTTTTTTAATGAATTAAACTTTTGATAGGTTTAATTGATTTAATCAAGGATTTACATGAAGAAAAACTAAGTTCGAAGATGTTATTCTAATCAATTCATAAAGATTATATGATTAAAGGTTGAAGAAGGTGTTGTCTTTTCCTGGACTTGAGGTTCAAATGTTGGAAATGTAGTTTCTAACACCTGTTGATCAAATGAATTTGCTGCACATATGTGCTTGTGATAGAAAAGCAATGAACATTCTGCCATAAGCATTATATTAAACACTTTTCAGCTTAGGAAAATTTTTCAGCAATGAACATGCTGCCATAAGCATTATAAGCATTATTGAATAAGATTTAAGCATTATGAGATGTTATTCTAATCAATCCCATCAACACATGTTAACATTGAATAAGATTTTAAATAATTACAATATATATTATAAGACACATGCATTAAAGTAATTTTTTGTGATTTGTTGATGAGTTTAAAAGTATTCAATCACATAACATGCTTATGCATTAATAGTTAAAATTGAAGAGAGAGTTAACATATATAAACATTATAGGAGAAAGTGGATTCAAAAGGCATAAAAAACAATGAATTTGCTAAAAATATGTTATGGAAGTGATGTGATTGGATAAAACATGTTCTATGCTCTTAATTAGTTTTTATACTTTAAGCATGATGCACATTAGAAATTTGGACCTAGAGGAGAAATCTGAATGCTTATGAACCTAGAAGTTGTCAATTTTGCACTATGTATATTTTTTGCATTTCATGATAAAGAAAAGCATCAAGCATGTTTTTTTTTATTGCTTTATTATTAGTTGATGATATATGAAAATGTTGTAATAGTTAATCATGTAATATTAAAATAGCTAATTAAGAAATGTGATTGAATACATAACATAACATACATATGAAGAAAAACTAAGTTCGAAGATGTTATTCTAATCAATTCATAAAGAGTATAAGATTAAAGGTTGAAGAAGGTGTTGTCTTTTCCCGGATTTTAGGTTCAAATGTTGGAAATGTACTTTCCAACACCTGTTGATGTAATGAATTTGCTACACATATGTGCTTGTGATAGAAAAGCAATGAACATTTTGTCATAAGCATTATATTCAACACTTTTCAGCCTAGGAAAACTTTTCAGCAATGAACATGTTGCCATAAGCATTATAAGCATTATTGAATAACATTTAAGCATTATGAGATGTTATTCTAATTAATCCCATCAACACATGTTAACATTGAATAGGATTTTAAATAATTACAATATATATTATAACATACATGCATTAAATTAATCTATTGTGATTTGTTAATGAGTTTAAAAGTATTCAATCACATAACATGCTTATGCATTAATAGTTAAAATTGAAGAGAGAGTTAACATATATAAACATTATAAGAGAAAGTGGATTTGAAAGGCATAAAAAACAATGAATTTGCTTAGAAATTTGTTATGGAAGTCATATAATTGGATAAAAAAATGTTGTGTTTTAAAAAAAACGTGCTTGAACTGTAAGTATGATGCTCTTAATTAGTTTTTATACTTTAAGTATGATGCACATTAGAAGTTTGGACCTAGAGGTGAAATCTGAATGCATATGAACCTAGAAGTTGCCAATCTTGCATGATGTATATTTTTTGCATTTCATGATAAAGAGAAGCATCAAGCACGTTTGTTTTCATTGCTCTATTATTGGTTGATGATATATGAAAATGTTGTAATGGTTAATCATGTAACATTAAAATAGCTAATTAAGAAATGTGATTGAATACATAACATAACATACATATTCAAAAAAATCAATATTGAAGACAAAGTTAGCATATATGAATATCATAGGACAAAATTGTCTAAAAACCATAAGAAGGAATGATTTTGTTAAGAAATTGAATGAGGAAGTTAAGAGAGTGAATGAGGAAGTTAATTTCTGTTTTGTATTTTTTGATTGCTTCATTGCATTTGCATGTTTTAGGAGGCAAGTACTATTAATTGTATTACATGTAATTTAGAATTTGAAAATCAGAAGCTTCTTGTGTTAGGGGAAATCACCAATTTCATACTTAAAGCTTGTTTGCATAAAAATAAATCATTATTTTGAGAGGCATTAATGAATTTAGAAGAATTCAAGATCGAAAGTGTTTTTGTTTATTTTTGAGGTTTCTTATAATCTGCATGATAGTGGGGTATGCTGAATTTAAGGATAAATAGAAGCTTTGTTGGTTTAAAATGTTTTAATTTGTTCCAATTTGATATTTTTTTAATTACAATACATGAATTGAGTTATCAAATGCTATTATCATCTTCTAATTCTCATGATTTTGCACAAAGTGTGTGCTAATCACCACAATATGGTGGAAAAGGTGTCATGTTTTGAATTAAAAGAAGAAGATGTTCAATATCAAGGAATCGAATTAATAGCTTTTATTTTCTGTCTAGCCACAAAATGATATGGAAACAACAAATAATGCAAAATAAAAGCATGCTAAGATGTCGGAAAAACTCATCATGAATAGAAAACATGAAACTAAGAAGGCATATTGAGAGAGTTTGAAGTAATAACATGAAATATTTCTCATACGACTTCTAAACAGAGAATTTTATGATTATGAGCAAAAGATGTTGGATAATCATGGTAGAATAAAGGTCCTTTTGAACCGAAAGTGAAAATATGTGGTTTTTTTAAGCTCCTTTGCATAAAAGGAGTATTTGTTTTGAAAGGCATCAATGAATTTATTGCTCTATTAAGTACTTAAAGTGCTTTTGTTTATCTTTGAAGTTTCTTATAGTCATAAAAATTGTTTTGTAACTAATATTTTCAAGCATTTTACAGTTAATGTTAATAAGGAGAAGGATTAGGTTGTGTGATAGATTAGAAATTCAAGCAAAGATGGAACTCAGTTTTCATGGACTTGGTATGGCTTACTGTTCTCATACTCAAATTTGTTAGACTGCAGAGATCTTGGCTCTATTATTTGCTTTATATGGTTCTTGAAGATTGCAGTTTTATGGTTGATTTCGCATTAGTAGTTAGTCATGCATATTTAACTTGTCAATGTTGAATGCTGCCTTTGAAAATATTATTTTTCCAAACTGAATTGATCATATATAGAATTGGTTTTGTTTGCATATTTCTCTTTGACATTTTTGTAATAAGTTAAGAGGACCTTTTCTCACATGTAAACAGAATCCAACACATTGATCATACATAGAAATGGTTTAGTTTGCACATTTCTCTTGAAGGAAGCTTATTGTTCTAGTAAAGCTTCCAATGTCAAACATTGCAAATCAAGTATTTGGACACACAATTTAATCATCGGTTTCCATTTTAATAACTTTTATATCAAGAGAAAATACATTTAAAATGGGATGAAATGTGCTATATTTAAGGGAGCAACTCTACAAGAATGTACTACATGGGATCCATCAAAAGGGCTCAGATTTTTCTATTTGGATGTTGAAGTGTTCGAACTTGAACTTAAGAAGTCTAATAAAACTATATTGCCCTCGCATTTTTAGTCTTGGGTTCTTAAGGGTTCGGTGACCTTAAAAAAGTTATAGTTTGATTTTGGGAACTTGATATTGCGGCAAAATTTCTTTCTATTAGTTTGTTTGTGTTGATCAAAGAGAGTTCAAATAACGATATGTGATATCTGTATAAGATAAATCAAATTCAAATCCAATTAAAAAGGTTGTATTCATTTTATATTCAAACCATAATAACATGTTCGCAATAAATATGAATGAAAGTATAATAAAAAGCAGTAAACATACTATTAAACATTTCCATTATAAGCACAACTAATTGTAAGGTTTTCATCAATGGTTTACTAACCTTAAAAGTAGGGTGACAAAGGCTTGAGGAAAGGCTTCGTGAAGGGAAATTTTGGCAGCAATTCGTGAAGAACAGGAGACCACAATCTGAAGAAAGAACAACAAAAAATTGAAGTGGAATAATGTATGAAATGCAAAGGAAAGCAGGGGAAAAAATGGAAGAAAGAAGAAGCTACCAGAGGAGAAAAACAAAAGCAACAAAAAGATGCATGAGACAGTACGTAAAAAACAGGAGAGAACAACTTAAATAAATCACCTTGGAAAGCAAGAGGGTCGGTGCATGCCAGTGGAAAAAATATCCAACATAGAAGAAGTTAAAATTCATGGTTGTCACCCTGCAAAATGAACAGAGAATGTCATTAATGCGAGATGATATTTAATGAAAAACCAGTTGAAGAAATGGAACCAGATGGGAACAGTGATACAGAATTGAACAAATTAAACAAACTGAAAAAAAAGGTGACATACCGAGAGCACACATAAATCAATTCAATGCTGAGTTGATTGCATTCATCAAAGCTACATTCATTCAATTCTGTCATACAATCAAACCAAACCAATTTCAACGACAAACCCACCCGAACCCAATTAAACAATGAGGACCCGAGATTTGAACCAATCGATCAACCCAACCCAACCCGAACCAAATTGAACCCAAAACCCAGTCCCAGACAACAAAACCAAAGGACCCCGACCTCAAGAAGTGGAATGCCGAGCAAAATAATTGACAATCGAACAAACACAGAACATGAATCGAAGGGCAAAAAAACACAATCAACTCAAAATGCAATGAATTAACAATACACAAACCAGAAAGAGTGTTAATCGAAGGAGAAGATTGATGAAAGATTAAGAAAAAAAAAAAAAAGATGAACCGAATGCTAAAAAACCGAGAGAAAGTAGAGATTGAGCCGAACAAAGGATGGAAAACATACCTCATTGACGACCCAGAACGACCCGAGAGCAGCCGTCGAACCGCCATCGTCGACCGCCCGATCAGCCGTCACCACCCAGCTCGTCGCTCACTCCGTGGCCAGAGAGGAGAAGAAGAAACGATAGGGTCGTTTTTTCATTTGATGGGAAGAGTCATTGAAGCCCCGCGTCAGTGAACAAAAGCCAACCGTTCATTAAGGGTAAATTCGAAATTATACTGCTCCAGTCCACAGTGTCTACTGAGGGGAGCTACAGTGATTTCGGGACGCCGTTTATATTCTTTGTAATATAGGAGTATAGTATCTTTTGGTCGTGCTACTTCAAATGATTATATTTTTATATAAATGTTTATATGTATAGTTAAAGATTATTTGAATTACAAGTTCCACATTCCAAACGAAGATAATCAGTAATTAGAGTTACTAATTTCTTTGACATAAAAATAAATATTTTTCGTATAGATTTCTCATTGCAAATTAAATTCGATTTATTAAAAAGTTTTGGGTTGACAAACAAAAAATATTACATATGATGGATTTCTCCATAAAAAATGCATGTTAATAATTCGGAAAATATAATATTAATTAAGTGTTTGATGAAACAATTAATACTAGTAATATAAATAACAAATCAGGCTTATGAAAATATTTAGTTGAATAAATAATAATGAAAAATCAAACTTTGTATTTGTAGTTTTAAATTAAATAATATAAATGGTAAAGCAATTAAAATTAAGATATATAGTTGGTAAGGGGATTACAATATGTTTATCAATGGACACAAAGGACCACGATTTATCCCAATTTTAAGTTGAAATGTCCATATGATATGAGTAAGAAAATATATTATAATTAAACTTTAGGATTAAAAAGATAGTTGTTTACAAAACATGTGATAATTAATAAAATTAATAGCTGCCGAAGGGACCAAATCAAAACTATTTTATCCAGAAGTGACCAGTTTTTTTTTTATTATATGCTACAGTATATATATATATATT